>CM061486.1:9720000-10320000 GCA_030867185.1 Tagetes erecta
ATACGGAATCCAGAAGAATGTGTTCGGATATAATGTATTTGAGCAATGTTGTTTAGAAATTAAGGGGAGGGGGAAGAAATCTATATGTTATGATTTCTTTGGTCGGTTCTCATGAAGAATCATTAGTATTTGGCGGCCTTACATTATGGGGACGTTATTAAGGTTAGCATTAGATTTTTAGCAATATAACATGTGTGTCCAAAATAAATTATATTGTGGTGTTTTTGTGTTGCAAAATATGCAACAGATATCATATTACTATGTGCAAGTGATTATTTCATATATTATTCTAACATATTATTATTGATATTTGTTTTCTGTATATCAAAACAAATCTATATCTATACTTTTTAATAAAATATGGTTTTGAGGGATACTTAGCATTCATTGGAGCCACTTTCACACTCATTTTCCCGCCCATTCTCTAAACACATAAATTTTTGTATACGGATATCGTTAAACTGAGAAGGATTAACGTGCGGACCTAGGTGTATATATATATAACCCAAAAAACCCGGTATTTTTTTTCCAAATACTCTTCTGGATTGTGAGATAACCCTCCTTGCCTTAACCCATGGTTTGTTTATTGATTCAAGAATTTTTAACAACAGTTCATCTAATTTAGGGTTAAAAATGGTGATTTTGTGGTTTTCAGCCTGCATAGTTTGTGACCAAAGATGGAACAAGTTAGATCAATACATTTGTTTATGATGATGATCGTGAACGATTTTGTTTTAATACAATTCAATCTGTTACCCTCCTTCTGAAGTTTGGTTTTCATTTTATGCCATATTCATTGCTGCTAAATTTTACGTCTCAACAAAACGAAGGCTCTCAATTGTTGTTCAATTCGTTGGTTCGTTCAATTCACTTTTATTTTTATTTTGAAATTTTTTAAATTTTGTAGGAAATAAATTACATATTTCATGTGTTTCTCTAAAAATTCATGCTGTAACTGATAAGAGAGTAACTAAAATAATATAATTATATATATATATATATAAATGAAGCATATCATCGATTGCTTACCCACTTTTATTCTCTTTATTTTAATGAAAAATGAAGTTAATTGAGGTTTGAAATAGATATTTGATAGATTGATGTTGGAACATCAGGTTGTATTTTAATAGGTTCTTACGGTTAAAGCAAATAAATTCTCCATTAGGTTTGAAATCTGGTTTATATAACTTTATCTTCCTTGCAGGCTTTGTTAGGTTTGGTTTATTTACATGAACAAGAGATCATTCATCAGGATATTAGGGCCTCTAATATCATGACTTCAAAAGAGGTAAGTAAATGTTTCTTTACAACTAAATCTCGCACTCTAGATGCATCAAATAAACACATTAAAAGTGTTATGAAATTTACACTTTTTAAAAGAGTTGCGGGTTGCCATTTGTTGTATCATTTGAATGCTATCTTAGTTATCGTTACATACTTATTTTTATATCCTGATGGATTCTGATTTCATAACAAATCTTCACTTGTAACGCATGCTATAGGTGAAAATATCATTTCGGATTTGATCATTCTCTTGGTAATACAACCAGAGATGACTACACAATGAAGCTGTGAATATGTCTTTTGGATTTTATCATTCTATTTGTAATGTATTCAATAAAAATGTTGTGTTTGAAATAAATCTGGTTTTACGAAGCAAAAAGGCCAAAAAAGGGCTGCTCCGTTTACTGTAATTGTTTCATTATACTAACATTAGCTGTTGCTTTTGTCCCGAGTCTTGAAACCAATATAAGTGCATTTTTATGCCCTTAGATGCTGTGAAAAAAGTGCTTTAGATGCTGTAAAACAAATGCGGTATTATACACATAAAATGGTGTCAATATAGTGAAGTTTATGGATTTTATTGCTGTCAGATTACTATGACAATATGCATTTAAACTTTTATAGAAAGTTGCAGTTATTCATTTTGCTGTTGTCAAATAATGTAGATTTTTGCACTTCAAATGCTGCCAAAATTGTGATGCATTTTAATATAGACAAAATATTGTTGCTTTTTGCAGTTTGTGATAAATCTGTTTCAGCCCAATTATATTGCAAGAACAAACTGTTTCAAATCCAAATATAGGTTGCTAATATCCAGTAAGCATGACTACCAAAGGCAAAGGGCTTCTCATGTGCTTTTGATTGTTTGTATTTTTTTAATATATGAAATATGGAGTACATGTGTTAGTTTTACTTAAAACGGCTATAATAAATGTTATGTTGATACTGAGTCTAAGTCTAAGAGTTTTAGTTTTATAGCATTTACTTCGATTCAAAGATATAGAATCATAGAATACTTTAAAGAATCTCTCTTAAACTTGCTGATTGATTTAATAATTCTTGTGGTAGGTGTTGTTGATTCGACAATCTGTTTTTCTGTTCAAATGTTCGCAGACCGGACGATCAGTTACATTTTCTAATATTGTGGGTGAATATAAGCATTACTAAGGTGTTCTTAATGAGAAGCATTGATTCATACATCTTAATGTCATGGCTTGTTTAGAAAATTTGAGTTTGGACATGTTTACATACGTTTTGCAGCCTCTGCGTGGGGTTAGTCGATCAATGTAAGTGTAGGTGCTATAGAAGTGTGTATCGAGTACAAACTTATTTCAAATATGTAACGTGTGTTTATAATGCGTGTTTGTTTCCTATGAAACCTTCTTCCAGTTTTATATGTGTACATGTTCTTTTTAACCTTTTTTAAAACTATTATTATTAGACTTTAACTAAGTTTTGTATTGATTTGCTCCCTTTAACATTTAGGCCTTGAATGCTGATATATGGAGTAACACTGAGAATGGTGCAAATTCATGCTCAAGTGAGCTTATATTATTGTCTTTATATGAAATGATTCAGATGAGAATTTACATTTTACTCTCATTCTTTTTGCAGTTAGAGGGACACTGATAATATGGTGTTTCAAAGTGATGACCACAACTAAATCTAATCTAGATGTGTTACCATCCGGCGTTCTTCATTCATAAGTTTATTTTATATTGATGCTATCAACCTACTTTTTGTTACTCTATAGCATGTGTATATTTTCTTTGGGGGGCTTGGGAGTTGGGAAATTGGTTTATTGTCCATGTTGTTTTTTTTACTAATATTACTACAATATAGTTAAGATGTATATATGTTCTCATCGGTAGGTAGGCCAAAATGTCAAGCATATACTTTTAGAATTAAAGAGTGATGTAGCACCCACGAAATAGAGCAAAGGATCGAAGAACTTGATGCATACTGGATGCGTAAAAAAAGTTTGTTGCAATGCTCGTGACAATGTCTTTTTCGATATCTTAAAATTTTGCTTTTCATTACTATAATGTTATTACTTATTGGACTATAGGTTGGGAAATGGTTAATATATTTTCAACTTGTATCTTTTTTAAAACATTTAAAGTTCAATAATATAATAGGTTAGCATGTTGGTTTATCATGTGAGCAAGACCATATTAATGCTAATAAGCTTAAGTTTAATATGTTATTAATTGGAGTTTGATTATCATGGTTTATTTTGATTTTTAGGTATCAATACGAAAAATTTAAAAGGCCTCGAGAAATCATTTGAAACACTTGGATCACCTTCCGGATGATAATTAGTGGCGTGACAATTTGAATGTTATCGAAGAGATGTGTAAAAAGTACAACTACTTTCCATCTCATCTTTATAAAAGCATTTCACACTGAAGTATTTATTTTCAACTTTTTTTGTTAAGATTTAGATATTTCGTATTTAACTTTTTTTGTACGACTATTTTCCGTCTTCGGTTTTCGTATTGAATTGATTGTTACTTGTCATGTGTAACGTCCTTCATCTAGATTCATCACTATGATCATACTAACCTAAAATGTTTCAGAAAAACAAACATAATACAATTTAATAAAAAAAAAACCAGAAACGAGTATCATCAAAATATCGTCCCGCTGCATCGTGCGGGTCCCTACTAGTATTAAACTAATGACGATCATACCTTATTTAAACCTATTTTTATATTTGCATACATGCTTGCATAGTTGTTTACATAGGTGTCATGTTTAACACACAAAAATATATTAAAAAATATGTTTTTGTTTTCCGTATGTATTTTCATATGTTTGTTTTCTTTATCTTCCATGTTTCAAAGATCTTTAAATAGTTGTCTAAGTTTAACCAAACAATAGTGGTTTTTTTGAAGAACCGGTTCCGGTTCTAGAACCGGTTCCGGTTCTTGTTGCCGTTAAAAGAACCGGTTCTTACAAGAACCGGTTCGGTTCTAGAACCGGTTTTTAGTGAAAAAACTAGAACCTAGTAACCGGTTCCGGTTCCTAAAGAACCAGTTTCGGTTCTTAAAGAACCGGTTCCGGTTTCTAAAAAACCGGTTCAGGTTCTTAAAAAATACCTTTTTTTCTATGATATAGGCCGGAAGTAACATTAAAAATTTTAAATATTACAAGATATATAGCTTTTAAAACATTAAATAAATAACAACACTAAAACATACCGGTTTTTCAAGAACCGGTTCTTCCAGGAACCGGTTTTTCCAAGAACCGGTTTTTTTAGGAACCGGTTCCGGTTCTTTTGGAACCTATAATTTGGAAAAAATAGTAGAACCTATTCAGAACCTACGGTTCAGTTCCGGTTCCGGTTCGGTTCTTGTAGAACCGGTTCTTCGAAGAACCGGTTTTCGGTTATTTGATCGGTTCCGGTTCCGGTTTTTTTGTGCACCTCTACATATATGTCATAGGGTTTTCTTTTGTGTAATACAAGTACTTATTTTTTTTTTCTTATTTTGTGTTCATAAATGTGAGCTCTTTTGTGATCAAAGATGATGATGATGATGATCAAAAAATGAAGAACATGTTGGATTTTGATGTTTTATATATATATTTTTTCTAAATGTAGACTAGGAATTATTGTTTTTATTTAAGAATTTTTTATTTTGTTTGGGAAATCACACCTTACCTGTATGTATTATGGTATTACATACATGTACTAAAACAGCTACATTATGTATGTCTGGTAAATTAGACTAAAGTAACTTCAAAATTTACATATATGTATTAAAACAATTACATTATGTATGCATGGTAAGTTAGACTAAAGTAACTCCAAAATTTACATACATTTAGCATATGAAAATACTTTTTTTTAAAAGAGATTTGATGTGATTTTTTAATGACATTGCACTTTCTTTACTTAAACCATGTGTTTAATACTTTTCATTACTACTATAATATTTGTTGAGAGATGGAGACCTATAAAAACCTACTTGTACTACAATACTAAATTTTTTAAATTTTACTTAACATTTATAAAGCACGCCTAACTAGCTTTAATTATGTGTTTTGCATGGAAAATCACGTCTCACCTAATCGTATTATGACATTACTTATATGTAATAAAAAAATTTATTTATGTACATAATAAGTTATATCAAAATTATTATAATATTTACATATTTGTAATAAAAAAAGATAATTTGAAAAGACATTTGATGTAACCACTTAAAGATATTGTATTTTCTTTATTCAAAGTACACTTTATTTAAAATTAACCACACACATACCAAGCCATTTAATTCTCATTTATTATATTGATAAACAAGATGATTTAAACAGTAAATTAGAGTCATGTATGTGTAATGATTAGATTGGTTTGTTCATATACAGTAAATTAGAGTCATGTATGTGTAATGATTAGATTGGTTTGTTCATATGTGTTTTGGGTTGTGTGTTTTTTGGTGGTGTAAACATATATGGTTATTGTTTGAATTTGTTTATATTTGAAAGTTTGTTGGAGTGGATTTATTATTGGTCTATGGTGATGAAAGCATGAGTTTGATTTTTTTTTTGAACGGTAAATAAATATATAGAAAAGAGGGGGCTAACAAGTAGCTAAGACCCCTGAAAAGTACATAAACGTGAAGAAAGAACAAAACAAGAACAAACAACCAAATCAAAACAATAACCCACTAGAAACATTAACCGGGGTCAAAAGGAAAACTCGGCAAAGGTAAATTGGTCCCTTTTTGAATTCGAGCATTCATCCACAGAGAACCAACCACCCTAATCTCGCATAACACCTTGTTAGCCGATGGCCTCACCTGGTCAAAAATGATCTCGTTTCTATGTCTCCATAAGCTCCATGTTGCAATCATGAACAACGCATGAACTGCTCGCTTGAACTTAAGATCTCCATGCAATAAGAACGGCATCTCCAAAATATCTTTGAAAGAGAATGCATAAATAGGCGGAATATTGCACCAGGAACCCACTTTTGCCCATACTTCCATAGGCAAGCCACATGTGGTAAAGATGTGCTCCACAGTTTCAATAGCACCCCCACAAAACTTACATGAATCCGAATCAATAAGGATGTTTCTTTTAACTAAGGAGTCACACGTTGGGAGCCTATTCCTATTCGCCCTCCAATTAAGAATGTTTACTTTCTTTGGCACCCAATTGTTCCACCGGAAACTAATAATGTCGTCGACCCGAATCTTGCTTTGAATTAGACTTTTGATGAAGCTCGAACTGAAACCAAGCTCTTTTGCATCCCCGCACTTCCATTTGTCTTCTTCAGAGCTTGGATTTAGCGCTTGCAGCCTTGTCATGAGATGTGCCCATTCATCCCGCTCCTGAGGCAGGCAAAGCTCCCTTTTCCATCTCCATTTCCAAGACCAAACCTGACCCTTCAAACTCAAACATTCACTAATAAAAATATCTTTATCATTTTCAAGAACAAAAAGTGAAGGATACAAGAATCTAAAGGGCACATCAGCACCCCAAGTATCCAACCAGAATCGGATTTTGTCACCTCAACCTAGAAGACCAACAAAAGTGCAATTCAGATCAATGTCGAATTTTTCGAAATCCTCCTTGACTTTAAAGATGCTTCTCCACACTCCCGAGGAAGATAAACGAATCGGAATTGAATTCCAAGATCTATCAGTGTGGTGGAGGGACCAAATAACACTTCTCCATAGAGAGTTTTTTTTCATTTTTAAAACGCCACCACCATTTAGCAAGAATCGTCATATTTGAGTGCAAAAGCGGGGTTATTCCAAGACCACCCTTATCTTTAGGAAGGGTGACCGTATCCCAGGCCACCCAAGGAATACCAAATTTATCCTCACTCCCGCCCCATAAGAAGGTTCTCCGAATTTTTTCGAGAGCTTTCAAGACTCCCATCGGCGCCCGGTAAAGCGAGAAATAGAAGATAGGTAAGGAATCGAGCACCGCTTTTATTAAGATGACCCGCCCCCCGATTGACAACGATTTAGCCTTCCATGCATGTTGTGAGGCGAGCCTTGAAAACCTCAACCACCGGATCCCAATTTCTGATAATATTCATGTTTGCCCCCACTTTTAGGCCAAGGTATGAAAAAGGGAATTCACAACATTACAATGAATAATTGAAGCCATAGAACTTAAGACATTGTTTTGTAACCCAATACCATATAGCGAGCTCTTTTTAAGATTTACCTTTAAACCCGAGATCAAGTAGAAACCCCTTAGAAGTCTTCCAAGGTTCCTCATATTGTTTTCATTCCCTTGACTTATAATGATTACATCATCAGCAAGAAGGAAATGAGAGATCGTTGGACCGTTATTTGGCAGAGCCACCCCTTGAAAAACCCCTACATCAATGGCTCTTTTAAGGATGCACGACCAAGCCTCCATGGCGATTACAAACAATAGAGGAGAAAGAGGGTCACCTTGCCTAAGCCCTCTTTTGCAAGGAAACTCATCAATGGGACTACCATTTATAAGAATTGAGGCCTTACTTGAAGCCAAGATAGCTTGCACCCATTGTCTCCAAGTCGATGGAAAATTCATTAGCTCAAGAACACGATCCAAAAACTTCCACTCCACTATGTCAAAAGCCTTTGCGATGTCAAGCTTTAGAAAGACACTTTTGCTTTTGGATTTTTTCAGCCACGATACCATTTCATTTATGATTAATGGGCCATCCAAAATAAATCTATTGGTGATGAAAGCTGATTGCTCATCAGAAACGACGTGCCCAACATAAACCTTTAATCTGTTTAGTAAGACTTTCGAAAGAATCTTGTTTATAACATCAATCAAGCTCACCGGCCTTGAATCATTTGGGGTGAGAGGGTCCCTACATTTCGGCAGGAGGGCGAGGAACGAAGATAGAACACCAACACTAATTTCGCCTCTTTCGTGAAACTGGACGTGTTTTTTTATTGAGATATTTTTTAGTGGGACACGTGTTATTTTACTTTCACATAGTGTAGTTTCTAACATGATTAGTTAAGGTAACAAATCGTCAAATCATCATTAACTTTACTATTAGACATGAATAAGAAACGTCTTGCAACCTGCATCACACCCAAAACGATTTGATTTTTAGTCTGGCCGACTTATATAAATAAGTCTCATCATTAAATTTATAGTTAGACCTGAATACGAAACTAGACATTAAGAGCCAATTAACGATAATAGAAAGCTCACGCATTACGCGAGCCAGTCCAATACAACTAGTTATTTATTTATTTTATGAAAAGTGAAAGACAATTTGATTTGAATTGATTTGAAAGCACATTTATTTTTTCTTACTTCATAATTTATTAATTTATTAAGTGTTACATATTTTGGGAAGTATGTCAGGTTATCGCATCCACTTTAACTCCGAGTGAAGTTATATTACAAAGTTCAATTTTCCTAGAAAGTCTAAGAAGCCATGAGATGATGACATGTGGCACTCTCTTAAAATTAGAAGGAAGGGTAAAGATGGTAATGTCTCTATATTTTAAGTTTCACCCCATTTTTTTAAACGTCCATAACTTTTACATACGATATTATTTTTTTTAAAAAAATTGCACCATAAAAACGAGCATTTTCTTATCTTTAAAACGCGTATAATATTCTATATAAAAAACAAAAAAAGAATTCACGTTTTTCAACTCATTGTGTTATTTGTCAAGTCATTGTGTTATTTATTCATGTCATTGTGTTATAACACAATAACCTAATGAAATAACAGAATGACCTGATGAAAATATAACATAATGACCTGACGAAAATATAACACAACGACCTGATGAAAATATAACACAACGACCTGATGAAAATATAACACAACGACCTGATGAAAATTTAACACAACGACCTGATGAAAATATAACACAACGACCTGATGAAAATATAACACAATGACCTGACGAAAATATAACACAACGACCTGACGAAAATATAACACAACGACCTGATGAAAATATAACACAACGACCTGATGAAAATTTAACACAACGACCTGATGAAAATATAACACAACGACCTGATGAAAATATAACACAACCACCTGATGAAAATATAACACAACGACCTGATGAAAATATAACACAACGACCTGATGAAAATATAACACAACGACCTGATGAAAATTTAACACAATGACCTGATGAAAATATAACACAACGACCTGATGAAAATATAACACAATGACCTGATGGATATAACACAATCTGAAAAATATAACACAATGTCTTGACTAATATAACACAATGAGCTGAAAAATATAACACAATGAGCTGAAACTTTAAAAAAAAATTTATTTTTTATATATCAATATTATATGCGTTTTGAAGATAACAAAACGCTCGTTTTTTTGGTGTAATTTTTATTAAAAAATATTGTCGTATGTAAAAGTTATGGACGTTTAAAAAAGAGGGTGAAATTTGAAAATGAGACAAGACTAATATACCCTTGGTCTACCATTTAAAGTTCTAACTATTTACCATTATGCCACCTTATGTTTATGAGCCATTGATATTTATTTAATATTAGATCTAATGGTTCAAATTCCTTCTTAGACTTTCTAGGAAATTTAGACTTTGTATTTGAACCTAATTCTTTAACTTTATATTACATCTCTAATTTTGTTTTTTGATTTATCAGATTTATTATAATAAATAACAATTGAAGAGCAAATATTTATGAACATGTGTTACATCAAATACACATGCTTTTAATCATGTTTAGAGCCTAAAACCAAATAATAACTCAAGAACAAACATTAGTACACATGCGTGGAATCAAATACACATGTGTAAAATCAAATACGCATGTTTAATATTTAAAAAAGATGAAAAAACAACTATATTATTGATTCTTTCTTGTTTGCATCATAATTATTGCATCTTCACATCTCAAATTTGTGCAATTGAACTTGTTCCGAAAAAGAAACGAAGTTTTAACTTGTATTAGTACGTATTTAAACAGATTTACAGTAAGTATTTAAAAAAATTTACACAAGTACTGTAAATTCAACAATAACGTAATAAAATAGACAAATGAATTCAATATATGTTTTTTTTAATAGAATACACATATGTGTTATCACAATAATAGAAAGGTACCATTTTAGGTTTCACTAGACATGTATGTAAAGAAATTACACCTATGTGTTTACACTACCACAATTAATACTATCATATGTGTATGTAAGATACCGTTAACTCATATATTTGATATTATATACACATACACACATATAAATAATGTTTTTTGTTTACAATTAATTGATTATATAAATCTACTGTTATGAACATGTTTAATCATATTCGAAATTAACGATTAATAATAAAAACCATCAAAATAATATAAAACAAATAATCAAACCATAATAATATACTTGGAGGTAGCATGCGAAGATTACAGTAAGGTTATGTCGAATTGATTCTTTGCTGAATACAATACATGTGTTATATAGACTAGATTAAGGCTAAATCAAAAGTCACCTACTTAATGATATATTAACTAAACATTAATACATGTGTAGATTACAAGAGTTTGATTAGAGGAGAGATGATTAGCAATTGATGACATATTAAAGAGATATTTTAAATCTCTTAACATGCCCCTTCAAGCTAAACGGTCATAGACACGTGAAGCTTGGATCTTAGAGTGTTGAACCGTTCAGACGTAAGACCTTTAGTGAGGATATATATATCTGCCACTTGTGATGTAGTTGGGACATAACGAACCAGTAGTGATTTTGCTAGTATCATCGTATGACATGAAGATCAACTTCAATATGTTTGGTTCTTTGATGAAAGACGGGATTAGCAGCTAAATAAGTCGCTCCCAGATTGTCACACCAGATAGTAGGAATAGCTGGCGCTTCAATAGATAACTCTGTAAGTAAAGATCTAAGCCAACAAATTTCTGCAGCAGTGTGAGCCAAAGCGCGATATTCTACCTTTGTACTTGATCTAGCAACCGTGTGTTGTTTCTTGGAACTCTAACTGATTAATTTGGACCCATAAAGACATAGTAACCTGTAGTTGAACGTTGATCATCTGGACACCCTACCCAATCAGCATCAGCATAAGCATGTAAGCTAGTATCTGGAGAACGATGTATTGTTAAGCCATGTGTTGATGTGCCTTTAAGATACCTTAGAATTCGTTTAATAGCTACCCAATGTCGATCAGTGGGACATTGAAGAAATTGAGAAACTTTGCTAACTGCATAAGCTATTTCTAGTTGAGTTAGTACCAAATACTGTACCGCTCCAACTGTACTTCGATACTGTTGAGGATCTTACAGTGGTAAACCTGTATAGCGTGACAATTGTTTTCCCGAACTTACTGGTGTAGATAAAGGTTTACATTGAGTGAGACCAGTTTGTTGTAATATTTTTGACAAATATTTTTCTTGTGAAAGATGTAAAGTGTCACTTGTGATTGTAGCTTGTATCCCTAAAAAATGTTAATAATACCTAGATCTTTTAAAGCAAAAGTGAAGTGAAGCTTTTTGATCAAATCAGTAACAAAGGTAGGCGAGCTCCCAGTGATAATTATATCATCAACATATACCAGAACATAACAAGTGGTTGAACCTTGCGTATACACAAATAAGGATGTGTCCGAAATACATTGACGAAACCCAAATCCATTAAGCGCAGATGATAGTTTTGAATACCAAGCCCTAGGAGCTTGTTTGAGTCCATAAATAGCTTTATTTAATCTACACACATGATGCAGTTTATTAGGATCTACAAACCCCTGTGGTTGAGACATAAATTTCTTCTGTCAAATCTCCATGAAGAAAGGCATGATTAACGTCAACCTAGCGTATAAGCCAGCCTCGTGAGAATGCTAAGGATAAAATCAAGCGTATTGTCAAAGGTTTAATAACCGGACTAAAAGTATCTGTATAATCCACTCCTTTTGTTTGATGAAAACCTTTAGCTACCAGTCGTGCTCTATAACGACAAACAGTGGTATCAAAAGTGGGCATAATCTGGTAAACCTATTTGCAACTGATTATATTTCCTGATGCTGGTGTAGGTACTAAGTCCCACGTGTGTGTTTGGTGCATTGCCTTTTTTTCAATTTCCATGGCATCATGCCATTCTTTATTTTTATTTGCTTGAGCAAATGTTGTTGGTTCATGATCGGTGCTGTCGATGTTTGATACTTGACAAAGTCAGTGAAGGTTTTAGCTTTCCTGGTATTGTCTCGAGTTCGAGTGATTATGGGATGAGGCTGAGCCTGTGGAGGTTGTTGCAAACTGTGGTTAGTTGCTGAATTTATTGGTTGTGTTGTCTGAATTATTGGTGTGGAAGTTGGAACAGGTGTTGGTTGGGGAGGAGGTATTGAACTAGAGGGAGGTATTGTACTTGAGTTTGTTGTTGTTTTATTAGGGATTTGTTGTGGCAAGATTGTCACTGGTGGGATGATACCTGTTGTAGGAGAATCAATTGTGTTAGGTATGGTAAAAATATTTTCATGAAATACTACATATCGAGACGTATAGGTTCGGTTACCTATTGGATCATGACAAATGTAACCTTGATGATTATAAGCGTACCCCAAAAATATACATGGTGTTGATTTTGGAGAGAGCTTGTCTAGACAAGTATCTCCTAGAAAAGGATAACAAAGGCATCCAAAGATCCGAAATTGTGAATAATCTGGTTTTAGTATGTACAATAACTCAAATGGTGATGAATGATCCAGATTCTTGGAAGGTAGCCTATTAATAAAAAATGTTGCTGTTGCATAGGCATCATACCAATATATTTTAGACAATTTTGCTTAAAAAAAGTGAACGCGCAATTTCTGAGAGATGTCTATTTTTCCTCTCCGCCACCCCATTTTTTGAGGTGTATATGGAAATGAGATTAGATAATTTATACCCGAGTCTGAAAGATATTTAGCCATTTGTCCTTGAGTTAATTCTGGTGCTCCATCACATTGTAGGTTCTTTATTTTTGAGCAAAATTGATTTTCAACCAAGTTCTTAAAATGTTGAAACGTACTAAGAGCCTCCGATCGAAAAGTAAGTGGATACATCCAAGTAAACCGACTGTAATCATCAATGAAAATTATATAGTAACGATAATTGGTTCTTGAGTATATTGGTGATGGTCCCCAAACATCACAATGAATAATGTGTAATGATGAAATACTCCTTGTTGACGATAATGAAAAAGGTAACCTTGTAGACTTTGAAATGTTGTAAGCATTACAAGATTTATTAAAAACAGAACTTGACAATGATGGAATAGAAATATGACAAAAAACATAATCGGATGGATGCCTTAGTCGATTGTGCCATAAAATACTTCCTTCAGTAGACTTTGCATAGAGTGAAAAGAGTTGAAAGGGCTAAGGTTGAATTTGGTGGATGAGTTGTCCTTCCAAAGTCTGTATTGAGAAACCAAGATATGAGAACATAACAGTTATAGGATTATCAAGGACTAACTGTGTGATTTACAAAAGATTCTTTGTTAGATCAGGAACAATTAAAACATGTTTAAGTATGAGTTGATGGTTTGATAGTTTCAACGTTGTACGTCCGATATGTGTTATTTTCAAAGCCATACCATTACCCACTATGACCTTCTCATGACCAAGATAGGGGACCGCTTGATCTACCATAGAGACTTTGTTGGCCATATGAGAAGTTGCTCTAGAATCTGGTATCCACGTATCGACTTCTTCACAAAAATCTGAAAAATTAGACAAATTAGTAGAAAGACCATGTTGTGAGGGTCCATTATGTGCCCATAATCCTTGTGATTCAACCCCAATAATGTCTTTTGGAAAGGTGCATTGACAAAGTGAATATGTTCTAGGTTGACCAAATGTAAAATCATTACTAGCAAAATAAGAAAAATGATCAATTGTTGGACCAGTAGCCACATTAGCATGATGGGATGCATTATGTGGATAAGTTGACACATTGGGTTGGGCTTGAGGAATCGAATTAGGCCATTGGTTCAAAAAACGTGTGTCATAGAGTGAATTAGGGCAACCATTATAAAAGTCTTGTGTTGAAATAGGATTTCCATTGTTCCAGTAGAACAAGTCTTGATGATCTGAACCATGGCCACCATGTGACTCACTAACATAACTATGGTGAGATTGTATGAAGCGATTATCTGTTGTGGTATTGTATCGGTTCCCATAGCCACGGGCACAACCCCTATTCCCCCTGCTGGAGGCGCCCCTACGTGAACCAGAAAACCGCCCAGAGTTTTGATTCCGAGATGTAGCAGATTGACTTCCCGTGTGATATCGATAGTAATAGGTAGGAGCCTCATGACCATTCCTTTTGCAGATCTGACATAGTCTTGTTATTTGGGGATTAGATGGTGTGCAACTGGTGGAGGTAGTGGCATTCATGGTTGCGGGTAATGTATTGACAGCCATGGCTATGGGTGGTGTGATGGGTTGCTGTTGCTAAGATAATCGTTCCTCATAGATAAGAAGTTTGGAACGTAGTTGAACAAAGGATGGTGGTTTTTCAGATGATTCCACACTGAGAACAAAGATATTATAGATTGGATTGAGACCTTGAAGAACTTGCAAAACAAGTGCATCATCTACTACTGTATCTCATAGATAAGAAGTTTGGAACGTAGTTGAACAAAGGATGGTGGTTTTTTAGATGATTCCACACTAAGAACAAAGATATTATAGATTGGATTGAGACCTTGAAGAACTTGCAAAACAAGTGCATCATCTGCTACTGTATCTCCAATAGATTGTAACTGATCAGCTAGTTTCTTCGCATTGTCACAGTAAGTTGTTATTGATTGGTTTCCTTGCTTTATTAATTGGAATTGTGTTTTTAAATGAGATCTTTTAGCAAAAACTTGTTCAAAGGTGTTTTCTATGACAATCCACAGGTGGAGAGCGATTTCGGTTCCGATGGCCAAGTGTGTAATTAACGGATCAAGAGTGGCATTGATGCAAGCACTCACATAACCATCCACGCGGTCCCATTCAGGGCCACTGGTTAGTGTGCTAGATGATGATTGCTGAGATGTGGCTGAGGTAATGTGTGCAAGAAGACCCATGGTTTTGAGTATTGTTACCATTTGATGTTTCCATGACAGGTAACTATCTTGATTGAGTTTTACACTCATAAAACTAGTTATATTTAGGTTGGAAATGTCTTTTGTATATGATGTATTTGGAGTTGGAGGTATGGATGGGGGTATATTTGTTTCAGTCATGGTGGATTTGGCAGTGAGGTTGTTGAAGTTGGTAGGTTGTGTAGGCTACTAAAAAAATTATTT
This sequence comes from Tagetes erecta, assembly GCA_030867185.1. Lineage (NCBI taxonomy): Eukaryota > Viridiplantae > Streptophyta > Magnoliopsida > Asterales > Asteraceae > Tagetes > Tagetes erecta. Next base: position 9,735,551 of record CM061486.1, read on the forward strand.
TGGATCTTTTGCTCTTGATACTATGAAGAACAAGATTATAGTAAGGTTATGTTGAATTGATTCTTTGCTGAATACAATACATGTGTTATATAGAGTAGATTAAGGCTAGATCAAAAGCCACCTACTTAATGATCTATTAACTAAACATTAATACATGTGTAGGTTACAAGAGTTTGATTAGAGGAGAGATGATTAGCAATTTGATGACATATTAAAGAGATATTTTAAATCTCTTAACACAGCATGTGTTTAACCATTAATCATAAAAACCACCAAAATACATCTAACTAGCATGTATTTCAACAAATGTATATAAACCCAAAAAGTGAAAAACTATTCTATACCTATAAAAACACTATGTTTAGAATATTTTCAAAACTCCATAACCTCATCAATTGTATATGACATTACTATTTAGTCACAAAGTTCAATAATGCACAAAAACAAACTTTTTGTGTTGTAAAATCCCACAGCTTCGATCCTTCTTTCTTCTCACTACAACAAGCAACACCAACTGATGTTGTTGAATTTTAGTAATCGTACCTTAACTTTTAAAAAAGATGAAGTAGTGTATATTTGAATTCAAAATATAAAACGAAAGTGAAATAAGAAAACTAAAGAGAGAGAAATATGGACCTCACATTCTAAAACCAACTTCCAATCCTGACGAGTATAAAGACAATGCATACAGAGATGGTATGAAAGTGATTCCTTTGGAAGAATTGGAAGGTGATGAACTTAAAGATGATTTGAGAAAATGTGCAATTGATCTAAAGGCTTATTCATTTTAACAATGGCAATCCCATTGGCTTTCTTGACAAGAACAAAGAAGTATATGACAGCAAATTCACTGTACAAAATCTTGCAGAAAATGTGTGAAGGAGGAACTGAGATTCAGAGTATGAAGAAACAAAAGCGGAAAAGACAACTAGAGATGTTTTCTGCATTACCTGGTGAATCCATCAATTCACACTTGAACAGATTTGTGCAATTGGTGACAGAAATGGAAGCAATGGAAATCCCTGCAAACACTGAAGATATAAATTTGAGGTTGTTGCATTCACTACCTAAAAGCTGGAAACATACTGTTACTACTCTTAAGCAAACACTTTCTTTAGATGTTCAAGATCTGGATTTCATGGTTACTAAAATTGAGTCTTTGGCTATGGATGAACAATCAAGTAACTTAATGACTAAGAAAGAAATGGAACAGTATGTGTTCAAAGGTGAAAAATTAGGACAACAAGCTCATGCATTTGTATCAACAGATGTGAACTCATTTGATGAATATTTTCAAGGGGATTATTTCTTTGCAAATTCAACTGAAACATGTAGTTTGAATGATTTATGTGAAGAAAGTTGAAATTCCTAAAGGAAGAGTCAAGAAAATGAATGTTGATAAAACTCAGGATGTTGTTAATATTGTGTTGAAATCTGATGAACATAAAGCTGCTTATGCCGTTTTTTCAGCTAGCTTTCAAGCCTATCTGGGAAGTCAACTAACACCAATGGAACTTATGGTACAAGATTTGAATGACATGCAACCTGATGATGTGAAAGAAATGGATATTCAATTGAATATGGTTATGTTGGCTTACAGATCTCAGAAACAAATGAAGTCAAACAGAAATTTCAGCAAGCCAAGTTTGAATAAGAAGATGGGCTTTGATAAATCAAAAGTGAGGTGTTTCAAGTATAATTTGTATGGGCATTTCTCCAGAGAGTGTAACAATCCTACTGCAAAGACAACACAGAACACCTTGAATCCTAATCAAGCTTCTTCTTCAAATAGCAAACCTGATGAACCAAAGGCTATGTGTGTAACCTATGATGGTGAAGTTGGCTGGAGTGCATATAGAGCTGAAATAGAGAAAGAATTTGCATTGATGGCTCAGAATGTTGATGATGATCAAGCAAAAGGAGCTAAAGTTGTTGATGCAAGCAAATATCCACCACTTCTAGATGATGTCAAGGATAATGTGTGTTCAAAAGCATGCCTACATGAGGTAACCCATTATAAAACTCACTCTTTTGTTGTTAATGACAGGTTGCAAGCTGAAATTAAAAGTAATAAGAAAACAAAAGATGATCAAAAGAATTTGAAAAGAAAATCAAATCTCTAACTAAGGATCTTAAAGAGTTTAAAAATCAAGAATCCATTCTAAAAAACTCTTTGAAAATTCTTGAAGAATCATTTGTTAAAAGTCAACTGGAAGCTTCCACATATAAATTGAAATATGAACAATTGATGTCAACCAAAGAACAAATGGAAAAGTGGATTGCTAGTCAAAAGGAAGGTAAGAATGGTAATGGGTTGGGTTTTTCTCAAGTAGCATACAAAACCACACCTCCTCCTGTGAACTATGAGAAATTTCCAAGTGTCATGACCAACACATTGCCAAGTGACTTTAATCCACATGACTACTCAAGTGAAGCTCAATCTAAGATAAAATCCATGGTTCAAAACTCAGAATCTTCTGATGATTCTGACATTTCTAAACTTCACAAAGAAGTATACATTGAACATGACACAGAGAAACTGAAAGAAGGTCACCCTGTTAAAATCACTCAATATGAACCAAAACCTAAAAAGGTGTACCTTCAAACCAAAAACTTCAGTGGATTTGTGAAATCTGAAGAAAATTCACCCAATGAATATTCAAACTTCTTTGTTGAAGAAGTGAAAGAGAAAGCGGAATTAAGAAACAAAGGTCAACTCAAAATGATTTATAATGACCAACATGGTGATGTTTGTGATTTCTAGAATTGCATCTCATCCTCATTCTCAAGATAGTGTTAAAAGAAATTTGATCAAACAATTTCTTGATGCACCTGATCATTCTCATGCTGTTCCTTCTCATGTTGTATCAAAACAAATGAAGTCAACATATGATTCCGCAAAACAACTTTCAAAACCTTATGTTCATAAAACTAAATCTAATGAAATTCCACATGAATTGAATGATAGGTTTGAAGTTTTAATGAATCAATATGCCAAGCTCAAATCTGATATGTTGAGTACATTTGGTTTGCAATGTGCACAACAAACTATTATTGATGAATTTGGAAAACCCAAAACCACTATGGTTTGGGTTGATCGTTCTAACTGATTTTCTTGATTGTGCAGGCACATCCACCTAGAGCTAAAGATAGTTTATGGATTGTGGATAGTGGTTGCTCAAGACACATGACGGGAAATCAACAGTTACTTGATCAATATCAATCAAAGAAAGGATCATATGTTGCATTTAGTGATGGTGGAGGTTGGATTACTGGTGAAGGAACTGTCAGCAATGGATCGTTGAGTGACATTGTCAATTATTATGAACAACTTAAGTACAACTTGCTGAGTGTTACAAAACGATGTTTGATGATAAGTTCTGCTACATATTGAAGCCTGGATTTCAAATACCTAAAGAGTGGATCGAAATGAAAGCTCCAAGACATAACAATATCTACATGATGGATATGAGTTCTTTGTCTGACAACATTCAAGAGACATGTCTTCTTTCAAAAGCATCTAATGATGAATCAGTTCTTTGGCATCGACGTCTTTGTCACACTCACTACAATAATATGAATAACCTGGTTAAACATGGTCATGTAGTGGGAATACCTCAAAAGATGTTTTCTGTCTAAGTGTTCTGCATGCTTAAAAGGAAAACAACATCGAAAATCACACAAGACAAAGAATGTAAATTCAAATGTTACACCTCTTAAACTTTTGCACATGGACCTCTCTGGACCTACTAATGTTTTGAGTCACTTAAAGAAACAATATTGTCTTGTGGTGATTAATGATTTTTCCAGATTCACTTATGTATTCTTTATGAACAAAAAGAGTGAAACTGTGGAAATCTTGAAAACTTTCATTACTAAAATTGAAAATCAATTTGATTCAAAAGTCAAAGTAATGAGAAGTGACAATGGTTCAGAATTCAAAAATGAAGTGTTTGAGTCTTTCTGTGCAAGTAAAGGAATTGATAGACAGTTCAGTGCTGCTAGAACTCCACAACAAAATGGAGTTGTAGAACGCAAGAACAGAACATTAATTGAAGCTGCAAGAACAATGCTAGCTGATTCAAAACTGCCTATTACTTTTTGGGCAGAAGCTGTGTCAACTGCTTGTTTTGTTCAAAACAGAAGTCTCATTGTCAAAGATCATAACAAAACCCCATATGAGCTGTTAGTTAAAAGAAAACCTCAAATTGTTTTCTTTAGATCATTTTGATGTCATGTATCTGTGCTGAATACCTCTGACCGTTTAGCTAAATTTGATGAAAAAGCAAGTGATGGTTTCTTTGTAGGATATTCATCACAATCTATTGCTTATAGAGTTTACATTTCAAAACACAACATTATTGAGGAATCAATGAATGTTGAGTTTTATGAAAACTCTTTTCCTAAAATCTTAAATGATCCAGCTTGGTTATTTGACATATATGCTTTGACCACTTCATTGAATTCTAATTCTATTGATGATTCTGCAAGTTATAGCTCAGGGGGAGAATCTGATGATGAAGTCATTTTACCTTTTCCCTTAAAGTACCTTGATTTGTCAAATCCAGATATTCATGCAAATTTTGATGATTGTATTCCACCAACAGATTCTGCTGCTGCAAGTGATGAATTGATAGCTGATGATGGATACAATTATTTCATAATTCACCACATGAATCTGATCCATCCATTCATAACACAACAATTCAAGACTTCAATTATATAAATTTGGAAGATGAGGTGGTTGTTGATTATGTTCCTACTTCTAGGATTCACAAATATCATCCTCAATCTAATATAATTGGAAGTTTGAATGAAAGGATAACAAGAAGTAAGAATGACAAATATTTGTCTATACTCATGCTTCTTATCTCAAACAGTTCCAAATAACATTTCTGAGGCACTTAAAGATTCAAGTTGGATTGAAGCTATGCAAGAGGAGCTTCTCTAATTTCAATTCAAAATGTTTGGACACTGGTTGACTTACCTGAAGGACAATATGCCATTGGTACTCGTTGGTTATATTGAAACAAATCAGATGAACGTGGCATTGTCATCAGGAACAAAGCTAGATTGGTAGCTCAAGGATACACTCAAGAAGAGGGTATTGATTATGAAGATGTTTTTGCACCAGTGGCAAGACTTGAGGCTATCAGACTATTTCTTGCATATTCTGCATACATAACCTTTACAGTGTATCAAATGGATGTCAAATGTGCTTTCCTTTATGGTGTCATTAATGAAAAAGTGTATGTTCAACAGCCTCCTGGATTTGAAGACAAGGAATTTCCCACAAAGTGATGAACCTTGTCAAAGCTCATTATGGCTTACATCAAGCACCACGAAAGTGGTATGAAACCTTGTCATCTTATATGATGCAAAATGGTTTTAAAAGAGGCAGGATTGATCAAACTCTCTTCCTTAAAAGAAAGAACAAAGATCTTCTCTTAGTTCAAATTTATGTTGATGACATCATATTTGGTTCCACAAGCAAAGAGCTTTGCACAGAATTTGAATCTATCATGCAGTCAAAATTCCAAGTGACCTCAATGGGTGAAATGAATTTCTTTCTTGGATTACAAGTTACCCAAGCAAAAGATGGAATTTTCATTAATCAAGAGAAGTACATCAAGAAGATTCTTAAAAAATTCTCATTTAAAGATGTTCAATCCATAAGAACACCACTTGACAAAGCTCACAAGCTGGAGCCTGATGAAAGTGGAAAATATGTGGATAACATACTATCGATCATTAATTGGATCTTTGATGTATTTGACTGCAAGTAGACCGAATATCATGTTTGCTGTTTGCTTGTATGCACGATATCAAGCAAATCCCAAGGAATCTAACCTGCAAGCTGTCAAGCGTATATTCAGATATCTCAAAGGAAATCTGCATTGGGTTTGTGGTATCCTAAGAGGGAAAGTTTGAATTACATGCTTACACTAACAGTGTTATGGTGGATGTAATCTAAACAGAAAATCAACTTCTAGGGAATGTCAATTTTTGGGACCAAGGTTAATTTCATGGCAGTGTAAGAAACAAACCAATGTTTCTATATCTACTGCAGAGGCTGAATATATAGCTGCATCAGCATGTTGCTCACAAGTCCTATGGTGTCAAAACCAACTGCTGGACTACGGGTTTAACTTCTTGAAAACCCCAATCTATATTGATAATACTACAACAATCTTCATCACAAGTAATCCAGTACAACACTCTAAAACCAAACACATAGAAATCAGATATCATTTTTTACGTGATAATTCTGAAAAAGGTTTAATAGTGTTAGTGCAAGTAAGTACTGAAAACCAATTGGCTGATCTTTTTATCAATGCCTTTGATCAAGGCACATTTGAACATTTGGTTCAAGCCATTGGTATGATCAACTATGAACCTTGATCATATGTCATTGCCATCTAAATAAAATAAATAAATAAATAAATAATAATAAAAAAAATTGCAGGAGTACATAATAAAAGATGAATGTCTGGTTGAGGAACATAAGAGAAATGATTTTAAATCACATTTTTGGTCTTTTACACATGTTTCAATAATCAATAAAGACTGACTGATCATAATGTTTAGTGTGGGTAAGTTGAATAATAGTAAATCTGAAAAGTAAACATCTTGGTGATAAAACTAAAAGTTCTTTATGTCCAAGTTGTGTTAAGTTCCATCTACGTGCATTGGTGAAGTATTCACTTTTCTGATAGACTGCTTGTAAAGTTACTTACATATATCAGGTAATGATGCAATAGAATATGTGTTGAGCAAACATCTGTGAACTTCTTTGTTGTGGTGCCCACAGACCTGAAGTTTCACACGAGGTCTCCTTTGTTATAGTGATCTACAAACCTGGAACACCTCAAGATGTACAAAAGATTCCAAAAAGCAACAATACCAAGAGTTAAAAGATTTCCAAAGTGGAACAGTGTCAATTCGAAAAATTGGAAAGTAAAGAAGATTCCCGAAGGGAACACCACCTAATAATTTATAACCCAAAGCTCCACAGATTACATTGTAAGTGACCTGATTATTAAAGTGCTTGCTTGTATGTTTTTGAAGATAATGAAACTTCTAAGATGTTTCAAGTGTGGGTCACATACTTGACATACTTAATCAAACCATAACATGATAAAATATCACTAAGTGTTGAAAAGTAAGTGTGTTATAAGCATTATGCCCATATTACATAGCGAAATATTGTCTATGTATATTCAAAACATTCTTTTCCTTTGTGTGAAGATTATTGATGTGATATGATCTCTTTGCTTGCCTACATTTTTTCTTCAAAAGTATTGTCAAAATGAAACAGAATAAAGGTGGCTTTGATCATATTTGTGATAGGATCATAATTGTTCATATGGAAAGTTTAAATTTTCTTTTCTAAGAAAATTATAACTTTAGGGGGGAGAAAATGTCATATTCAAATGATTTATGAGAAAAATTGGATTGACTGGATGAAAAACTGGATTGACTGGATGTGGTATTATGAATATAGATTGAATGCGTGCAATTCATTTCATAATTGAAAATTTGATCTCTGCAGAGTACAATTACACATGTTATGATATGACCAAAAGACCAAATTACGTGTGTCAAAGATGTTTTCTGAATAAACAAATCAAGTATTTTGATCACATAAACTTAAAATTGAATCTTAAAAATTTCAAGATTTGTGGACACTGCTGTTCGCAGATCAAGATGTGCGAACAATGTTGCCCATAGATTAGTTGAAACAGTGAAACTGTCAAGATGTGTGAACACTGTTGGTTACAGATCAAGATATGCGAACACTGTTGCCCGTAATCAGTTGAAACTGTCATCCGCAGATCAACTGAAATCACTGTTATTGAGCTGTATGTTCATAAATTCTGTCATGATATTACATATCAAATGACCTAATGATTTGAATTGTGTGTGTGTACAGATGTGCAAGGAGAAATCAAAAGACATTTGATGAAAATTGTCACAAGTACAAAGAACTGTTACCCATTGATCAATTGATGATCTATGAGTACTGTTCAAAGTACAATATTAAGCAAGATGAAAAGAATTTTAAAACTGTCTAAGTGTTTGAAAGATGTGCGGATGGTACTGTAGCAAGCAGATCAAGTGATGTGCGAATGACACTATTGTCCGCATATCGAACAAACTTAGAGATTTTAAGATTAGGATATAAAGCATCAATCATAAATGTTGGTTTATATCTTAATATGAAAATCCTTGATGAGTACAATGAATTTTGAAGGGTGTGTAAACAACAGTACAAAACTGATGTTACTGTTGTACGCATATCAAGTATTATTGTCCACAGATCATAAAATTGTTTGGATTTTGAAACAATATTTGATATCAAAATGATGAGAATCACAAGTAAATGTGTTTTAACTGAAAGAAAAACTTATAAAACTCATTTTACATGTGAAATAAATGAAATTTGATATGATGTGCGAACAACCTGTTGTCCGCATATCTTTTAAAGTTTGTTTTTAAAATTTTAACAATTGTGGGAATAGTATATAAACCCTTCAAAACCCTCAAACGGTTCATTTCAAACACAAAGTACAGTTGCAAGACGATTTTCACACAGTTTAGTACAAATAACAAAATCAATCATCTGAACATCATAATCATACCAACTAGATATCAAAATTAACTTGTGTATCTTTTTGGGTAAGAAACAATCAATAATGTTGAAATGTCACTTGATAGTCATGTATAGGTCGGACTCACCGGCATGTCGGTGTTATATCTTTTGTATGTATTTTATGTAGTTTTTGGTGCTAGCGAACCTATGGGCGAATCTATAGATTCGCCCGTACCACAGTATAGTTTTTATGTTCATGTCGACCGTGCGAACCTAATTGTGCCCGGCGAAGCTATCTGGTTCGCTAGATAGATTCGCTGTCAGCGAATCTATCAGCGAACCTACAGCTGATATATATTGTAACCTTATCTTAATGCAAGACAACTTTTGACAAAAATCTTATCCAAACCCTTGTATCATGTGTGTGTTTCCAGGAGGTGCTAGGAGCTTATATTATCCATCTTTGTAGCTTATTTACCTCTTGTTGTGTGGTTTTGATCTTGTTCTTGGTTGTTGGGTTATATTGGACTTTGTTTGTTTGAGTCAAGTGTGTTTCGTTGTAATACAAATCATTATAGCACTGAAATAACGATCTAGATGGACCAACAATATGGTATCAGAGCCTTAGTGCTCTTGATTGTTTGATTCTAGAGATTTTTGTGATGTTTTTGGGGTTTTTGTGTCAAAACACTATTTGATTCTTTTCTGAACTGGTTTGTGTGTTTCTGTGTTGTATTTTGCTTGGAACTTGTCATATTTGGTCATAGGAAGCTTTAGAAACAAACGGGTCTACAACTGGTTATGTTTTGAAGCTGTTCTAATCGTTTTTGAACTGAAATTGTTTTATCCGTAACCCAGCGAACCTATTTGTTCATCCAGCGAATCTGGGTGTTCATCCAGCGAATCTAACACAATCTTGTGTTCTGTATTTCAGTGTTTCTGTGTAGCGAATCTGACATTTTACTGGACGAAAGTTCACTTGTTCGGCTCATTGTGCAAGCGAAACTGCTGCCAAAATCATTTGAGCGAATCTGACAGCAAATCTGTCGGGCGAAACTGTGCCTGCTGTCCAGCGAATCTGTTGTTTGTTGAGCGAATCTGTCAACGAATCTGCGAGCGAATCTGTCTGTTCTTTGGGCGAATCTAATCCAGCGAATCTATTTGTCTTTGGCGAAACTACAATCTGTTTAAAATTATGACTACATCAACTCTGAATATTAATGATCTGGATAGTGTTCAACCTAACAGGCCACCGAGGCTTGTTAGTGGTGAAAATTTTGAAGATTAGAAGAGGTGTTTGAAAGCTTTTTTCTACTACACTGACTATAATCAATGGGAGTCAATTGTAAATGGTCCGCATGTGCCAAAGACAGTTGAAGGAACTGTTACTTCAATAAACACTGATTCGAGTACATTTACTGAAAGTGACATCAAGTTGCTTGATCGTGACAAAAAGGTACTCGGAGCATTGATACTTTGTTTGCATCAGGATATTTACAACAGGTTTGTTGAACACACAACTGCAAAAAGCTTGTATGATGCGTTGTGCGAGTTCTATGATGGTAATGAGGATTTGAAGTTGGATAGAAATGCTCAAGCTGAGAAAGAGTTCAATTCATTTGTGGGGTATTCGCAAGAAAGTTTGACTGATATTACCAACCGATTTCTGTCCGTATCAAGTAACCTGAAAAAGTTCGATGAGAAGCTGGGAAATCATGAACAAGTCACAAAGCTGTTAGATTCACTTCCTCCTCAGTGGGGTCTTCAGATCAAACTGTTGAAACAAGAAAGAAACTTTCATGACTTTAAGCTGATGGATGTTATAAACAAGCTGAAGTCATTTGATCTTGATCTGAAGAGAAGAGAATACAATCAGTCTATGATGGTTCCAAATATTCCTTCCCAGAATGATGCACTTATTACATCCGCTGCAAACTCTCATATCTACAATGCTGCACCTGGAGGATCATCAAGTCTGGGGTCTGTTAAATCTGTTGGTGGATCTACAAGTGTTGGTTCAAGCTCAAATGCATCTGTCACCACTCAGATTCCATCTGACACTATGGCTTTGTTTGGAATGTTTGTTCATAGCTATGAAGCTCTTGTCGCTGGTGAATTAAAGGGAAAGGGGATGACTGTTGAGGATATGTATCAGGTGGATCCTGATGATCTTGAAGAAACTGACATCCAATGGCAAATGGCCATGCTTACCCTTCGTGCTAGACGGTTTATGGAGAGAACAGGTAGAAGAAGTTTTGGGAATCAGGGACAGAACAACAAGCTCAGGTATGACAAAGGAAAGCTGAGATGTTACAACTGCAAACAACTGGGTCACTTCAAAAGGGAATGTCCTTTACCAATTGTTACTGAACCCGTGAATTCTGGAAATTCAAGAACCGCTCCAGTTCAAGAACGACTTGAGGAAGTGAAACAAAGGAATGAAGCTGCACTACTCACCAATTTTGATTGGAGTGCGGACATTGAAGAAGCAAAGGAAGAAATTAATCATGCCTTGGTTGCTGAGATTGTTGAGAATGATGATAACTTTATAAATTGCTTTGACCCTTTCAAAGAATTTTATGGTGAAAATGATGGAAATTATAATGAAGCTGTTGAGTTAAAGAGTGAGGATGATGAAGATAAAGATGAAGAAGGGAAAGTGAAAAAGGTTGATGAAGATCAATCAGATGCTATTGTTCAAGGGCATCTGAATCACTCGGGATTGGTATGTGAAGCTGCGGTAAATGAGATGAAGAATGATGAAGAGTCAAAGCTTAACTTGGAAGCCATGATTGAGAAGGCAAGGCTTGATGCTGTGGATGAATTCAAGAGGAACACTCCCTACTGCCAGTGCGATCGTGCCCTTGCTGCAGGAAAACTGGAACATTCAAGTGCCGTTGTAAATAGTCATTGGCATATTGACAGCGGATGTTCCAGACATATGACTGGGTTGAAGGACCTGCTGACTAACTATCGGATTATCAATGGTGGATATGTTGCTTTTGCGGGAGACAAGAAAGGTGGCAAAATGACTGGTCAAGGAGAAGTCTCAAATGGTTCACTAACTCTGGAAGACGTCAACTATGTTCCTGAACTGGCATTCAATCTTCTCAGTGTATCACAAATCTGTGATAAGAATATCCCAGTGTTGTTTCTTCCAAATGAATGTTTGTTCTTGAAGCCAGAGTTTTCTATTCCTGAAGAATTGGTGATGATGCGAGCTCCAAGACGAAATGATACATATATGCTGAATATGGGATCAAAAGAATCAACTTCCACCGTGACCTGTCTCCTATCTAAAGCTTCATCTTTTGAATCTTTTCAATGGCATAGACGTTTAGGGCACATTAATTTTAAAATTCTAAATAAATTGGTTAAGAACAATTTGGTCAAGGGTTTGCCACTTAAAGATTTTTCTGTGGTTGAGAAATGCATGGCTTGCGCTAAAGGAAAGCAGCACAAAAAGCCACATAAACTTAAAATTACAAATTCTATCTCAGAACCCCTCGAATTGTTACATACTGATTTATTTGGTCCAATAAGTGTCAAATCTATTGCTAAGAAATCTTATTGCTTGGTTGTCACAGATGATTACTCTAGGTACACCTGGGTGAGATTCATGGCATACAAAAGTGAGACTGCTGAAGAGCTAATGAAGCTGATTCCTAAAATCGAGGTTCTTGGAAAGCGGAAGGTTCAAGCCATTAGAAGTGACAATGGAACTGAATTCAGAAACCATATCTTCAACTCTTTTTGTGAACAACGGGGTATTCTCAGACAGTTTAGCGCCCCACGAACGCCACAACAAAATGGTCTTGCTGAAAGGAAGAATCGAACTCTTGTGGAGGCTGCTAGAACTATGCTGATTGAGTCAAAGCTTCCGATTATTTTCTGGGCAGAGGCAGTCAATTGTGCAGCTTATGTTCTGAATCGGGTACTGATTGTCAAAGAAAAGATGAAGACATCATACCAGCTGTTTCGTGGGATTAAGCCGTTGATTGATTTTCTGCGCCCCTTTGGATGTTCTTGCACTCTGTTGAATACTCAAGATCAGAAAACGAAGTTTGGTGCTGTTTCAGATGAATGCTTCTTTGTAGGATACTCGAACACACAAAAGGCGTATCGTGTTTACAACAAGCGAACGCGGATTGTGCAAGAGTCCTATTATGTTGACTGGCAAGAGTCAAACACTACAAGCATTGGCTGTGAACCTGCATGGTTTTATGATTCCACCACTATTTTCAAATCATTCAATCTTCCTGACTATGACGATGATGACATCATTCTTCACACATCAGTTTCTATTATCAACCATCCACTTACACAATCACAACCACAACCTTCAACTACACAATTACCTCCCACTTCATTTGACATTCCACCACCTCCTCCACCTCAAACTGTTCCAACTTCTCCAACAGATATTCCATCATCATCCACTTCCATTCCAGCATCTACCACTAATACATTTCCTCCAGCTTCAAATATAACTTCACAACCATCTAATCAAACATCCTCATCCCAAACCAACCCTTTGCTCCACAACACAGACTTCAAAACTCTGAAAAATCATCCTCATGATTATATCATAGGATCAATTACTGATGGTGTGCGAACTCGGAGTCAGAGTGGTTTGATTAATGAGTGTCTCTATGCTGCCTTTCTATCTCAAGTTGTTCCGAAGAATTATAAACTAGCACTTGAAGATCCTAGTTGGGTTGATGCCATGCAAATGGAACTGCAGCAATTTAGGAAGCTTAAAGTTTGGGAACTTGTTGATCTTCCTCCTAATAAGTGTCCCATCGGCACTAAGTGGGTTTTCCGAAACAAGCCAGATGATCGCGGTGTTGTTATCAGAAACAAGGCGAGATTGGTTGTTCAAGTATTTGCTCAAGAGGAGGGGATTGACTACACTGAAGTTTTTGCTCCAGTCGCTCGCCTTGAAGCCATTAGAATCTTTCTTGCTCATGCTGCTAACAAAAACTTTAAAGTTTATCAGATGGATGTGAAATGTGCATTTCTATATGGAGATATCGATGAGAAGATCTACGTATGTCAACCACCGGGTTTCGAGGATCCAGATTTTCCTTCAAAGGTGTACAAGCTTGATAAATCCTTGTATGGAATGCATCAAGCTCCACGTATCTGGTATGAAACTCTGACACAGTATCTTCTCAGCAAAGGTTTCTCTCGTGGGACTATAGATATGACATTGTTCAAGAAGGAGGTGAATGGTGAGCTGCTGATCGTTCAAGTGTATGTTGATGATATAATTTTCGGTTCGACAAATGAGGGGCTGTGTAGAGAGTTTGAAAAAGTGATGATGGATCGCTTTGAAATGACAATTATGGGGGAGATGTGTTTCTTCTTGGGGCTGCGAGTGGAACAAAAGCCAGATGGAATTCTTATTCACCAAGAGAAATATATCAAAGAGATCCTCACAAAGTTTGGCATGGATGATTCTTCTCCGGAACTGATTCCCTTCACTGCTCAAACATGCCTTACTTCTGATGATAATGGGAATCCTGTGGATGCTCATCGTTACCGCTCGATGAACGGATCTCTCATGTATCTGACTGCCAGCCGACCTGATATTACATTTGCTGTGTGCTACTGTGCTCGTTTCCAGGCCAATCCAAAAGAATCACACGAGAAAGCTGTTAAACACATTTTTCGTTACCTTAAGGGTTCCTCTCGTTTGGGACTTTGGTACCTAAAATGTGGGAACTTTGATTTACATGCTTTTTCTAACAGTGATCATGCTGGTTGCAGGATTAACCGAAAATCAGTCACTGGCGGGTGTCAATGTCTTGGCGAATGTCTTGTTTCCTGGCAAAGCAAGAAGCAAACAACCGTCTCTCTGTCCACAGGAGAAGCAGAATACATTGCTGCTTCAAGTTGCTGTTGCCAAGTGCTCTGGATCCAACATCAGATGATGGATTACGGCATCAACTTTCTTCATACGCCACTCTTTTGTGATAATGAAGCTGCTGTTGGAATTGCCAAGAATCCTATTCATCACACTCGCACCAAGCACATCGAAACAAGAATTCACGCCATCAGAGACGCACAGGAAAAAGGGTTCATTGATATTATTTCTATTGAAACTCGAAAGCAAAAAAGCTGATCTTTTCACAAAAACCTTTGACAAACCACGTTTTTATGAACTGATCTCTATGCTGGGACTAATATCTTTTTGAAAACCTTCATCTATGTGCATTGAATTTGTAAATATGTAAATAACTTTTTCATTCTCTTCCTTGAAAATCCGTGGGTCACTCATTTCTTCGCTCCTTTACTTTTATTATATTTCCTTTTATTCCTTTTATTCCTTTTTCATTTTGTATATATATATTAAGAAAATCTGAAAAACAAAAATTTCTTATTAGATAGCTATAATATAAAAATTTTGGGGGAGATATTAAAGATTAACTACTTATAGTTTTTCAAATTTTGCTATTTTAGGATCTCCGTTTTGATTGATGTTGAAGAGACGTTGAAGGAAGTCAGAAGCATTGTGTTCGGGATATGTTAGATAGGCTCAGCCCGAAAACAAAGTAAACAGCGATTGTGCAGCCAAACATAACGTTCAAGAACTAGGCAATAAGGATTATCCCCTTGACATGATTGGATTGCACAAAGATACGGGTTCTGTCAAAAAATGGGTTGAGAGCGTCAAATCTTTGCCTTGATTTCCCTAAACATCCCAAATCACCCTCACCCTAGCCCCGAATTGAGTTTCTGGTTAGCAAAACAAATAAAAAGCTGCTAGTGTTGCTCTTCGGAAAAACCTCTGAGTGAGTTACTTGTTAACTCCTCAGAAAGTATTGAGTCAAAAGTGCTTAACTCCTCTGCTATACGGAAGTATTGACCTGGAGTTGGTGGATCTTCTCTGCTATACGGAAGTATTGACCTGAAGATTCACCGAGCATGCTCAAATGTTTATCTCCTCTGTTATACGTCAGTATAGACCTGGA
Organism: Tagetes erecta; assembly: GCA_030867185.1. Classification (NCBI taxonomy): domain Eukaryota; kingdom Viridiplantae; phylum Streptophyta; class Magnoliopsida; order Asterales; family Asteraceae; genus Tagetes; species Tagetes erecta. The sequence continues at coordinate 9,751,121 of CM061486.1, forward strand.
GCTCTGAACTATTTGAGTTTCCCAAATAATAAGTTGCATTGTGTTCAAAAGAATCAATTGCTGACAAGCTCCACTCACAAAAAGATGCAAAAATTGCACAAGTGTCAAAAGAAGCTAATGCATCGATCAATATTCAAAATTTGATCCTCAAAATTCAAGCAAAGTCAATCATATTGCTCAGATATATCCTGATGACAGAACCTGTTCTTTTTACCTAGATGTCTGTGGGGACCGAGTTGTCTGAGCTTCTTCAATCAAACCAAAAACATGATAAAAGAAGCTGCTGATATCTTGTTGAAAGGACTAAGGCATGGGTTTAAGTGGACAAACATATCTGCAATCCCGCTAATCTATGATTTTCCGGATTCTACTCGAAAAACGTCATGAAAAATATATATATATCCTTCTTTAGTTTTAATTTCTAGCCTTTTTCTTTCACTTTTTTATTTGTTATTATTATTTAGGTTGTTGTTTTTATTTTCGGAACGTTGAAATCGTGGGACGTTTTCGTGGATTTATAAAGAATTTAAAATTCCAGAAAAACCAACATTATTTTCAATTTTTCTTGTTTTGAGTCCCAGCGAATCTACTAGCGAACCTACAGGTTCGCCAGAACCTACAGGTTCGCCCGGAACCTCTTCGCATGTCGCCGTGTCTTCCTTTGACCTCTGGTCCCGGGCGAATCTGAAGTTCACTGGTGGTTTTATAAGCGAATCTGAAGTTCGCTAGTGTCTTTGGCAGCGAACCTGTGACTGTATATATATGTAGTGACAGCGAAACCTTTCACAAGTTCGCTGTCACTATTACTGTAGCCGTGTTTTATTTCAAACAGTCGCACGTTCGATTCTCACTTACCAACCGTCTTTTTCACAATAAACTGACTCTATTTCATCTGGTATGTCATTGTCTTCATCTTAATCAATGTTTCATCTCATCAATCGTACTTTAGACTTCTTAAATCCATCGACCTGCTATATAATCTGCGTCTCATGATTGATGTGTGTTATTGGTTTGAAATTGACATTGTAATATCCTCGTTTGATGATTATTGTGCTTAATTTTTGCTTTGATTGTATATTTATGCCTTTAAAACTGAGATTTGACTGTTTTTCAAAAACTAGGGTTTCCAGCGAACCTATGTGTTCGTCTGGCGAACCTGAACGAAAGTTCAAAACTTCGAGCGAACCTATGCCGTTATGCCGCCCGTGCATCAGCATAGATTCGCCCGAGTGTTTCTAGAGAACCTACACATTCGCTCGACCAAATGACTGATTTTTCATGTCAGCGAATTTATAGGTTCTGGTGTCAAATCTCAGGTTCGCCCGTGCAGCGAACCTAAATATGTCAGCGAATCTATTGACTGTTTCAAAAATTTTGTGTCTGATCAATTTCCGTTTATTTTTCAGGCACGATGTCCACGTTATTTTTTGAAAGAAAGCACAACATGTGTGCTTTACTGGACGAGAATCACGAAAATACGGCTGGGTACAGAGATTGCATTAGATGGTTGAAATCGTCCCACATTCATCACGCTATCTCCCATTCACCAACCATCTACGAGCTGCACATCAGAGATTTCTGGAGAACTGCTGTGATGAATGTGTCTGTGCAGCCATCACGGATCTGTGCCAAAGTTAGTGGGTTTGACTTAGAGTTTACAGAAGCCGATCTGGCTAGGATTTTGAGGTTAGAGGATGATGTTGGCGATGAAGTAATGATGACGGCTGAAGAAGTTTATGGGGCTTTTAGGACTGCTGGGTATGAGGGTCCTATGCCGGGGGAGAAGAAGATGGAGTTTGTGAAATCCTATCTGATCCAAGAATGGAGATATATTGCGCACGTCTTTATTATGTGCTTGGATCATAGGAATGGAGGTACTGATGGTTTAAATTTGGATTGGGCTCGGGCTATGATGTTGTTTTGCAGAGGGCAGAAGGCAAATCTTGCAAAGCTCATTTACAATTACATGCTCGAGAACATTCATGCAACGAAGAGAGATAAGTGGTTGATGTATCCTCGGTTTATGCGAATGATTCTAAATGACAAGCTGCCAAATCTACCTGTCATTGGTGAAGTGCTGAAAATCTGGGACATGCATTCGAGAATTTTTGGAGATTGCAAGTCGGTTCGAGCTGATTGTGTTGGTAGGACTTCGTTTTTATGGGAAAACATGTACCCTGCTGATAGATGGGTACATATACAAAGGTTAATGGAGATTGAGAGGAAACGGGGTGGTGAAAATATTGAAGTTATTGAGAAGAAGCTGAGGAAGCGAAAGCCGTATGCTAAGGACAAAGATTATTCTTTAGATCGGGAAATTGATGAGGTTCAAGCTGAGATTGATCAGGGTAGAGAGAAAAGGACCAAAAGGAAATCGGATGCTCCTACTGAAGCGACAAAGAAGCAAAACAGGATGTTCCGGGTACATCAGCTGAATCAGTTAGTGAGTTAAAGGGTGAGATTGAAAGTCTGAAGGCTGAATTGGGGGATTTGAAGGATAAATATGCTGATTTGGAGACGAAGGATGCTGAGAAATCAACAGTTATTTTTGAAATGGGGCGGATGATGAGGGATCAACAGTGCCTGATAGTTAGAATATTCATGGAGCTGAATAGCTTGAAGGAAAAGGATGGGTCAGATCCGGCTATGTCTGAGGTAGAACTGAAAAGCTTAACGGATGCTGCAAAGTATCCGTTAATGAAATGTGAGTTTGGGGATAAAGGAAAAGGGAAAACTGCTGAAGAATTATTTGATGAAGATATGGGGATCAATCTGGATGTATTTACTGGGCCCGAAGTTGTTGTTAGTACTGAACCGGAAGTGGATGTGAATGCTGATAGTGAGGAGGATTTGGAGGATGAGCCGGAGAAATATAAAGTTGAAGAAAAAGGGGTGTGTTATCAGTTTGATCATATCGATTTGGACAAATCTGAATGGTTCAGAAAGGATGAAGAGGTTGTTCCTGAAGTGCCGATATTCCAGAATATCGATGAGCCAAACACCTCGCAGTTAGATAGACAAGTTATTGCATGGAAGTATAACAGTCTTGTAGATGCGTATATGATTAAGCGAAGGGGAGGTGACATCTGCTACATCAAGAATAGGAAGCATTTCGCCACTTTGCCGAGGTGGGATTTGCGTAGGCTGGCGGAACTTCCTCTGTTGGGAAAGGAGGATAGTGGAAGGGCATGTGCTTTTGAAGTTACAATCAGGAGGGCAGCTGAGAATGATTTCATTGATTTTGGGTATCAAAAGCCGAAAAGAATGAGACAGAAGAAGGATAGACACTGGGTTTCATGGAAGGGAAAGGTTGTATTGAAGATCGAAGCCCCAAAGATTATGACAAGGGTCAGGGTTCCGGATTCGCAGCCACCCAGACTACAAGATTTCCTCAAATGGTTTTATGACAACAGTACGGGTGAGGCAGTTATTAGACTTAAAGGAGAAGACCGTCCAGAAATACGTCTGTTTGATCCTATGGAGGTCTTCTCATTCTGCGATGAGGACTTGAAGGTATTGTGCGAGAACCGTATCAAGCACGGGGCAGGAGATGAAACGCGGACTGAAGCGAACTTGTTCGTGAAAGTCGCAAACAAAGCCCGGGGTATACGTGCTGAATTGAGGAAGGTGAACGAAAGACTGAGGATGACTGAAGAACAAAGAATGGATGTTGATGACTTGTCCAGACAGCTTGATGAATCAATTGAGAAGAGGTTTGAAAAACCGGTTGAGGTAGTTGATTTGGATGTGGGCGGTGAGGAGCATACTGAAGAAGTTCAGGTGGAAACGAATGTTCTTAATGTGCCTGATGCCGATGTCGCCGAAGTTGAGTTTGTGGAGTCATTATTGGTTTTTAGTGAAGATGAAGAGGCCGGATCTGAAGATGTGACAAATCCGTTGGCCGGGATTGAAGAAAGGGCAGGAGCGTACATTGAGAATTTATGAAGCAGAAAAAGACGGAGCTAAACCAGAAGACTTCCCCGGGTGAGGTCCAACCTAGGGGGAGTATTGATAGTCATGTATAGGTCGGACTCACCGGCATGTCGGTGTTATATCTTTTGTATGTATTTTATGTAGTTTTTGGTGCTAGAGAACCTACGGGCGAATCTATAGATTCGCCCGTACCACAGTATAGTTTTTATGTTCATGTCGACCGGGCGAACCTGATTGTGCCCGGCGAAGCTATCTGGTTCGCTAGATAGATTCGCTGTCAGCGAATCTATCAGCGAACCTACAGCTGATATATATTGTAACCTTATCTTAATGCAAGACAACTTTTGACAAAAATCTTATCCAAACCCTTGTATCGTGTGTGTGTTTCCAGGAGGTGCTAGGAGCTTATATTATCCATCTTTGTAGCTTATTTACCTCTTGTTGTGTGGTTTTGATCTTGTTCTTGGTTGTTGGGTTATATTGGACTTTGTTTGTTTGAGTCAAGTGTGTTTCGTTGTAATACAAATCATTATAGCACTGAAATAACGATCTAGATGGACCAACATCACTGTTCACCGCAAAGAAACTAATCGACAAATAAAAAGGACAAAAATTAAACTTGAACTTTGATTTGAACATGAATGCTGTTAATTAATAAGTGCTTAAAAGTCATCACCGTCTGTTTATCATCACAAACATCTTAAAATTTTAAACTTAAACTTGATCAACTTTGACCTAAAAGTCAAAATCTGTTAAGACTTGAATCTGAACATTAATTCTAATAAATTTCTTTCTCATTGCAGGTTAAATGGCTGATTTAAAGTTTGTGAAAGAGCATAATGCTATTTCATATCTTCGACCTGAAGTCCCTGTTGGGAAGGAACATTTTCTTGAAGTCATACGGTTTTTGTCTAGAACCAGATTGGCTTATGCACTGTGTGTTGATCCTGCCATAGTGTCAAGATTTATTAAAAGGTTTTGGAGAACAGTTGTTGTTGAATCTGTTGAAGGAGTGATAAGAATAAGAGGAGAATTTACACAAGATAGAGAATTAATTGTCACTGAAGCTAGTATCAGAACCTGTTTCAGGTTTGGAGAAGATGGAAATTACACAACATAGTTTAATGAATCTGAGATCCTTCAATGTTTTGAAGATGTTTGGTATGAAGGAGGTCCAGTGAGAAAGCAGATGTTAAAAGGACAAATAAGTTCTAGATTTATTATTCACTGTATTCTACACTCTTTGTCTAAGAGGAAGTCAGGATGGAATGATATGACCTATAGAACAACTTCTATATTGGGTGCCTTAGTTGAAAACAGAGGATACAACTTATCAAGCTATATCTTCAATGGATTAAGGATGAATATTGAAGAAGACGGAAGAAATAATTTCTTGATGTATCCAAGATTTATACAATGTCTTATCAACCAATCTTTTCTTGAGCTGATTGGAGTTTTACACTTAGAGTTTTACATCATGACTTTAAGGTGTTTGCTTATCTGACTAGAACCAATGCCAGAAGTAATTTCAGTGGACTTGAGACTGATATTACACAGTATATGAAAGATGTGGCTGCTGGACTGATAGTTAATGGAAATGATCAAGTTAATTTTATTGATGAACCAGTGAATATGGATGTGTTGATTGGTGAAGAACCTGTTGCTCAAGCTGAATCTAGTTCTGAAGAAGAGATTGGTGATGATGATGGTCAGGATAATGAATATAATGATGATGATTCTGATGGTGCTAATGTTCAAACTGAAAATGTTGAAGCAATGAATGTGGGAATGGATTCTATCGAATTTGGTGAGAATATAGAAGAAAAAGATGATAGTTCAGAGAAAACTATCTCTGGTCATCGATCAAGAAGACATTAACAAGATTAACCTTGATCAAGTTGATTTTGTTTATGATGATTTTGAAGAACAATCTAAGGCTACGGAGGATATAGATCAGATTGTGATTTCTTCTTCTGATGAAGAACATGAGTCTGAAAAGGTTATTAAGGAAGTAGATGAAGACTTGCCTTTGGAATATCCTACTCATGAGTCTGAATTGCATGTTGGTGACTTATCCAAGTTTGATATGGCACATCTGTCTGAGATAAATAAGCTGAATATTGAGATTGAAGAGCTTAATAGAAGAATTCAAGACTCTGACAATCTATTCAACAATTTTGGATTAACATCCAGTGAAATTGTTGATAGATACAATAGGTTGGTTACTAAAAATCTTGATTTGAAGAAGCTGAACTTTGAAGCAAGAAAACAACTTGATGAGAAGAATAAAGAAATTGAGAGTTTATCCACTATTGTGAATAATAAAGATGAAATTATTTAAGAATTGAAAGAAGAAAATAGTTTGAAAGACAGACAAATTGAGGATTTATTGAAGTTGATAGATTCAATGAAGAAAGTGCATGCTCATACTTCTTCATCTGATAGTTCTGAAAGCTCAGAGTCAAGCTCATATGAAGAAGTTGATGATCATGATGATGAAAGGGAAGATGAACCCTTAGCTGAAAAAGATGAAAGTGCTTTGCAATTGACTGTGGTAGAAGAGGTTGAAGATAGATTGAAACCATTGGCTGTGGTGTATCCAGAAGTTATTCCAATCAAATATACTTACACATTTGATGAATTGAAGGTAGATGAAGCTATTTTGAAAGATATTCAATCTGGTTATCTATGGAGAGAAAGAACTATCTCTAAGGTCAAGTTGACTAATGAAGATAAACAGCTGGTCATCTCTAACTTGTTAACTGTTGATCAACAAGAGTTGTTGTTAAAAGAGATTGACAGAGTTAAAAATGCATTTCAAAGTGCTGTAGAAAGTTTGAAGAAACATCAGCCTTTGTTAATCAAATCATCTGGCTCATCTTCAATTACTTATCAAAGAAAGAAGAGGAAGTTAAATAAAGGAAAAGCTTTGATGATTGATCAAACAGTTGATGAAGTGAAAGAACTAACAAAGCTTTAAAAGATGGATGCCAAGATTAAGAGAAAGCTTGATAGAGATGAGTTTTTAACTCCAGAATAATGGAAGAGGCATTTTGAATTAATTGAATTAGATGCAGAAAAGGCACAAGGCATTCATTCTTCACATACTCAAGAAGAAACATCTGATACTGAAATGATTGAAGCTTTACAAGGTTTAGATGATGAAGATGATTTTGATTTGAATATTGAAAATCCTGAAACTATGATTGATGATGACACTGAAGTAAAGTATCCAGATGAGTTTTATGATGATGTTTTGAATTTTGAATTGGAAGAGCCTGCACAAAAAGTAAAGAAGAAAATTGAATTTTCCTTTAGTAACAAAATCATGTTTTTGTTACAAAAAGGATTCAATATGGTGTATGTGTTAGGCAGTTTTGAAGAAGAACTTGATTTTGATATTCAAAAACTGAAATCTACTAAAAATGAAGGAGAATTTGATGCAGACAAATATTTTGAAGATCTGGAGACTGAAAATCCAATCCTGTGAGACAGATGGAAAATATGAATACGAAGCAGTTAAGGAGAATGGTTAAGACATTTCAGATTAAAGAAAAGGCTGAAAAGAGAATGGTGAAGTTGAATCCTTTCAAGGATCAATACATTGATGTGTTTGAAAAGAAGCCTATTCAACAACCACATAAAAGGTCAATTGCAAAGATTAAAGATAAATACAAGATAAAATCCAAAGTTGTTAGATCTTTTGAAACAAATGAATTTGTGCCTTCATCTGAAGCTGTTATGAAGAGTTGGTTCCCTAAGAAGCCCATTGAATTGAGTGTTAGCTCTATGGTTGAAAAGGGACAAACTGTTCAAGAATTATTGGCTAAAACAGTTGCATATTCAACTGATACAAGTCAAAGATTATAGCATGGAAGTTTGATGAAGATTTCAAGGGATTTATCATCAAGAGGATCAATGGATCATGTGAAGTTTACTACTTTTTGACTCATATTGCAAAACTTGATCAACAAGACTTGTAAGAGCTCAGAAGTTTGTCATTGGTGAATCACAAGTTTAGTGTTAGAGGAACTACTTGTGAATTCATGTTGGATAAATTGTTCACATCTGACAAAGACTATTATATAAGTTTGGCTAAACTTCAAGATGCTAAATACTTTCATGAGAAATCTCAAGAGTATAAGAAGAAGAAGACACCTTTTATTCCTGGACTTATTAGACAATTCATGCTTGATGATATTGCCAAATATCTACCTAAGCTTGAACAACAAGGTGTGAAAGTGTTTTACAGGCGATCAGACAAGTTATCCTATCTTAAGATGGTTTTATGACACTAGAAACAAAGAGTTGGTACTTGTCAGTATGTTGAAGATCAGAGTGAAGATGAGATAAGAATGTTTGGTGTCTTTGAGCTCAGACTGTTACATCCATCATACATTCACTTCCTTGCCAAACAGAAATTTGAGAAAGTAGTTGGTCAAGACTCTGTTTAAGACTTATGCTATTTCATTCACATGATTGAAATATTGTCTGTGGCATATGAGAAAATGGCATTAAAGAAAGAGCTTTTGGCATTGAATGTTGGAACATTGAAGATTACAAACATTCAATCTGTGGAGATCAATAATAGAAGAAATTTGGTGATTAAGAGTGCATCTAGAGTAGAAGAGATGTTTACTAAAGATGACATTTTGAATCTAGCTCAAGAAATAGTTGAAGAAATGATGCTTATGCCAATTATTGTGAAGAATGACAAACATGCTAAAGCTGCTTCAAAATTTCAACAATATATCAAGTCTGCTCAAGATTTTTGGAATATAAAACCTTTGTCAGAGTTTGTGGAAGTTAAGGAAGAAGAGGAATGATATTCAAGTATGATGATAGGGGGAGATTGTTAATAATATATTTTTGATCATCATACTTGAAGTTTTGAAGAAAAGAAAAAGATGTGCGGACCGAACTTGGATGTGCGGACAAGAATAGACTTAGAGATGTGCGGACAGACTATTATCTGCACATCAAATTAAGTTTTTGTTATTTTTGTTTGTACACGTGTGTATTGTTTAGAGTATTATAAATAGGTGTTAATGTGTATATTTTAGGGGACCTTGGTAGCCTTTTGAGACTTTGGACGATTACACCTTTTGTACACACACTTATTCTCTCAATCAATACAATTGCATTTATCATTATATTTTCTGTTGAATTGTTTGTTTGTTTGATAGTAATCATGATTGTTGAATAGATTAACAGATTAACATGCTCGTGAAATGACCTGATACAGATCCACAAATACATTCATTTTAGCTTCTTGTTGGATTTGGACAACAGTTTGAGTAGCCTCAATAATTGAGTCAGAAAGAACATCCACATCAAACATTAAGTTGTATCCACTTCTTCAGTATGATTTGATGCTGCCTTATCACTAACATTCATTTCTTCTTCAAGGTTTACATGAGCATCATGATCACCATTATTATCCTCTTGAACACTTGACTGACTTGATTCAATCTTAGATTCAGGTTCCCCTTGATACAATTCCTCAGGATCAAGTGGTTCTTCATCAGTCAGGTGATAATGTGGCACATTGATATCCACATTATCATTGCTCACATCAACAATATATCTGAATAGAGGCACATTTCTTGCATGAGTAATCATTGACAGTCTACTGTAACCCTCTTCAGTCATGTGATCCAACTCTACTCTTTCTTCATCCAACCTATATGCAACAATATCAGGATATTCTTCATTTATGATCATATGCAGGAATCTTGGGTACATCAAAAACTTGTTCTTCACACCCTTTGTTAGATTGAATACAAACCCATTGAGAATCCATCTTGCCATGTTGAATGGCCAGTTCCTGACAACTGCCACTATAGGAGAAGCAAGCTCATAAGAAAATAAGTTGAATCCTGCACTCCTCCTAGATAAACACTGGTGAAAGATATAGCATAACAACTTCCAATGATCACACTCTCTCTCTGTAATTTTTTGTCGTGCAAAGTCAGCATGGTGACCCATTTCTACAAACACATTCGTGCACACATTCATTGGGAGCATATCAGGATCTGCAGCATCATTTAGTCCCAACCTTTAAGCAAACCTGATTGAAGCCTCTGATACTTCAATCATTCTCTTGGATGAGATGAAACCTCTAACCACTTGCCTACCCTCTTCATTTGATTCAATAGTAGCTGTTCTCCAAAATCTTCTGATCAGCCTTTTATAGATGATGGGTTTGTAGCAAATAACATACACATATTTGGTTCTCAATAGAAAGTGTTCTCAATAGAAAGTGTATAGTGTTCTCATAGCCAGCTGTTTCTTGACAGTGTTCATTCAAGTATCCTGCAATGTTATGCCTTCGTTCAAGCTTCATTTCTGACATTTTAACATGCACATAGATGCATATGTGTAAGACTTCAGTTACTTATGTAAATTTTAAGTTCAATTTTACTTAAATTTCATGAGTGTTGACAGTTTAAGTGATGTTTAAGGTGTTTGAATGATGTTTTATGATGATTCGTTTGATCAGTCACAGCTTTGGTTTAACATAAATCAAGTTAATTTCACACATTTTATTGATTAGACTGTGGGTTTATTCGTAACAGTTCAAATCAGATTTTAACCTAGATTTAGTTGATATTTCACAGATTAGACCTCAAATCTGGTTTCAGAATGTGATTTTACCTTACGATCGACCTAAACAAGTCTCTAAATCGATTTTAGATGATAAACTCGTGAATCGGGTTAAGAATATGAAACGGCGGTAAAAAAAGTAGTTCACACGGACGGATGAGAAAAATGACAAGTGTTTAAGGTTTTTATAAAGATTTGTCCGTTTGAGCACTGCTTTTCCATCTGGCCCTTGAGTTGTCCGTCTGGACACTGTTTGTCTGTCTGGGCCAAACCTTTTGATAAATCAAGTTAAAAAGTTTAAGTATACAACTTGAGTTGTCCGTCTGGACACTGTTTGTCCGTTTTGAGTGTATACTTAGAAATTTTAACACTTTTGTCCGTTTTATAACCACAAATCAAACACTTAGATAGAATCTAAGATTTTAGTCATATGATAACTGTTTGTCAGTTTTGTGTTATAAATCGTACAACACTTGTTATTTCCATGAATTAATTCAGACGAGTACAACTTCACTTAATTATGATTGTTCGTCTGATGAAATCATTTACACTTATTCTTTACGATGTTTGTCTGTCTTGTGTACAAACAATTTTCAAGACTTAAGAGAAGTTCATCAATCACTATTTGTCCGTCTTGAGAACATCCATCTTCAAGACTTAGAAAATTTAATCAACAATCACTGTTTGTCCGTCTTGAGAACATCCATATACAAGACTTAGAAAACTTCATCAACTCAAATAGGTTGCACTGCTTATCCGTCTTGGTACTGTTTGTCCGTATGACATGTGAATCAGACTTGGATAAATTCAGCTTTGAATATCATTGAAATGATTGAGAGATGATGTTATCTTCACAATGATGTGACATGGGATCTTCCATGTATTAATGATTGATGATGTGGTACCTACCATAATTCAAACTAGACATGTTAGACATAATTCATTAATTTAACATGAATTTGTTGAATTAAATGGTTGTTCTTAACAATTTGTCATTTTTCTCATGATGTAACAAATTTATCTTATATCGGTAAGCACGAAACTTTTCCAAAACATTTTAAAAAATTTTAGATATTTTAACACTTTTTCCAACATTTTCAACATTTGTGCTAGATCATTTCAGCATTACCGACTCATCTTTAACCTTACATAGATCGAAACAATCATTTTGAGAGACACTTTTTGAGAGACACTTATTTATAATATTTTTGTTCTTTTGATCTTTTTCAATGTTTTTGGCATTTTCTTATAATTTCAATGAAATCACATGTCTACACACACAAAGCACACAAATTAGTATATTTTTAATAGTATATATAATATGCATGGAATCAATAAATGCAATGGGATCATACTAGAAATCATATCAACACATGTTTTGAGAATTTTGAGTATAGACATTTGAATTGTGAAGTAATTGAGTGATGAATTGTTGAACAAATCAATTAGCTCGAAGTGGCAAACTTACTTTTTCTATTCTTGATGATCAATTAGGTTGATTAGGAATAAGTTTTGAGTGACCCATACCTTGCACATTAGAAAGTTATACACTTCATCTGAATATCCTGAGAACAACTCAACACGTCTGGTCACTTACAATCACACTCAGTGTGGAATTTGGGTGCTAGCTATTTGAATTTGGTCCACTTTGGGACTTCTTTTGGAATTATCTTTTTCTTGCTTTCCCTTTGGGAATCTTCTGAATTCCATTTTGGAATTGTTTGGGAATGGTCCATCTTTGAGACTCTTTTCTGTTCCACTTTGTGAATCTTTTGCTGCACCTTGAAGCTCGAAAGAGACTTAATGTGAGACTTCAGGTCTGTGGGTACCACAACAGAGAAGCTCACCATTCATCACACTGAATAAATTGCATCATTACACGATGTAAATTGGATGCTTCACAAGATATCTATATGATTTGTATAGACAATACATATGCACTAGATAAGTTTCAACCATAATAACTCATTAGAATTTAGTTAAATCATCATGAATATACTTGTTCAGTATAATTGTCTGAGCTGTCTTGCACATCAATGATCACGCTTCAGTCTTTATTGTTGAAAATGATGTGTCAAAATAATCTTAGTGTACTATCATTTCCCATATATTGCATGAAAGATTCTTTATTTTTATTTTTATTTTTTGTAATTTTCATGATGATGCACACACACATGCAATAATATATATATGTATATATATATATATATAAGTCATGCAGTTAATATAATGAAGTAGCTTATTCAAGTAAAACTCAATAAAATCCTCAATTTATAAGATTTGAGAGATTTTATATATATATATATATATATATATATATATATATATATATATATATATATATATATTGGAGACATGATTTAATATGGTTGATTAAACCGATGGATTGAACTAAAAATTCAAACAGACCAGATAGAAAAGATTTGGTAAACAAATATGCCAATTGATTGTCAATATGAACTTTTATCAATATGATTAAGCCATTTTCAGAGTTACTCTGAGAAAATAATATCGAATCTCGATATGTTTGGTTTTAGAATGTTGAACCGGATTAGCTGTTATGAACATCGCAGCAGTGTTGTTAATGTAGATAGGTGTTTTTAGAAAAATTAAAACCATAATCCAAAAGTTGATTTTACAACCACATGACTTGAGAACATCGTGCAGATGCTGCTGATGACCACATGTAGGGTGGTAGTTCACCATGTCGTTATTTGTATTTTGTTTTCTTTGTAATAGACTAGTCGTATTCTGTTTTCGTTGTAATAGTTAGTTTAGCCTTAGTTTTAGTGTCTTTGTTGCCTATTTATGCGACACTGCATGCGATACTATAGTGTCGCATGCAGCCTGTCTGTGTTTAGCGATCAGGCAGTGCCGGGTCTGCGACACTGCCTGGGACACTATGATCTGTATAAATAGTTGTGTTAGGGCATTTTGTACACAACTCTTTGGAACTTATTGAATAAAATTAATCTTTTGATACTGAGTTCGAACCTTATTGATTGTTTGCAAGGAATTGAATCTGTTATATCATTGTTGCATTTATCTGATCCATCTTCTTCTATTAATCTTCTTAATTAATCATTTCTTAATGGGTTATAATGGTTTGTGTGAGTTTTGGTCACAAATCACAATCAATTGTTGCTAGATCTAGTGGTATCAATTGATTGTGATTAGATCTAAATCATATATAGCACGGATTACTGATTTCATGGACCAACAATATGGTATCAGAGCCATTGTGCTCATGATTTGAGGTTTTTGAGGGTTTATAGACAATATTCATATTTCATCAATTCTAGATCTGATCTGGTGTGAATTGCTATGGAATTGGATTGAGATTTTCTTCCTTTTGGTGTTTGAATCAATCGAAATCAACGGATCTATCATCATCATATAGATCTGTGATCTAGGTGTTATTTAGAGATATTATTCATAGGTTTTGGACAAAAGACCTTTTCAATCAAATTGGATCTTACTTGTTGTTATTATGGACTGAATTTGGATTGGGATTGGTTTATTTTGTATTGTTATTCAATCGGAATCATCAGATCATCAATTGGATCTGATTGGAGTTTTCTATGGTGATTTGTGTTTATTTTTCTTGGAGAGAAGGTGTTTCTATTCAAGATTGGAAACGGAGACTTAAGGCATTTTTCTTATATACTGATCATACTCAGTGGGAATCAATCGAGAAAGGTCCTCACGTTCCAGGTACAACTGTAGGAGAGGCAACAGTTAAAAACACAAATCATGTTGGGGTTATTTGAAGATGTCACTTTCCAAATATAAGCGAGTGAAGATATCGAGCATCATCACGAGCAAGCACGGGTGAAGACGTTCATAATTTGTATTTGTCTTAGAATATTTGTGTAATTGTTTCGTGCTTAAATGCGCGTTTGTGCTTAACTGCACGTGGTTAGGTTACATTGTAAGGTGAATGGTATAGACTATAAATACCATCACCTAGGTCATTTGTTGAGCGTTGCCTACATTTTCATTCCATATCCTTTGTAACCTTCCATTGATCTAATACAATTCACCTATTCATATTATCATCATCTTCATCATACATTGCATTGATCTTCATGAACATTCAAGCATCAATACGTGATTAGTGAGATTCCGCATCACTGATCGCAAACAACATCACCAAACAATCTCAGATCTAGATCCAAGCTCGGTTCATCTCGAACTATCAATTCGTATCAGAGTTGTTGGGTGATCTTTGATTGTTGTTGTTATTGATGGAATTTTAGCTACCATTAGCTTTGATTCATGTTTGTGTAAAGAACTGCAAAGTTTGAGATCAATTGGTGAAGATTTGATTGAGTTTTTGAAGAAATTGTTCATGTTCGTCATATTCACTGCTCAATTATGTGATCTGGAAATTGTTGATGATATTAAGAAATTGATGATTGAGATGTGTTAGAAATCACTATCCTATGCTTCGTTCATAATCAAACATCACTGATTTGTTGATTTTAATCCATATTTTGTCAAATTGTCTCAAAAACCACTTGTTGTGTTCTTTATCAAAAATCCGGATCTGAATGAGATTTAGCTGGTTTCAAGGTGTAATACTTTGAAGGATTGTTAGAAACATCATTCCACAGTTAATACAAGTGTTGAATTGAACAAAAACATCAAAAATTAAAGAATTGATCTTGTGTTCATCACAATTTTGACTTTGAAAAGTCAATCTGATAAGAAGAATTGTGTAATTGATTCAAGGAAATTTTTCTAAGTGTTGAAACAACTAAGTTGACCCGTCTGAAAGGTGCTTGAAACGTCCAAATAGTGTCTCACACGTCCAAACAGTGTCATTTACTGTTCAGCCGTATGATACTATTCAGCCGGGTGAAGAAGAAAAATTCACTGTTCAGCTGGGTGAAGAAGAAAAATTCACTATTCAGCTGGGTGAAGTACTGTTCAGCCGCGTGAAGTGTTCAGCCGGGTAAAAACACTGTTCAGCCGTGTGAAAAACACTGTTCAGCCGGGTGAAGACACTGTTCAGCCGGGTGAAAACACTGTTCAGCCGTCCCAAGTTGTTGACCCGTCCAAACAGTTGACACGACCAAACAGTTACCCGTCTCAATTGTTGACCCATCCAAATAGTGACCCGTCCCAAGTTTCACCCGTCTCTACAGTAAAAAAAAAAGGAGTCTGGAAAATCGAAAAATTCATTTTTCCAAAACTTCAAATAAGTCATATTTAGCCACCATGACTTCCCAGAACAATTATCAAAATGACTTTGAAAATTCAAGAAAAATCTCAATGGGCATGTTACCCATGATCTGAGAAGAAAATAAAAGAGAAGATATCAATGAATTTATTACAGAATTCAATCACATGTTTGAAACAACATATCTTCAAGAAGCCAAAGCTTATGATCAAAAGAGAAGAAACTTTCATGAACACACAAAACTTGCTCTTGTGAGTCAAGAAAATTCTCATGACAATCAGGAAGATGAAGAATATGATTGGAGTGAAAACAATGATGTTGTTTCTATTCAAGAGATCGAAAAGAAAGATAATGAAATTAGCAACTTGTCAGAAATCATTGCAAAGCAATATGAGACAATTGCTCAATTGAAATCAGAAATGGAGAAATTGATGTCTGAAAAGGAAATCAAGAAAGATGAGAATAGTTCTTATGTTGAAACGCCAATTCACGTCAGAGAAAAGATGTGCACGAAAGAGTGTTTCACACAAGTTGAACACTACAGAGTATATTCATTCAAGATTTGTAATAAACTCAAGAAAGAAGAAACCATGCACAAGAATCTCCAAGAACAACACAAGGCATCAGAGCACAGAATCACATCTCTCCAAGAGTCACTCAAGAAAAGTGAACAAGAAGTTACAACTGTCAAGAATGAAGCTGCAAAATCAAATGCACACTCATCCAGTGTGATCAAAGATTTGCAAGAAGAGATTACAACTTTGAAGAAACTCTCTGAAATGGTTAATTCAGAAAACAGCAGTCTGAAAACCAAGCTTCAAGAAGAACAAGAGAAATTCAAAAGTCTTCAAGAAGATCACAAACTGTGTGAAGACAGATTCAAATCTCTTACAAAGAATGTTGATTCAGTGCTTATCGAAAAGCATAATCTGAATGTACAACTCATGGAGCTTACTGACAAACTGAACAGATCACAATCTGATCTTGTGCTTATCAAAGAAGAAGCTGAAAAAACAAAGTCATCCGAACAAGAAAAAGAAGGATTAGTGCCAACCGGAATTGTTGGATCACTATCTTCTGAAGAAGAAAAGACACAAGAGTTTCAGTCAAAGAAGAAGAAGAAGAAGGTTAGAAGAAAGAAAAGCAAAGCCAAGAAGAACAAGACAAATGCCACTTCATCTGATTCTACATCACGGACTCCTTCTACTCCAAAGTCTCAAGATTCCGAATCCCCGAGTGATTCAAATAGTGAGATCTACTGTGTAATCTGTGACTCTGAAACTCATCATGTTTCTGATTGTGTCTACAGTCAAGGTGTCTTTTCTTATGGGTCAAAAGGTGACAAGTTCAAGACTCCAGCTCCTTCAAGAAAGATTCAACAAGATTCAGAGGTCAAAGCTTCACAGAAACAACAATCTTCAACAGCAAAGACTTCTCAGAAGATAAGAAAGAAGTCTTCCTTCAAGGCTCATCAGAAGTACTGTGAGATATGTGAGATGTACAATCACATGACAACAGAATGATGCTACAACAAGTACTGCACCAACTGTCAGATGTACAACCACAACACAATGGAATGTTACTACAACAAGTACTGCTTCATTTATGACATGGTCAATCACAACACTCAGGATTGCTTCTACAACAAAAACTCAAGGATGAAACCGAGAAGGTATGTCCAAAGAGATTCATCATCGGCAAATGCGGCCAGGTATGTTTCTGATTTTAAATTCTCTAATGGTGATCATTCAAGTGATTCATGGAAACAAAGATCTGTAAGAAAACAAAATCAAACAAATCCATTTTTGCATAAGCAAAATAGTCTACAAAACCGATTTTTTAAAAATAGGTTTAGAAATGACTATGGCAGATCTTTCATGAATGATTCTTGATGGGTGTCCAAACCAAAGCATTCCTTTGGTCCCACACTAAAACAGTTGTGGAGAAAAACACCTGTTAAGAATCAAGATGAGCAACGTGCTTCATCAATCGATGGTCCACCAGAAGATGCAATTTATCAAGAAGTTACCTATATTGATGATTTCGGACAATCCAAGACCGCAATGGCTTGGGTTTCACCCTCTAACTGATTTGTTAGTGTGTTAGGGACAGTTATGGAGGCCGGTCAAACAAAGAAAAGAAGACCGTGGCTGATCCCTTATCATGACAAGATACCGAATCTTGTTCATGATGCTTTCGATGCAACTGACACCAAATGGAGTTGGAAACAAAAAGGAATCATTGAAGGAACTTTTAAAACATTTGCAAAAATCAAACAATGATGGCAGTACAAGAAACAACCGATGTTTCATTTCGTCTGTTTAGATTAAGTATATTGCATGCACTCTTCATACGTTGATAACATATCTGCCATTTTCTTTTCATTAAACTTTCAATTTTCTTAGAAATTTAAAAGTTTAGGGGGAGAAATCATTATTAAAAAAATGAAAAAAAATGATAAAATCAGAAAAATCCAAAAATATGTTGAATCTACTTGCACGTACGTGAGAAATGATAGTACACTAGAGTTATTCAACGCATCATTTTAAACAATAAAGACTGAAGCATGAAAATTGATGTGCGAGACAGCTCAGACAATTATACTGAACAAGTATATTCTATGATGATTTAACTAAATTCTAATGAGTTTTTGTGGTTGAAACATCTTAGTGCATGTGAAACGTTTATACAAATCAAATAGATATCTCGTGAACCATCTAAATTACATCGGGTAACGATGCAATCTATTCAGTGTGATGAACCGCATCGTGAGCTTCTTTGTTGTGGTATCCACAGACCTAAAGTCTCACATGAAGTCTCTTTTGAGCTTCATGGTGCAGCAAAAGATTCCCAAAGATGGAACAAAAAGAGTCCTAAATGTGAACCGTCACCAATCAAATTCCAAAATGGAATTCAGAAGATTCCCAAGGAGAACAATAGGAAAAAGAAAAATTCCAAAAAGGAATTCAAAAGAATTCCCAAAGTGGACCACATTCAATTAGAACCCAAATTCCACACTGTTTATGATTGTAAGTGACCTGACGTGTTGAGTTGTTCTCGGGTTATTTAGATGAAGTGTATAACTTTCTATTGTGCAAAGTATGGGTCACTCAAAACTTATTCTTAATCAACCTAACTGATCATCAAGAATAGAAAAAGTAAGTGTGTCACTTCGAGCTAATTGATTTGTTCAACAATTCATCACTCAATTACTTCACAATTCAAATGTCTATTCTCAAAACTACAAAACATGTGTTGGATAAATTGCTGGTATGATCTCATTGCAGGTTAAAGATTCAGAATGTAAAGAGAAAATTCCAAAAATATCAAAAACATTGAAAAATTCAAAAACACCAAAAAGATTGTCATTTTAATCTTTTTCTTTTGTGTTGGCAGATTAACATATGTTATTGATATAGAAGTTGTTCATTAAGCAATATCTCATCCGATTGAGAACTTAATATTTACATTGATGATAAATGCACATTATTGCCTGAGTTTTAATGTTTTTCTTTGAGTTGCAGGAACAGTTTCCAATGCAGAACAAGCTTCCACGCGACTTGAAAATGTTCCTGTTCAAACCTGATTCCAGTCCAAAGATCTCCAAGTCAGATTGCTGAGTGTTAAGAATCCTCCTCTTAATATCTCATACACGGATCCCATTAACCTCGAATGAAAAAGTTGAGGGGGAGTATTCTAAGTCAAAGAAGTCTTCGCATTCTACTTCAACCGTTGAAGAAGATCTTGTTGCTGATATATAGATTCACCGGAATCTACTCTTTGCTTATTTCTTTCCATAGTCTCTGATGTTACTCAAAAGGAAGAGAAGGATGCAGATTGCTTGTTGAAAGACAGAGTGTTGGGGTTATTTGAAGATGTCACTTTCCAAATATAAGCGAGTGAAGATATCGAGCATCATCACGAGCAAGCACGGGTGAAGACGTTCATAATTTGTATTTGTCTTAGAATATTTGTGTAATCGTTTCGTGCTTAAATGCGCGTTTGTGCTTAACTGCACGTGGTTAGGTTACATTGTAAGGTGAATGGTATAGACTATAAATACCATCACCTAGGTCATTTGTTAAAAGAGTTGCCTACATTTCATTCCATATCCTTTGTAACCTTCACATTGATCTAATACAATTCACCTATTCATATTATCATCAATCTTCATCATACATTGCATTGATCTTCATGAACATTCAAGCATCAATACGTGATCAGTGATTTTCCGCATCACTGATTGCAAACAACATCCCCAAAAAATCTTAGATCTAGATCCAAGCTCGGTTCATCTCGAACTATCACAGAGTTTTGACAGCATCATCTTAGGGGGAGTACTGTTGGGACCTCTTGAAGATAATGCATACCAAAACTTTAAGTTGCTCTCTATGCTCGTCACATGAAGATTTAAGCTAATATGTCAGATTTGTAAAGTTTCATCTTAGGGGGAGTACTGTTGGGGTTATTTGAAGATGTCACTTTCCAAATATAAGCTAGTGAAGATATCGAGAATCATCACGAGCAAGCACGGGTGAAGACGTTCATAATTTGTATTTGTCTTAGAATATTTGTGTAATTGTTTCATGCTTAAATGCGCGTTTGTGCTTAACTGCACGTGGTTAGGTTACATTGTAAGGTGAATGGTATAGACTATAAATACCATCACCTAGGTCATTTGTTGAGCGTTGCCTACATTTTCATTCCATATCCTTTGTAACCTTCCATTGATCTAATACAATTCACCTATTCATATTATCATCATCTTCATCATACATTGCATTGATCTTCATGAACATTCAAGCATCAATACGTGATTAGTGAGATTCCGCATCACTGATCGCAAACAACATCACCAAACAATCTCAGATCTAGATCCAAGATCGATTCATCTCGAACTATCAAATCCAGAAACATTCAATGAACGTGACAGGAAACTTTTTGATCGGGACAACAAAGCATTCAGTGCACTGATTTTGTGTTTAAGCTCGAAAGATTCATAATCGCTTTGGGGAACAGAAAAATGCAAAGGAGTTGTATGACGCTTTATGCGAATTTTATGACGGAAATGCCGATTTACAAAAGGACAAGGGTGTTCAAGCTCAGAAGGAATTTAACTCGTTCATGGGTCTTCGGAATGAGAAAATCTCAGTTTTGACCAATCGATTTTTTACTGTGACTAGTAATCTAAAGAAATACAATGAAGATTTAACAACTGTGGAACAAGTGACAAAACTTCTGGATTCTTTGCCGCCAGAATGGAGCTTGCAGGTTAGGATGTTGAAACAAGAAAGAGGATTTTCAGAATATATACTGATGGATGTCATAAACAAGTTAAGTCTTTTGAACTGGACATCAAGAGGAGAGAATATAATCAGGCTGTCTATCCACCGATGCAAACTCACAATGCTGCTCTGTTGTCATCAACTTCTGAAGCACCTTTACTCAACCAAGGACTCCCATACATTGCTGGATGTGCTATCCCTGAAGTAAAAAAGTGCTGGTAAAGATCAAGTTGAGTCTCAAATTCCTACCGATATGATGGCACTCTTTGGGATGTTTGTGAATAGTTATGAAGCGTTACTTGCTGGAGAAATCATGGGTAAAGGGATAACCATGGAGGACATGCTGCAAGTTGATCCTGATGATTTGGAGGAAGCTGACATACAATGGCAGATGGCTACGTTAACTGTGCGGGCAAGGAGATTTATGGAAAGGACTGGTAAGAGAAACTTCGGAAACCAAAATTCAAAGGTTGGTTTCGACAAGTCAAAGCTGCGATGTTTCAATTGCAAACAACTGGGTCATTTCAAGAGGGATTGTACTTTACCAACTGTTTTTGAACCACCAAGTCTCAATCCAAGGAATGTTGCAGTGAATGAAAGGGAGAATACAAGCAATACAAGAGAAACTGCCTTAATAAGAAACTTTGAATGGAGCGTTGAGATAGCTGAGGTTCAAGAAGAAATCAATCATGCCCTTGTTGCAGAAACATTAAAGATGGGTGGAAATGATTCTGAGAAGGTCAATTTTTGAGATTGAAGGAAGTAAGAAGGAAGAAAATGGGGTTGATAAGAAGAGTGAATCTGTGAAGAATCAGAAAGAGGAAAAAGAGGTTGAAGAATAGAAAGAAGAATAAAGGAAGAGAAACACACCCGCTTGCAACTGTGACAGAGCCCTAGCAACAGAAAATATCATCATGGGTGTCCCTTATGAGGTAATACAGGATATGTGTTCATCAGCTTGTCGGGTTCGTCTTTTTGCCGTGTATAAAGCTAATCGATTATTGTTAACAAACCAAGCCGAATTAACCACCATCAATTCTGACCTTAAAAAGAACGAAGTTAACTATCATGTAAAATTAAATGAGGGTTTGCAAGAAATAGATCATTTAAATAGAAAACTTCTTGAAAGGAATGTTGAGGTTAATCTGTTAGAGGAACGTGTCAAACTGGCTGAATTTGAAAGTAGTAAACTCCAAACAAAACTTGATAGATGGACCATTGCCAGTATGAAAGAGAGGAGCTAAACTGTAGACAATGAGGAGCCAGAATCAAATCTGGTATAGGATATGATGAGTAACCTCATGTGTATCCTCCTCCGAGTACTTTTTGTTACTCTCCTACACCCAAACCTCATCCCACTAATGATTTAATTCCAGAAAATACTAATAGTTTATTTGCAGGTTTAGAAGGGATTAATCATCAGGAGGTTTGTGAGGAGTATGGCTATGGTGCAACTACCGGTCTGGGGTGTTCTAGTTCAAGCATTAGTTCTAATTTCTAGAAGTCTAGTTTAGACATGAGTGTTAATTCAGATGTTTTGTCGAATGATTTAAGTAGTTCAAACTTTAAATCGTCTGTATTAAACACTAATTCTGTTATGTATGTTTCAAATGATTGTAATGATGAACATGTTTCTGATGTTAAATCTATTGATGCATTGCGAGAAAAGAACTATTTTGAAAAGTTTGTCTTAATACCTATAACGACCTTTGTACCTATTCATATATCCAGACCCGTTGAGACAAACAATTCAAAGATAGATACAGGTGTTAAAGCAAGCACATCAAAGGGTAAGACAAAAGAAATGTATGTCTCTTTTAGTGATTCAAACACAAACATGTCTGATTGTGATGAGGAAATTGAATGTGATCCCATTCCTCCAGTTAAAACCGAAAAGAAATGTTACAAATCACATTGCTTTCGCTGTGGAAAGGACACTCACGTTGTCAAAAACTGTCCGGAACTGGTTCGAAAGGGTGTAAATAACTCTAGTTTTTCAACTAGATTAAATAGATTTGTAAATAATCATTTTCCTGTTTCTTTTTCTTTGCTTAAACCCAAGTCTAACAAGGCATGGGTTCCTGTTACTAATTGATTTTCTGTTGATTTTGTCAGGAACGTCCAAGGAAGCCAAACAGCTTATGGCATGTAGATAGTGGATGTTCTCGACACATGACCGGTTTAAAAGATCTTCTTACTAATTTTCGCATAATAAATGGTGGGTATGTGACATTCGCGGGAGACAAGAAGGGTGGTAAAATGATCGGGCAAGGAGAGGTATTAAATGGTTCGCTCACTCTGGAGAAAGTCAACTATGTCCCCGAGCTACATTTCAATTTGCTAAGCGTATCTCAAATCTGTGACAAGAATATCCCGGTTCTTTTCAAGTCTGATGAATGCCTATTCCTGAAATCGGATTTCTCTATCCCAGAGGATTTGATTATGATGCGAGCTCCTAGAAAGAATGACACTTATCTACTCGATATGAATACAAGGGAGTCTTCTTCAACTGTCACTTGCTTATTGTCTAAGACATCATCCTCAGAAGCTTTTTTATGGCACATGAAACTTGGTCATGTTAATTTTAATAATATTAATAGACTTGTTAAACATAACCTAGTTCGTGGCTTGCCCATAAAAGATTTTTCAGTTGTTGAGAAATGTATGGCATGTGCTAAGGGAAACAACACAAGAAATCTCACAAATCTAAAACGATCAATTCCATTTCATGTCCCCTTGAGTTATTACATGCTGACTTGTTTGGACCAATCAGCGTCAAAAGCATTGCTAAAAAATCTTATTGTTTGGTTGTGACAGATGATTTTTCCAGGTACTCATGGGTGAGTTTTCTTGCAAACAAAGGGCAGACCACAGGAGCATTCAGGAACTTGATACTCAAGATTGAAAACATCAGCGGGAAGAAAGTGAAGGCTATTAGGAGCGATAATGGAACTGAGTTCAGAAATCACATTTTTGACTCATTTTGTGAAGAGAAAGGGATCTTAAGACAATACAGTGCTGCACGAACACCTCAGCAGAATGGAGTGGCAGAGCGCAAGAACCGAACTTTGATTGAAGATGCAAGGACTATGTTGATAGAGTCAAAACTTCTAATCATTTTCTGGGCCGAAGTTGTCAACCGTGCATCTTATGTGTTGAATAGGGTGTTAATTGTAAAGGACAAAATGAAGACATCTTATGAACTGTTTCACAAGAGGAAACCACTGATCGATTTCTTTCGACCTTTTCGCTGCTCCTGCACTCTGTTGAACACCCAAGCTCAAACATCAAAATTTGGAGCTGTTTCTGATAAATGTTTCTTCGTTGGATATTCTTCTTCTCAGAAAGCTTATCGAGTTTACAATAGGTGCACCAAGATTGTTCAAGAATCATTCTATGTTGACTGGCAAGAATCGAATGTTTGTGATATTGGTTCTAAACCTTCTTATGATGCTACAACTGTGTTTAATTCATTCAATTTACCATTGTTTCTTGAAGAAGATGAGATCATCCCCATACACCCTGATCCCATATCTGATCCTGTCATTTTCCCATCTTCTCCAATATCCCCGCAACAATCGTCACCATTACCAGATGTTGTTATTACTGCCGACCCTATGCCATCATCACCATCTCCGTCATCACCTGTCAATCATCCTCAGGTCTCTTCTGTTACTAATATACCGCATGACTCATCAACTTCGTCACCATCAAATGTCATTACTTCAAATTCTATCTATAAGGAGCTAAAAAATCATCCTCATGACTTAGTCATAGGATCTATTTCAGATGGAGTTCGCACGCGTCATCAATCGGGTCTGATCAGTGAGTGTCTGTTTTCCTGCTTTCTGTCCAAGATCGTTCCAAAGAACATCAACATGGCATTACAGGATCCAAGTGGGTAGAGTCAATGCAATTAGAACTCCAACAGTTCAGAAAGCTCAAAGTTTGGGAGTTGGTCGACCTCCCACCAAACAAATATCCAATCGGGACGAAGTGGGTATATAAAAACAAACCTGATGATAGAGGGGTGGTTGTTCGTAATAAATCTCGATTGGTGGTTCAAGGATTCGCACAAGAGGAAGGCATCGATTACACAGATGTTTTTGCTCCAGTTGCTAGAATTGAAGCTATCTGAATCTTTCTTGCCCATGCTGCACACAAAAACTTCAAAGTTTATCAAGTGGATGTAAAGTGCGCATTCTTATATGGAGATATCGACGAAGAGATATATGTCTGTCAGCCACCAGGTTTCGAGGATCCAGATTTCCCTGATAAGGTTTACAAATTAGACAAGTCGCTCTATGGACTACATCAGGCACCTAGAATCTGGTACGAAACACTAACACAATACCTGTTGAGCAAAGGATTTACAAGGGGGTCGATTGATATGACACTGTTCAAGAAAGTGATTGGTGACGATATTCTTTTAGTACAAGTGTACGTAGATGATATCATCTTCAGTTCGAAAAATGAAGATTTGTGCAGAGAATTTGAGGAAGTGATGAAAGAGAGATTTGAGATGAGCATGATGGGTGAGATGTGCTTTTTTCTCGGCTTACAGGTCGTACAAAAACCCGATGGCATCCTTATTCACCAGGAGAAATATATTCAGGAGATTTTGGTAGAATACAAGATGGACGACAGTTCTTCTGAACTATCTCCTTTCACTGCACAGACGTGTCTCATTCCTGACGAATCTGGGAAGTCCGTTGATGCTCACCGCTACAGATCGATGATTGGATCATTAATGTACTGAACTGCAAGTCGTCCAGACATAGCTTTTGCTGTCGTTATTGTTCGAGGTATCAATCGAATCCAAAGGAGTCACATGAAAAAGCCGTAGAGCGTATCTTTCGTTACCTAAAGGGAACTCCGCGTCTCGGCTTGTGGTATCCAAAAGGGGGGAGCTTTGATCTTCATGCATATACTGATAGCGACTATAGCGGTTGCAAACTCAATTGGAAATCGGTTTCTGGTGGATGTCAATATCTGGGGGAGTGTTTAGTTTCGCGGCAGAGCAAGAAACAGACCACCGTCTCTTTATCTACTGGCGAAGCTAAATACACTGTTGCCTTAAGCTGTTGCCGTCAAGTATTGTGGATACAACATCAGATGATTGATTATGGAATCAATTTCTTGCATACTCCGATTTTTTGCGATAATGAAGCAGCCATTGGAATTACCAAGAATCTGGTCATCACACCCGAACAAAGCACATCGAAACTCGCATTCATGTCATCCGGGATGCACAAGAAAAAGGGTTTATCAATATCATATCGATCGACACCAAAAATTAAAAGGTTGATTTGTTCACTAAAACATTTGATAAACCTCGTTTTTATGAATTAATCAACATGCTTGGTCTAATTTCTTTTTAATCATTTTCTTTGATAAAAAAAAGGGTGTGAAAGAAAAATCTGTTGTTTCTTACTTATATTTTCTAATAATGTCGGCCATTCCTTTGTATTTGATCTAAAATGGTCTTAAATTTGTGAAAAGTTTCAGTTTTACGAAACTGAAAATTTTGGGGGAGTAAATACTACAAATCTCATAATTATTTCATCTCATGTTATATACTGTTTGTTTCTTGCAGGAATTCAGATATGGGTTGTTGGCGTCAAAAGGAGGAGAGAGATTTGCACTGATGTGTCAGTAGGCTCAGCCCGAATACTATTAGACAACCACTCTGTGATCAAATTAAAATTCAAAAAGAACTCGGTGATGAGGAGCATTTTCACAGACATTTGGCCTGCACAAAGTGATAAGTTTTGATAAAAATGGACTGAGAGTATTTGTTTCGTGCTTGATTTTTCCCAAATTACCTTTAGCCGCAGCCCTGAATGACGCTTCTCGTTAGCTCTTTAGAATTTTTTTGTTCTCGTGTTAATCTCCTCTGCTATGCAGAAGCATTGACCTGGAGTGATGATCTTCTCTGTTATATGTAAATATAGACCTGAAGCTCTCATCAGCACGTACAGATAATCATCTCCTCTGTTATACGTCAGTATAGACCTGGAGCTCTGACCATCTATAAAACCCATATAAAGCAAAGCTCAAAAATGTTTATACATCATGATCAATTGTTTGATGTGTCTTTTATTAAACCTAAACTCCACTCCACTCCCTAAATACATTTACCTTGATCACTGATCTGGGTCTATGTTCCTTACAATTACAAGAATCTTGCTGAATCATCTAAACTCAATATGTCCTGAGGTCAAACAAGTTACTTTGCTGAATGTTTGTGGAAACCAAGTTGACAGAGCTTCTTCAAATCGAACCAAAACATGATAAGATCGTCACAGGTTGTTTGTTGAAAGGTACAAGGCATGGGTTTAAAATGGACAAACAAACTGACAGTTTCTGCAAGTCTTTGTTCCTCTGGATGATTGCCAGTAGCTCGTTTCTGATTTCTTCGTGATTCATTTTGTTATACTGATTTGATT
Source organism: Tagetes erecta (assembly GCA_030867185.1). NCBI lineage: Eukaryota > Viridiplantae > Streptophyta > Magnoliopsida > Asterales > Asteraceae > Tagetes > Tagetes erecta. Next base: position 9,778,579 of record CM061486.1, read on the forward strand.
CTTTGAGAAGTTCCGTTGTTAAAATGGGTCGATATCTCGGATTTATCTCATTAGTCTGGCTTGACATTATTTTAAAATATTTGTTATTTAAATAGATTTGACTTTTATTTTTTTTCTTTTCTCTAAAAATTAATTTTTTGGATCTTTGCGACACTATAGTGTCAGGACGGCGACACTATATCCTTCGCGACACTATAGTGTCGGGCATGCGACACTACATTGTGTTTCATATTCATCTGATGTGGGTCAAACGGTTCATATCTCTGATTTTTCAAAACCCGACACTACACACGACTCTAAACCCTAAAACACACACTTAACTTCAATCCATCATTTTTTAGTGTTTTTGTCGATTCCAACCAGTAAGAATTGTTCTCCTATGTGTTTCGAACCTTCGTTTACTTTGTATTGGTTTTTGGTTTCGATCTGATATGGTTTTGATTCACCTATCTTTTGGGTTTTTATCGTTTATGCGACACTAGTTCTTGTTGCGACATTGAACGAAAGTTCAAATTTTAGCTTGCAACAATACCAATGTTATGCTGACCACGCCTTGTTGGTAGTGTCGGAAGCTCGGGATGATGCGACATTGTAGTGTCGATTCACATGTCTTGCTGTTGTGACACTACAATGTCGTTGATCATGCGACACTGCCGCGACATTACTATGTTGCATCTTTGCGACACTGCATTTTTTTTATTCTATTCTATTTTATTTTACATTATTTTTTTATCTTTATTTTTCTTAATAACTAACAAATTTTCGATTTGTGTTTCAGGTTTAAATATGGAACAAGAGCCTCCGCAGCCGATGAAGTTCGACAAGCGGTCGAACGTGGTCGTTTATCTCAACGATAAGGACCCGAAGTCAGTTGGATTTCGTGACGCAATATCCTGGTTGAAGTCGTCTCTAATTTTTTATGCGATCACTAAGGACGTGATCATTGACCAGAAACATGTGAGAGATTTCTAGGAGACCGCCACCTACAACCTTAATGCAATACCAGCAGAGATTAGAGCAAGAGTTATGGGGGAGGATATTGTGTTGTCTGTTGACTCGATTGCACGGATGCTGCGTTTGGAGAGAGACGTTGGGATACCGTCTCTACTCAGTATCACCGATGTTCATGAAGGATTTCTGGAGATGGGCTATGAAGGTACTGACTATCTGGAGCGACGAGAGATAAAGAAGACTTTTTTGTTGAAGGAATGGAGGTTCATTGGTCATGTTATTATTGTTTGTTTAGACCATCAGAAGGGTGGAACTGATGGTTTGAATTTTGAATGGGCTAGGGCAATGATGAACCTGTGTAGGGGAGATAAGGCAAATATCCCACAAATGATATTTGAGTATATGATTGAAAATATCTCCGTCGAAAAGAAGGATAAATGGTTGCTATACCCGAGATTTATCCAGATCTTTATCGATGATTTGAAGTCGGGATTACTGAAGCTAGGTGACCCTTTGATTCTGACAAAGAAGAATGTCAGAATTTTCGTTGATTGCTCTTCAACAAGACATGACGTTTCGGGAAAGATAACATATCTTTCCGAAATATGTATACGGACGAAAGGTAGGAGTACATTGAAAAGTTGAAAATATCAGAAGAAAAACGGTTTGGTGAGTTGCGGGTAGGGGTGTCAATCGTGTCGGGTTGGCGGGTTAGTGGGTTGAAAGACATCGGGTTGGCGGGTTGACGGGTTGAATTATGCAACCCTAACCCGACCCATATTTCTATTCGTGTCAAAAATATCAACCCTAACCCGGATAACATAAATTCGGGTCAACCCAGTTATGACCTGTTTAACCCATTTATCAAAATAAACGTAATAAATTTATGAGTTATAAGTGAGTTCTTGTGTAAGCCGGTTAAGAACAACATGTGTAATATGCGATTTTGCGTATAACAACAAAGTATATTGGGTTTTAATTAAAAAATATTATAAGTACCATATATTTACTTAAAATCATAAAACACATCATTCAAATCAAATTTATTTATAATAAACAAAAATAATAATAAATACTTAGCTTTGAAAATGTAAAGGTAAAAACTTAAGTGGTAATGAATTTTTTTTATTATGAGTACTAATACTAAAGATAAAAGTAACTTAACACTCATTTTTAGAAAAAGAAAAAAATAGATGAACTAATTTTGAAACCTAAACGGGTTGGCGGGTCAACCCATTTTTTAAATGTTTCAACCCGAAAACGACCCGTTTTTATACAGGTCAACCCTAACCCGACCCGTATTTTTAAACGGGTTATATTTGCCGACCCAAAACCTGATTACTTTTGTGTCTTGTTCGGGTCGTGTTTCGTGTCGTGTCGAGAATTGACACCCCTAGTTGCGGGAGAAGATTAAGGAAGATATCAAGAAGAGAAAGAAGTTTGTTGGAAAAAGGGTTGTTCCGTTTGAAGAGGAACTGGATGAGATCGAAACCGAGCTTGCAAAACCAAAAGAAAGAAGAGAAGGAAGGCGGGCGATAAAGCACAAATTGATTCTGATATTGATGTCAGAATCAAAAAGGGTAAAGGAAAGGAGCCCGAAGTGTCTGATGCTGTGCCAAAATCATTCATGAAAAAGCCAGAAAAGAAGGGATTTGCGGGATTAGAAGAGGATGTGATTCGTGGGTTGAATACATCGCTCGCTAATGAGCTGAGTATGATAAAGACAAAACTGATAAACTCTGAGGAAATGGAAAGGCACCGTGAATCAAAGATGGAGGATTTGAGGAAGATTGTACTGGATCAGCAAGTTATTATCAAGAAACTACTTGTGGAGTTGAATGAGGTTAAGAAAGGAGTAAAGATTGAGAATACTGAAACTGAAGAAGAAATTAATGAGATGGTAAACATTGGAAAATATCCAACTTTAAAAGAAATGGTACAAACTGCCAAGAGACGGAAAGATTTTGGAGGATTTAGTGGTGCAGGTGCGAGTGAAACTGGAAAAGAGGCAGAAATTACTGATGATTTTTGTCTCGATATTGATGCTTACTTGATGGGTGATGAGGTGCTTGCTGAAGGTGAGAAAGTTCCTGATTTGAGAAAAGTGATTGATGAAGAAGAAGAAATGGAGGAACAATTGATCGACTACGACTCAGAGCCCGATTTTTACGAAGTAGAAGAAAAGGAAATGGTTTATGTGGCTCAAAGGAGTGGAACAGAGGGTGACGTATTTGAATTAAATAAATCAGATTGGTTCAAGAAGGTGGATGAACCTGAATACGTCACGCCTTTATTTCAGAACTTGGATGTCCTCACCCCCAAAGACACGGATAATAAAATATTTAGCTGGAAGTACAGTATGGAGCTTCAGAAGTTCATGATTAAAAGAAGAGGAGGTGGGATCAGCTATATCAGTAACAGCAAACACTTCAAAACTTTCCCAAAGTGGGATTTGAGGCGTTTAGCGGTTCTACCATTGATTAACGCAGATCAAAATGATCGTGCAAAACTTTTAGAGGAAGAGATTCAGGCAGGGTTGAAAGATAATTTTATGAGTTTTGGGTATAACAAACTAGAGCGCAAACGATCAAAGAAGGATTTAGATTGGGTTACAGGCAAAGGGAAGATAGTACTAAAAATGAAGCTAATAAAGACCGTGTTGAGGGTGAGAGTACCGGACCCTAGCCCGTCGAGACTGAATGAGTTTGAAAAATGGTTCTATGATAATCAAACGGGGGAGGCGGTGATTCATGTAAAATATGGGTCTGAATGGAGATTATTTGATCCGATGGAGGTTTTCGGATTCTCTGACGATGATCTGAAGATTTTATGTGAAAACCCCATCAGAACTGGAGCCAGAGCCGATACGAAGAAAGAAGCTACTTTGTTTGAGAGAGTGGCGAATAGGGCTCGTGGGATTAGGGCAGAAGTGAAGGAGCTAGCTGAGAAAGTACAAAAGAAGACGGATCTGAATGAAGAAGTACGGGAATTGACGAAAATGTTCAGTGCTGCTAAAGCTGGAGCTGAAGAAGAAGATCCAACAGGTGAAGTACCTCCCTAGGGGGAGTATTGATGACCACATGTAGGGTGCTACTTCACCATGTCGTTATTTGTATTTTGTTTTCTTTGTAATAGACTAGTCGTATTCTGTTTTCATTGTAATAGTTAGTTTAGCCTTAGTTTTAGTGTCTTTGTTGCCTGTTTATGCAACACTGCATGCGACACTATAGTGTCGCATGCAGCCTGTCTGTGTTTAGCGATCAGGCAGTGTCGGGTCTGCGACACTGCCTGCGACACTATGATCTGTATAAATAGTTGTGTTAGGGCATTTTGTACACAATTCTTTGAAACTTATTGAATACAATTAATCTTTTGATACTGAGTTCGAACCTTATTGATTGTTTGCAAGGAATTGAATCTGTTATATCATTGTTGCATTTATCTGATCCATCTTCTTCTATTAATATTCTTAATTAATCATTTCTTAATGGGTTTTAATGGTTTGTGTGAGTTTTGGTCACAAATCACAATCAATTGTTGCTAGATCTAGTGATATCAATTGATTGTGATCAGATCTAAATCATATATAGCACGGATTACTGATTTCATGGACCAACAGCTAAAATGTACTCAGCTTCTGCTGTTGATACCGATACATTCGTTTGTTTCTTGCATTGCCATGAGACAAGACGTGGTCCTAAGAATTGACAACCACCAATTGTTGATTTTCGATCAAGAGCACAGCCACCATAGTCACTGTCTGAATAACCATGAAGCTCAAAATTTCCTTCGTATGGATACCAAAGGCCTAGAGCTGGTTTTCCTTTTAGATAACGGAAAATTCGTTTGGCTGCAACCAAGTGTGATTCTTTGGGATCAGCTTGATAGCGAGCACAAACAATACAACGAACATGATATTTGGCCTAGATGATGTGAGATACATCAGAGAACCAATCATTGAACGATATAAAGTTTGATCCATAGATTTTCCCTTTGAATCCGGCTCTATTTTTGAGTTCACATCAGATGGAGTTCGAATGGTTTGACAATCTTGCATTTTGAACTTCTTAAGTATTTATCAACAAACTTTTCTTGGTTAATGAAGATGTCATCATCAAATTGTTTGACTTGAAGACCAAGAAAAAAGTTTATTTCACCCATGGAACTCTTGCCTTCATAATTTCCTCGAAATCTTTGCACATGCTCGGGCTTGTGGAACCAAAGATAATGTCATCAACATACACTTGGACACATAACAGATCAGTTTTCTCTCTTTTGATGAAAAGAGTAAGATCGATATGACCTCTAGTATACCCATGATCAGTGAGATGTTTTGACAATGTCTCGTACCAAATCCTTGGAGCTTGATGTAGTCCATAAAGAGCTTTGTTAAGCTTATACACATGGTGTGGAAACTCTGGATCTTCGAAACCCGGAGGTTGTTTGACATAAACATCATCAGTGATAGCTCCATACAAAAATGCTCCTTTTACATCCATTTGATACACTTTAAATTTCATGAATGATGCATAAGCTAGAAAAAAAAACATGTATTGCTTCTAATCGAGCGACTGGAGCAAATATATCTTCATAGTCAATTCCTTCTTCTTGTGTGTCTCCTTGTGCAACAAGACGAGCTTTGTTCCTGATAACAATACCTCTTTCATCTGGTTTGTTCTTGAAAAGCCATTTTGTCCCAATAGTAGATTCTCCTTCAGGTAAAGCTACCAACTTCCATACTTCTTTTTTTCGAAACTGTAACAGTTCCTCTTGCATTGCCTCGATCCAACTGTTATCTTTTGGTGCTTCCATGACATTCTTTGGAACGACTTGAGATAAGATACATGAATATAAGCAGACATTTTCTTGAGATTTGCTTCTAGTCATGCGTTCATCCAAAGATCTAATAATTTGAGAAATGGGATGATTCCTGTGAATTCATCGAGTAGGAATTTCATCTCCCTGAATATTGACATCAAGATTTGAATGATTAATGTTCAGTTGATCATCTAACAATGAAGATGTATGTGGTCGAAAGTTTGGAACTTGTGAAGGTGAGTTGATGAAGTAATCCAAACTATCATTAATCCTTTCACTGTCAGAATCTGACAAATTTTCTGTTTGAACAACTTCTGAACCATCATTAGGAGTCTGACTTGGTACATCGGGATCACGACTTTCAGTTTGATGTTCTGTAGACTGAGGTTGAGATTGAGCTTGAGTTTTATCAGGAGCAATAGTAGAATCATCAAAAGATAGAAAAGGATAGAATTGATCTGAATCATCCGAGTCATCATCTGAATCATCACTAAAGGATCCTAGATCTCCTGCTTGATTGGGTTTTGTACCTGCATGATCAAAAAATTTAGCACTTAGTGAATTAGATAATGAATCAATATCAAATAACCATTCAGGACCTTGTGCAACAGATGGGAATGAATGTTCAACAAATTTTACATTAGTTGTTTCAATCACAGTATTTTTCTTTGAGTTATAAACCCGAAAGGCCTTAGAAAGTGATGAATAACCTAAGAAAAATCCTTCATCTGTTTTTGCATCAAACTTTCCTAAATAATCACTTAGATTCAAAATTGAAACTGGACAACCAAATGATTTTAAAAAGTCAATGTGTGGTTTTTGTCCAAAGAGTAACTCAAACGGAGTTTTCTATTTGTCAGATACAAGCAGAGTTCTATTTTGTACAAAACACGCCGTTGATATTGCTTCATCCCAAAAGGTTATTGGAAGTTTTGCATCGGCGAGCATTGATCTGGCAGCTTCAATCAGTGTGCGATTTTTCCGTTCAGCAACTCCATTTTGTTTTGGAGTTCTGGGTGCACTGAATTGCCTTGTAATGCCTTTGTCTGCACAAAACGAGTTAAGATCAGCATTTTTAAACTCAGTCCCATTATCACTTCGAATTATTTTAACTTTACAGTCCATTTGATTTTCAATTCGAATGATAAATTCTTTCAAGAGATCACATGTTTCAGATTTAGTGTGAAGAAAGAAAACCCATGTGAATCTTGTGTAGTCATCAATGATAACAAGACAGTATGATTTCTTTCCTATACTCTACACATTGGTTTGACCAAACAAATCCGTATGTAACAGATGTAAAGGTTGAACGTTTGAGTTTATTGGCTTGGACTTATAAGACGCTCGACATTGTTTGCCTTTCAAACAAGCAGGGCAGTAATAAATAGTAGCAAACTTCTTGGATGGTATTCCAATGACATGATTTCCTGCTGCAAGTTTGTTCATGTTTTTGAAATTTGTGTGACCGAGTCGCCTATGCCAAATTTGGCTTTCATCATTTGATGCCTTTGAGATTAAACAAGTTGTTTCAATGCTGGGATCTATGTGTGACATATCCAATATATACATCACGATCACGATCAGCTTTGACAACAATCCACTCTTCACTGAATTTAAAACCTGGTTTCAAAATATAACAGTAAGATTTGTCAAATAAAGTCAAAAAATGATTTATCACAGTTCAACTGGGCACAGTAGTTGACTTTATCAAAACTTATGATTCCATTTGAAACAGTTCCTTCACCTGTGATTTTTCCTCCTGTATCTCCTCCAAATGCGACATGTGTTCCATTCTTGTCTTTAAATTCTTGTAACAGGTCATGATTCCCTGTCATATGCCGGCTACACACACTATCAACATGTCATGTGTTAATAGGTTTTCTTGGGCGTACCTGCATTTACAAACATATTTTGTTAGAGAGATCAACCCAAGTCGAGATAGTCTTGGACTTGCCATTCTTTCCTATGACAGTTATTTGTTTGTAATGCATGTTGCTTAAATCAACTTGACTGTTTTTCAGAAAATGATATTGTTTTTCCAGTCTAGAAACTGGTTTGGCTTTTGATATCGTTTTAGATTTATGCAATTTAACAGCTCTTGGTGCAAAATGATTATTATGGTAAAAACTTTTAGATTCATCATTTGGAGTTTCAACCACATAGTTGTTCTTTCTGATACTTTTCAATCCTTGCGACGGTATTCTTTGTGAAGTTTGGAAACCTTTTTTCTGATTCCTTTGAAATTTACCGTATTGAGGAGAATTGTATCGGAAATAACAATCTGATGTGTTGTGATTTTTCTCATCACAAATAGCACAATACTTGTTGAAGTAGCAATCCTCAGTAGAATGATTTTGCATATCACAGATGTGACAGTATTTGTTGAAAAAACATTCATCCGTACTGTGATTGTACATGTCACAAATATCGCAGTATTTTTGATGTTCTTTAAACAACTCATAACCCTTGACTTTGAATTAAATTCATTTCTTGATGTTTTTTGGTTAGCTTGTTGTTATAATGATTGCTGTTTGTTGATGGTTTTTTATTTGGACACACTTGGATTAACCCTCATTGATTCAAACTTTTTATGTACAGCGGAAGACTTTGATCCTGAACCTGCTTTCGGATCAGAAGTTTGTTTGGCCTTTGAGTTAGATTGGCTATATTCAAATTTGTTCATATCAAATTTACCAGCTGAGACAAATTTAACAGGTTTTAAAAACTTGTTATTTTGACGTTCAAATTGTTTTGGTGTGAATTTAGATTTAGCACTTTTGAAAGATTTATTTGAGAACGATGAACTTGAATCTTTGCTTTGCTTTTGAGCTTCATCGATACTCTTCTTCTTTTGTTCTTCCTTATTCCATTTGATAAACTCAGGATTTTTGAAACCGTAATGCGATGAGTTATCATTTGAAGAACTATCTGAATTTGATTGAGCTTTCTTGCTTTGATCTTCTTCATGATCAACTTGTTATCCCTTTGCAACATATATTTGCTTCAAGCGGTTCCTTGAATGATAAGATTTTATCTTCACAGGATGTCCATTTTGAATTTTTGCTTGATCGGTTTCAACATAAATTTCCACATCACTCTTTTCAGCTTGATTTTCAAAATCAGACTTCTTCCTTAAAAATTCTTTCAACTTTGCTTCATTTTCAGGTGAATGATATGGGTGTTAAAGTTTTCTGGTAGAGTGTTAGTGATTGATTCTGGCATTGGTTCATGTGTGAATCCAAGTCCAGTTTTGTTCTTGTTCCCTCTCTCACTTACTAGTTGTCTAACCATAGTTTTACAACTTTTCACCTTTGTCAATTCAACTTGTGTTAGAGCATGAGCAATTTTTTCTTCTTCAAAGTTCTTTCATACTTCTGAAAGTTGATGTTTAAGTGATTCAATTTCTTCAAGTGACTTCTTCCAAGAGTCTTGTATAAACAAGATCTTTTTAGATGAAATTGTATGATCTTCTTTAAGTTTATTATGTCTCCTTTCTTCTTTAGCAAATTTGTCACAGATTCTGAAAGAGTAAGATCCATAATGCTCAATTTGTTCAGCACACTCAGGTGTGCATCATTTTTCTTTCACAGATTCAGGTAAAAGGACATAATTTGGTGGTTTTTCAGATTCTGAAGATGAGGATTCAACCTTAATTTGTTCTGGTTGTGCAATAAGTGCCACTTCTGCTTCCTTATTGCTTATCACAGTCTATTGTGCTTCTTCAACTTGATTGATTTCTTCAATTTGTTCTTCAGCAATAGGATCAGATTTTGCACTCCAGTCATATATAGTATCATCTTCATCAGCATCATTGAATTTAGGATCATTCTCCTCTAACCAATCCTCTTCACACACTTCAGCAACTAGAGTCAAATTAGATGTAAGATCTACAGTGAACTGTTCTGCATATGCACTCCAATCAAATTAGATGTAAGATCTGCAGTGAACTGTTCAGCAACCAGAGTCAAATTAGATGTAAGATCTTCAGCAACCAGTGCCTTGGTTTGATCTTCACCTTTCTTTGAATAATTTTTCACTTTAGTCGTGGGAAGACTTTGATGATATGGTCTTTGAAACATTTGTTGTGATCTTGGTTGATAAGTCACATTACTTGAACTTGATTGAGATGCAAAACCACTTGAATTTGAACTTGATTGTGCTCCAGATTGATGTTGTTTCGGTGCTTTGCATTCTCTTGAAAAGTGACCGTAACTGTTGCAATTAAAACATCTTGCTTTTGATTTGTCGAACTAACAGTTCGATTTGCAGCATCTCTGAAATATCAGTTTGTATGAGCATGTTTTTTAGTTCTGTAAGCAATCATCACCATTTGCCAGTTAAGATCCATTTCTTCAACATCATTCGGATCCATTTCTTCTAAATCATGCAAAACAATTTCCATGTTAGTAAGATGACTACCTTGGTATGCTTGAAAGCTTGCCATAAATGCAGTAAATGCATTTTTTGTTTCTTCATCCTGTAGTAAAATATTAATCACATCATTTACTTTACATGAATTAACAGAATTGAATTTAGAATTTTCAGACTGGTTTTGATCAGTTTTTCCCGATTGATTTTGTTGAGATTGTGAAGTCTGAGATTTGCTTGATGTTTGTGAAGGATATGCACATGAATATAATGATTCAGCAAAAAAATCAGCTCCAACAAATAGATCTCCTTCTTCTCTTTGAACCACAAATTCATTATCACTTATGTTTGCTGGTGAAGTTATGAATTTGTACTGTGGTGATGGTACAAAGTGTACCATTGTTTCTTGAACTCTCATCAATTTCCACATACTCAATTTTGGTGATAAGTAGATCCATGTCCATAGGAAATTTCTCTGTATGTTTCATCAAGGTAACAGTATGCTTCCAGCTTGAAGGTAAAGCACTCAACAGTCTATCATTTAGATCTTTCAAGTCATTCTTCACTCCAACTTTTGGCATTTCCTGAGTTAATTGCATGAAACGATTCATCATCTGATGAACTGACTCTCCTGATAAATGATCGAATAATTCAAGTTGTCTTTTCAATTTCTACTTCTTCAAGGATTGCATTTATTCCCCTCCATCACAGATAGCTTTGAGTGCTTTATAAAGAGTGTATCCAATTTGATAATTTTTAAGTCGGGTCAGAACTTCAAGAGGTAAGCCTTTGCACATGAGTGAGTATGCTTTGATATCATTTTTAACTTTCTTCAAGTCTTCACCTTCTAAATCATTTTAAGGATATGGAGTGGTAGTGTCTTTGGTGTAAACAACTCCATTTGTATCTGGACCAACATGTTGAGTGGGAATGAAAGGACCTTTTTCTATAGATTTCCATAAGTCGGAATCTATTGAGTTCAAATGAAGCTTTAAACGAATTGTCCAGTTCTTTAAATCATTTTGATTTTAAAATTTAGAAACATTCTTGTCAGAATCATCAATTGCCATAATGAATTATGAGACAAGTATTTTTGGTATTTTTGTTTTTGAAAGGAATGTAAAACGGACAAAACTATAAAACGGAAAAGTACTTAGAAACAATTTGCAAAAACATGAATGAATTAGAAACGTACAGATTTTGAATTATTTTGGAATTAACTGAGATGGATAGAAGATTTCAACAAGAAACGGATGAAACAAGAAACAGATGAGTTGAAACTTAGTGAAACAGACAGAATACTTTAGACGGATGAAAAGACTTAGAATAATTTTTGAACTTGAAACGGATGAATAGTGCTAAAACGGACGAACAGTACCGTTAAACTCACTATTTAAACTAAGTCCTGGTCAAAACGACGTAACAGTACTCAGACGGATGAATAGTTGTCAAACGGATGAACAGTTGTCAAACGGATGAACAGTTGTCAAACGGATGAACACTTAGACAATTTTCTGCAATTTTCCAAATCACTCAGATCCAAGACAGAAACATCATAGACATTCTGACTTTTTATTTCATGATTTTGACGTTGTTTTCGATGAATTTTTTCTGAATAGCTGAACAATGAGTACATCAATTATCCTTAATCACAATTTCCACCAATTCTTATCATGCTTGATATAGATCTGAAATTTTGTTCAATAGCTTTATGAACATCGTAGATCTGATGAATTTCTTCTATTTTGTTGTATTTCTTCACAATTGAACCTCGATCTGTGTTTAGATTGTTATAACACAGCTTCGATTCAATGGATCTGATCGAAATCGGTGATTTGATGCAAATTTTCAATGGAACAGTGTTCGTTGATGATGAACACGATCCAGATTTGAGCCAGCAGCTTTGATACCAATTGATAAAGCAGGATTTACGATCTACAAATCTGCATCAATCGATTACAATCACAAGACAATTTCACACATCCAATAATATCAATCAAATCACAATGAGAATACTCTTAAAATGCGTTTGTATTGATCAATAGCAAAGTTACACAGTGAATGAAAAAGATCCCTAACATAGAGACATTACAAGCTATTTATAGACTAATACAAAATATCTAGAAACAAAGTTACATACTAAGTCCCTAAACTATTACAAAAGAAACAATTACAAAGTTAAACAAAATGATAATCTATATAAGTCTAACAAACAGGTTGTGTACTTAAACAGGTGTCTTACATTGATGAAAATAGAACGCCCAGGACTATGATAGCATGGGTTCCCCTTTCTAACTAATCTGTTGTTGAGTGCAGGAACATTTCAGGAGGGCTGTTAGTAATCCGGTTTACTGACAGAAAATGTTCATTATTCAAATTTTGAGGCGGAACAAACAGGTCATGGTTTTGGTATCTTATCCAAATTCTGGATTTTACTCTAATGTTTCACATATCTAATTTAATAATCACTGCATTTTTTCTTGATAGTTCATTTTTAATCTTTTGATAGAGTAATATGGAAGACGCTTCTTTAGTAATTTCTATTTTATATATAGTAGAAAGTAAAAAAAAGAGGTGTACATAAATAAAATTTAGGGGGAAAGTAGTATAAGAAAAGATCAAAAAGATTTTAAATTTTATTAGTTTGCTTAGGTTATGAAATAAATAAAAGACTAAGAACTTGATTTGAGATGACTGAGAAATGATATTATATTTTCTTGATATTCTTGCTTAAAATGCATGACTTGCTCTCTATGACAAATGATAGTATCTGATTGGATATCTGTATCACTTTACTTTGAATTAAAAAATAATAATTAGAAAATCAAAAAATATACAAAAATATTTTGAATCTAGTTGCACATATATGAGAAATGATAGTAAACTTAGTCATTGTCTTTTACACATGATTTCAAAATGCATAGTAAAGACTAACTGATCATTATGTGTCATGTGGGTAAACTGAAAAACAGTAAATCTGAAAAGTAAACTCTCTGGTGATAAACTAAATACTTCTATGCAAGTTGTGTTAAGATCTATCTTCTGACATTTGTTAAGTATTTGCATTTCTGATAGACTACTTGTAATGCCACTTACACATACCAGGTACTGAGGCAATAAAATCAGTGCTAAGCAAACCATCTGTGAACTTATTTGTTGTGGTGCCCACAGACCTGAAGTTTCACACAAATACGGATCTGGAACACTTCAAGAAGTACAAAAGATTCCTAATGAGGAACGTAGCCAATCAAATTCCAAAAAGGAATATAAAAGAAGATTCCTCAAGGGAACACCACCATAGGACTTCCATTCATGGATTTCTTCGAAACCCAAGCTTCACTGATTATATTGTAAATGACCAAGTATTAAAGTTGCTAAGTGCTTACTTGTATGTTTTGATGAGGGTAGAGCTTACTGTGTTTCTTGGTATGGGTCACATGCTTGTCATACTTAATCAAATCAAAACATGATAAAAATCACCAAGTGTTTAAACAGTAAGTGTGTTTGAAGTTAAATGTCCGTCATCCACTTTGAAATATTGTCTATGTCTATTCAAAACTTTCTTTTATTTTGTGTGAAGACATTTGTCTGGTATGATCTCTTTGCAAGTATAAGATTATTCATTAAAAGAAATAAGGCATGGGTTTAAGAAGACAAACATATCAGCAATCATTTTTTAAGACTGTTTTAATTTTAAAAAATGAAAATGATGCGATCAGATTCTATATCAGTGTGATCTCAGTTCTTGTCGGTGTTTAACTACATCTAGTGTGCTTTAGTGTATCTTGAGAATGTGATCTCATGATTGAATCGGTTCTTAGTTCTAAATTTAAAAAAACAAAACAAAACAAAGCAAAAACAAAAACAATATATATATATATATATATATATATATATATATATATATATATTATTTCTAGGTAGTGATAGATATTTTGTTAGATTTTATTAGTTTCAAAAAAAAATTTATTCAAAAAATTTTTCATTCTAATTTTTTTTTCAAGTCTTCCATATTATGCTATTAAATTGATATCATTTTCAAATGCATTTCACGGGAAATTGCACACACAAACGGACATGGGTTTGCTTGTTTTCATACACAGATAAACACGGGTTTATTTTTGCTAATTGAAATGATCTAATGAGAAATCTTGATATTGTGTTTGTGATTGTGTTACAAATATTTGAGTAAAGTTCGTTTTGCCTCCCTGTGGTTTGCTCAAAATAACGATTTGCATACAAATGTTTCAAAATTGCTATATGTCTCCTTGTGTTTGGCATTTTGTCTCAAATGACTCCAACCAACTAACTTCGTTAAGTTTTTTCTGATAAATATAAGGATGTTTAGGTCTTTTTACCTGTAAGGACCAATTGTGTAATAAAGGCAAACTATTTAAGGGACTAGTTTTGTTATTAACTAAATCTAGAGGATTATGTTGCACACATTATATAGATATCAAACACCACCTCACCCCTCCAATTTTCATCTTACACCACCATCGACTCTCCTCTCATCCCACCCATCCACCATCCATCGCTACCCTACATCACCAGGACCTCCTCCGGTAACACCCTAAAATCTCACCATAACCATCTTCATTCTTACCATATACTGCCACCGTGGCGTGGATTTTGACTCTTTGTCTGGTACCAAAATCAGATTAAATCCATAAATTGATTTTCTGGTTCAGAGTCCTTGAATCGTTATTGAAGTGATTTTCGAATTCGAGGGCACCACCACAGTCGCACCACATGATGAACAAACGACTTTAATTTAGGTTTAATCGATAAGAGTGAACTACGGTGGTTGTGTTAATTTCGCCGGAGTAATGGAGTTTCAATTGATGGCCAAAGCAAACATGTTTTCAGTAACGATGATGATAGTTTTTGGTGGTGGTGGGTGGATTCTACTTGTGGTTTTGAAACAGAACCAATAATAAGAATTTTATAGCTCCGTGATTCCAGCCTGTTGGATGAGGGCAGAGGGTTTTTACCCAAGGGACCTAGGTTCGATCCCCCCTTTGGTGGTGGACAGCCTCAAGCCATTCAAGCGGCCCAGTTTCTTGAGGTTCTATCCCTGAACGCCCTCTAACTCTGAAGCCCATGGCCCCGGTTAAGACAACACGTGTGCCGGAGTTGGATAGGGCTCCACCCTTGATGGTGGGGTGCAAACCACTATCCTATTGTCGCCGTTCTAAAAAAAATAAGAATTTTACATTATTAATCCTTCTAGATAGAGACATTTCATATAATAATCCTTATATGTTAAAATATCAAATTGCCAATATTTTTAAGTTTTAACCGAAAAAATTAACAATATTTGTTGGTTGGAGTCAATTGAGACAAAATGACAAGCACAAGGAGGCAAATAGCAATTTTTAAACCATTGTATGCAAACTGTTCTTTTGAACAAACCACAAGGAGGCAAAACGAACTTTACTCCAGATATTTGCTACAAATGATGGCCGATCATTAGTTGAGCAAAACACCTAACCAGGGAACCTGTTCCTTAGAGTTTTTCAGAAGATACCGAGCTAGGAATCCTCCTCCTACATCTTCTAAAGCACTCAAGAAAAGATAGTTGGAAAGCCGTTCCAGATTTTACGAATGGATGCACAGAAAATAGGGAGCACGCAAAATGGGGGAGCATACAATGTGGGGGAGCTTGTGAGATAAAGGATCTTCAACAACATAATTTGACAAACATCAGTCTTGGGGGAGTTTTGTTAGAGCTGAAATTAAGACTGAAGCTTACCAAATTGAAGATCCAATAGCATTGACATATCGGTGTTCAATACAATGAAAGACGTTATGTATTATTGGACATGAAGTTTAGTCTAATATTATCAACACAGTCAAAGTCAACAAAAGTCAACCTCAACAGTCAAAGTTAACGCAAAATTTAACACGGCGCGTTCGGGACGAAGATTAGAGACAAGACGCTGAAGACGTAAAAGATTACGAGTTTAATAGTTAATAAATATATTTTCTCTAAAAATATATATTTAATTAATTTTAGTCTTTTATGAGTTTTAATTGTATTTTCCTAATTGTCATGTTTTACTCTAAGTCTAAGATCCTAATTGTCATTAATCCAAAGTGTCATAGCTATAAATTATTAATGGCAATTAGGGTTAGGAAGCTTGAATGAGCAAGATTTTAGGTCTTTCTATGTAAACAAAATCTGATACAAATCAATATGAATCAAATCTGAGTTTTCTTGTTATTATTCATCTTGTTCATCTACTTTATATCATGTTGATCCAAATCTTCACAAAAGCCATGATTCAAAGCTAAATGGGACCAACAAGTTGGTTTATGGTCGGCGGTTAATGAGTTTTTCGATTGATGGTGTTAGTGTTCTTAATAATATATAAAACGTAAATACATATCTAATCTAATTTTATAAAAGATAATAGTTTCATAATTTAATAGTTAAAGCAAATTATTTTGAAGTATAAAATTTTTAGTTGTGTACATTAGTTTAGGATCTAAAAAGACGCAACCATGCAAGCCCAACATAGAGAGATTGAGAATTCATAACACACGGTAGTACTAGAATGTTTTGTGCATGTTTGTGAAACCTTATTATTTGATTGTTAGCTTACTTTGTGCTTTGCCTTTACTCAAATCTTAACCCAACCCACTTAGACCAAAACCTGTTTTGACAAAAACCAAACTCGTGTAATCACAATGACTAACATGAGCAACCTATCAAGATTAGTTCCTTAAGTACTCTTTTAGATTTTCAATTTACAAATTATATGTTTGTGTACAAACATATTACCATCTTTCATCACTTACAGCTTACAAGCACTAGCCTACTACTTTTAAAATTTAAAAAGAATGAACTAGGTAACTGCTTCAAAGCTAGTAAAGTTTAATATAAACCGTTTGTACCATTCTGCCGATAATTTTGGTGTCCGTTTGAGAGTTGTGAAATCAACATGGTAAAGCCCGAACCTAATTGTGTATCCAGATAACCACTCGAAGTTATCCAACAACGACCAAGCAATGTAACCTCTAACATCAGCTCCTTTCCTGCTTAGGTTTAAGTGCGATTTTCATGTCGATATAGTATAATAAAACTAGAAGTGACAATTTAAACCATTCGATTGTACATGAAATTATCGACATGGGTTGTGTTTTATCTCTAATATGCTGAAATGGGTTATATACACAAAGGGGTCCGTCCATTATAACAGTAACTTTTAGTAGAGAACCGCAGAAACACGTATAAATAACACTTTAAAAATATAATGAGAAAGAAAAAAACAAGTTAAGTAGATACAAGTGGTTGAGGTTCTCATAGTTGTTTACTTAAAATTGTCTGCAACCCCTATATGTGTGTGTGTGTGTAATTAGAATATGAAGTACATACCTTATTGCAGACATTAGGGCATCCAAGTAGCTTTTCATGTAGTCTACTCGTTTATTATCATTGAGGAAACAACTTATACTAGAATCAGGTTGATTCATCATACCAAAACCTACAAAATTTCAATTTTTATGGCACAAAATCAGTGTGGGTCCCACCTCCATTTACAAGTTTTAACAATTGCATGCTACTTATATATATATATGATGCAACTAACTTACCATTCTCTGTGATGAACATTGGTGTGTTATTGTATCTCTTCTTAAGATAAGTCACCATTTTCTCTATTCCTTGAGGATAAACATAAAGCCAATCCACTGAAGTCTGCACAATATACATAAAAATAATTCAACTTTCAAGTTACCTTTTCGCCCATGGTAATTCATAATGGTTCATAGTTTCGTCCCATTAAAAATACCAATTGGTCGAATTCTAATTTTGTTTCTCTTCTAACGGGTCAAATGGGTTGAAAGTCATTCGAATGAAACTTTTAATCAGTTTTATTAAAAAAAAGTTCATATTATTATACTACTGTTTTAATATTATAACTCTGTAATCATATATAACACATTCATTATTTGTAACCAAAACAATACCGATTCTCCGATTAGAATGTCATTTTTGACAGGTGTTCTAAGATAATAACCCTCCGTCTTTGAAATGCCAGGTCCTTGTACACACGTCGACTGTAAACAATCTTTTGCGTAGAAACTTGTATAATGATTAATACCAATGAAGTCCAATCCGTTCTTCAGATGATTGTAACCGAATTCTGGCAATAGAGATCCTAAAATACTTTTCATTTCTTCAGGATATTTTCCAAATATTATTGGGTCTAAAAACCTACAAAACAAATTTTAAAACTAGAGTTAGAGAAAATGATATATAATTTTTTTAGAACGTCAGTTGGTACAAATGTAAGACAACGCACAAAAGAGATACAGTGCAATCACTGAGTTCAAAGTCCCGACTTGCCCCGTAATGAGCGCTTATAAGTAGCCTAGTGGCCCCCAAAGCTGCGACCCTTGTTTTGGGCCAAGTTAGTCGGAGTCGAATACTCGTCAACCAACCATTCCATGGAGAAACCCATGGCAGGAACGTTTAACCTTTTCATGTAAAACCCTCCGGCTCAGACTCAAACTCGGGTTACCCAACTCTGAGCTTTATTGCCATACTGCGGAACATATGAGCAGAGGGTGACATTTGAACCTATATCCCTAATGATTTCAAGTCTCACCACAAGCACTCCACCAAATGAACTTTAACAAATGATAAGTAATTAGAAGTAGAATAGTGAATTTACCAATTCATGTAGAAAGATTGAGCTCTTTGAGCAGCTAGTTTGTCTTCTGTGGAGTTACTGAAGGGTTCATACCATACAGCATTAATCGCAATTCCAATATTGCCCTTTTGTTTATCCTGAAACCAAGTCAATATCACTTCAACTTAGAAAGATGTCAAATTTTAGGCATTCATAATGCGGGTTATATTATTATCTGCCATGGGTAAAACAGGTAAAAATTTAATAAAATTTGTTAAGCGGGTCAAAAGCCAACGTGTATTTTAGATGCATAATACAGATTGGTTAACTTATTTTATTTAAAAATAAAATAATCGACGAAATCTACCTATTCTAATAATTGAGTAACAAATACACATGGCATGATTCTAGCATGTCCACCTAGGATTTTTCCTATGTGTCAAACTCACATTTTTCCTATATATTATTTTATGCGGATCTTCAACTGGGTTTCTGGGTTTGAATTTAACCCGATAATTAACATATATCTTATTAATATATTTTATTATTTTTTGAAAACAAATGAAAAAAACTTGTATCATTAATCTCTATCTATATCTTATAACTACTTTTTAGTAGGATTTTGATAATTTTTTAATTTGAATAATCGTTATGAAAATACTAAATTTATTTATTTTGGATTTCAACTATATTCATTTGATATAAGCGTAATTTTAATAATATTACTTATTTTAATAGTAATTATACATCTTTAATAGAATAATCCTTATATAATATAGCAAAATCTATTTTGCTTAGTTGTCATCATTAGAGATGGTTTTCGCTTATGTGGCATTATAAGAGAGTTTATCTCACAATAATATTTTTATATTGAAATATGTATATATCTATAACAATAATCTATTATAATAACCTTAATTACATTTTGATCCCCTAATATTTAGAAAAGTCTTTAGAAATTTAAGATTATTTACATTTTAAACCCTCTCCTACTAGGGGTATGAATGAGTCATCTTATATTTGACAGGGTATAAAAATGAAACTTATGTATAAAGTTTGTAATAATCTACAATTAAATAGCTCAATTTTTTTAAAGAGACATAATTTTTTTTACACGACATTATTTTAAAAAAATACACCATAAAGTCGAGGATTTAAATATTTTTAAATTGAGTATAGTATTGCTATACTAAAATAATACTTTTTTAACTAATATCTTGTCTTACGGTTTTCCACCGTTTTCTCTCCAAATTGACTGTAATCATCCGTGTCCCATTAATATTTTTAAAATCACCGTTTGTGTATTATGTTCCCGAGCGTAGCACGGGGACTAAACTAGTGATATAATATTTTAATCATATTCGTAATTGCAATGCTTATTAATTACTTATAATCTAGTATATAGTCTTTGTATAAAAATGGTTTGGCTTGACCCCGCCAGTTCCAAATGGTACCTGAGATTAATCTGTTTAGCCCATTACCCAACCCAAATCCGAGCCGTTTCAACTCGTACCTGATATTTGGCCCGATAGAGTTTGACAGCAGCAGAATGACATAAAATCATATTATGAGCTGCAATAAACGGTTCCCTCTCGGAATCTCCAGAACTACAATTTCCAAAGGAAGTAGAGCATCTTGCTGGCGGGTAAATCCCTGATCTATAACCACGGATTGCAACAACATTTGGTTCATTAAACGTGACCCAATACTTGACCCGGTCGCCGTAGTGTTTGAAACAAATAGATGCATAGTATGCAAAATCTTTCCTGAAAACAAAATAAAATAAATAATGCACATTCTAGATCAATTTATGTAGTTGGGTAGACATGTAGAAAGTTACCTAAAGTACATTTAAATTTGAAATAAAATCATAATATTATGTTGTCGTTACTTACTTAATCTGCGGACTTAGCCAACCACCATATCTATCTTCAAGTTCTTGTGGTATATCATAATGATTCAATGATACAAATGGTTGAATCCCTGCAATTAATGAGGATATACATGTTAAAATAATTATGATTAGAAGGCCTTGCTTTAAAAATCATAACATAAAGGTATATTGTTTTAAACGGTCTCAACTAACTAATTTTGGTTTTTATCGGTCCCAACTATCAAATTCGCTAGTAACGGTCTTAATTTTTATCACCCTGGAAACTAGTAGTCCGTCGTTAAAATTCTTTAGCGGTGTTAAGTTTTTTCTCGAATTCAAGACCGATGTTTGAGGGCTTTTGATCGGAAGGTGAATACGAGTCGACTGATGTAAAAGTTAACTTAAAATGACAAAATTTTACATCAGATTGAATCACCGTTAGGTTTAAACACCCGATTGAAGGACACTTTCGTCGTTTGGAGCGCCGTTTCGAGGTAACTTTTACATTAATCGACTCGCATTCTCCTTTCGATCAAAACCCTAAAACATCGTTCTTCAATTCGGAAAAAAAACTTAACACTGTTAAATTTTTTTAACGACGGCCTGTTGGTTGCGTAAGTGATAAAAAATGGGACCGTTACCAACCAATTCGATAGTTGGAACCGTTGAACCAATATACCTAACATAAATCGACTTTGTATGATCTTCAACCTTTTCCTATGAGTGCATTGATGAGCTTGTCATAGTGCCTTATTCCAGCAATGTTAACATCTCCAAATCTTCCCTCTAACCAAGAATTCAAATTATCAACAATTCACTTGACACACGTGATATATCAATGAATGAAAATAAAATCCCATCATGTCATTTGCAATGTATTTAAAATAACTTACTAGGTAAAATTCTAGCCCAAGATATGGAGAAACGGTAAGTATTTATTCCGATGTACTCCATAAGCTCAACATCTTTCTGTAATATCATAATAATATTTTCCTATTACATAAAAGTGCTATGTGCTATACAGTTTTTTTAACTAAAAAACAACAAAAACTAAAATAACCCTAATTAAAATGAATTAGTATTAATGTATTATTATTCAAGGAATATCCATTGTGTGCAATCTGAGAAATGACTGGGAGACCAGCGACGAAACTTGAATATGCACATAAGGGAAGAGAAGGGGAGCAATACGTATATCATTTACTAAGCTATCGGACCATATACTAAAGCTATTAGGCCTAAATACACACCACTAATGAATAACCTCCGTTCTAAATAAAATAGACCACTAAGACTCTGTGTAGTGGGCGTTTTGCCCAAATGATAACGCCCCAAAACGCCTGATAACGCCCCCCACACCATTACTTGGGGGCGTTATAGGCCAAATTCCGTCCAAGGCGTTTTCTGAATAACGCCATCGCCCACACAAACTTTTATGCATTCTAAACCAACGGCTACTATTTCAAACGGATAGTTTGACCACTTTTTTTTTTTTAAATTTAAAAAACCAATTATACACCCATTTAACACAACAATACACTATATAACACAACTTAAACTCTCATAACACACACACTTAATATCAAATTTTCTCCACAACACACCCATTATTATTTAAAATGGAATCCTACGGTTCATCATCAAGCGGAGATAGCACTTCAACGGGCGAAATAGAGATGGATAATGCGGTTACAAGCGCGGTTGCACTCGCGGCTTCGTTTTTGCAACACGTCGCTAACCCACCGAGACCCGTTTACCAAAGAGTATCCGTCGAGAGAGACCGAGCGGCGGCAAATGAACGTTTGATGAAAGATTATTTCGATCCGGTTGAGCCACGATATAATGAAGCTAGTTTTCGGCGTCGGTTCCGGATGAGTTCAAGGTTATTCTTACGTATAGCTCAAGATTTAGAACGAGAAAAAACTTATTTTCAACAAAGATGCGACGCGAGAGGAAGGATGGGATTTACGGCTATACAAAAGTGTACTTCGGCTTTACGCATCCTTGGATACGGCAACGCAACCGACATAAACGACGAGTATCTAAAAATGGGGGAGAAAACAACAAGAGATAGCATGGAAAACTATTGTAAAGGTATTATTGACCTTTACGGGGAGCGTTATTTGAGAAAGCCGACATGGTTAGATCTACAAAAAATATACGACGTACACGAAGAAGTGCATGGTTTACCCGGTATGATTGGTAGCATAGATTGCATGCATTGGCAATGGGCTAACTGTCCAAATGCTTGGCGTGGACAGTTTACACGGGGTGACCAAAAAGGGCCGTCGGTGATTCTTCAAGCGGTTGCTTCATACGACCTTTGGATTTGGAATGCTTATTTCGGTTCCGCCGGATCAAACAACGACATCAATGTTCTTGAGGCGTCGCCAATCATAGAGGATCGCATAGCCGGCAATGCACCCGAGGCATCTTTTTTTGTTAATGGAAGTTATTATCCGTTTGGATATTATTTGGGTGATGGCATATATCCGGAGCTTCCGATGATAATAAAAACGTTTAGAGACCCAATTGACGAAAATAGAGCTTACTTTAAAAAAGTTCAAGAATCATCAAGGAAAGATATCGAGCGTCTTTTTGGAGTTCTCAAGAAACGTTGGCATTTTGTGAGCAACCCGTGTCGGCTAGGGTCAATGGAAAAAATGATGTACGTTATGTACGCTTGCCTCATATTACATAATATGATTTTGGAGGATGACGGAAAAGCCTATTGTCAAGATTACACACCGGGATATGTCGAACCGGAACGCGAACGAATAAGCATGGAAGAAAGAATAGCGAACTCCAACTTCATGCGTAACAAAGAGGCGCATTATGCTCTCACGGCGGACTTGGTCGAGCATTGTTGGTTAAATCGTAGGGTGACGCGTGATGACTAGTTTATTTCCGGTTTCGTACTCGTGTATTTTACTTTTATGTATTTTTACTTTTATTAATAAATAAATGTTTAAATAAATTATTTATTAAATGATTAGTTAAATGATGGGGTAATGATTGTGGGGCATTATGTGGGGCATTAACCACTACACCCATTTTGGTGATAATGCCCCTTAGTGACATGGCATCCACTTGTCACATAATGCCCCTAAGGGGCATTAACCACTACATGTAGTCTAATGAAAAGAATATAGCAACGGCACCTCTTAGGAAGTGTCACCCGTGCAAACTTTATCATTTGTCGTAATCTACCTCTTGGGCTTTTGGGCCGGGGTTTTTAATGCTAGCAACCCTCTCTATTTCATGAGATAGAGAAATGTTTGTCTTTATCCTACCCTACCAAATCCAAAACCCATTCCAATAACTTACTATAAGTAAGTGGTTGGCCATTTGGTTCAACGGCATTCCAATGATGGATTAAAACACTTGGCTTCTTAGAGG
The DNA here is from genome assembly GCA_030867185.1 of Tagetes erecta. Lineage (NCBI taxonomy): Eukaryota > Viridiplantae > Streptophyta > Magnoliopsida > Asterales > Asteraceae > Tagetes > Tagetes erecta. The sequence continues at coordinate 9,802,627 of CM061486.1, forward strand.
TCATGGGTTATAGTCTTGAGGAGATGGGTTTTACACAGAAAAGGTTAAAGGTTCCTGCTGTGGTTTTCCCCCGGGGCGGTTAGTTGACGAGTCTTAGACTCCGACTTTCCTGCTCTTCGTAAGGGTTAGTCGGGGCCCCGAGAAGAGTATTCTTCTCTTAGGGGAGCTGCCACACTCTGCCGCAAATAATCCCTCTTACAGGGGATAGGCCGTGGGCTTCTAGGCTCGGTCATTGCACTCCCCTGAGCCATCAGTTAGCTGGTGGTACAACTGCCGTTCTAAAAAAAACTTACTATAAATAAGATTTTAACACGTATGCTTTTTAAATTGGTGTATTGGTTTTCACTGGTCCCAACTATTACCTTTTGTCTTCTACTGGTCCCAACTATTAAATTGGTTGTCAACGGTCCCAACTTTTATCACTTTGGTAACCATTGGTCCCGTCGTTAAATTTTTTTAACGTCGTTAAGTTTTTTTTTCAAATTCAAGACCGATGTTTTAGACCTTTTGTTCGGAAGGATAATACGTGTCGATTAATGTTAAAGTTTTCTCGAAAAGGCTCTCTGAACGATAAATTTTTTACATCCGATTGAAACACCGTTAGGTTTAAACACCCGATTGAAGCACTATTTCGTTGTTCGGAGCGCCGTTTTGAGGTAACTTTTCCATCAATCGACTTATATTACCGTTCCGATCAAAAGACTTATAACATCGGTATTGAATTTGGAAAAAACTTAACGGCGTTAAAAAAATTTAACGACGGGACCAGTGGTTACCAAAGTAGTAAAAGTTGTGACCGTTGACAACCAATTCAATAGTTGGAACCGGTAGAAGACAACATGTGATAGTTGGGACCAGTGAAAACCAATATACTTTTTAAATTACTCCTACCGTCTCATTTGAAATGTTCATATTTTATTTTTTGTTTGTCCCATTTCATATGTTTATTTTTAAAATATTTTTGTCAATTTCCAAATTTAGCTTTAAAAAACAAAATAACATAATCAAATAATATAATGAACCCCATAATATTTATTGTCAAGTTATATTATTATCAAATAACAATAAAAAAACAAGCATTTATATGTAGAAATTTAGTATTTTTTAAACAGGATATTTTTAGTAAGACGGAGGAAGTGTTTTTTTTTAAAGAAAGCAATGATACGCTTTTGGAGGGATTAAAGGCATCAAATCAAAATAAAGGCCATAATTATTGTTTGGAATTAGGTACAAAAGTGCAGTTGTCCCTCTTGTTTTTCATGGACCACAAAGCATCATTTTACATGAAATAATAAACATTTTGTAAAATAAATATTGAACCTCTCAAATCAGCTTAAATAAAGAGGAAGAAAGATAATTTTATATACCTTTACATAATACAAAATATGTTAAAACCAAAACAGTAATTATGGTCGTACAATATTTCTGACACCTATTTTTTTTATTTCACACGCTTTTCATATGACGTGCTATGCGTGACATATAGCATGTGTTAGTTATTTTTTTAAATATTTTTGTAAAAGTATACATGTTTTGTAGGTTGTTTTTGTTAAAAAATTGTATTTTTTAATTTAAAAAACGGTAGTTATTCAATAGAAAAACGTTAGTTATTTAGTATAAGGATTTTAACTATGTTTTGAAGCAAACATTATAAATAAAAGTTCAAATGAGTTCAACTACATAAAGACATAATATGTTCGTACTTACCTTACAAAAGTTAAATTAATAAAAAAACAAAAAACTAAACACATGGCAGGACCCGCTGGTGCCTGCGACTCCGCGCCTAGTTTATATACAACATAAACAACACACTTTTTTTTAATACACGATTTTTTTATAAAAAATAAAAACAAAATATATATGGTATATGCCGTTCTATGCCCATAGAGCGCCATATAGTAGGAAATTACGGGAATAAATTTTGGGGGTGTGGGAGTAAAGGGAGCTATATTTATTCTAAAACTTAATGCATAAACGTACAAGTTTTAAAGAACCAGAGGTAAAAAACTTTCTAAATGATGCTACATTATGCCAGTGTTCACCGTTAAGAATAATCCCCTCTTACAGACTAAATAAAGTATGTAGGGACATAACCATTTGAAATATTGCAAAAAAGAATATATAACACATCAACAACAAAAACATACAAACTACAACCATTTTATTACAGGTGACTTACAAGATAAAGATGGTAATGATCAACAGCAATATCTCCATTAGAACCATCAGCAATATTTCCTGACAGAGGGAAAAATTGAAAATATTAAGCATGTAATGAAGAGAAAACAACAAAAGACAGATATGTTTACCAGGTTTATGTGAAAACAAGTCCCAATTACTAAGACCTTTCCCATCAGTAAGGTAAGCTCCTTCAAACTGCATACATGGTTATTAAGAATTAAAAAAATAAAATAAAAAAGAGAAGAGAAGGAGACTGCTAAAATGCATGATGGAACCTGATAAGATGATGATCCAGTTCCAAATAAAAAGTTTCTTGGAAATGAAGACAAACTGTTATTGCCTCCAATAATGCTAAGTGATGTTGCTTCTACAAGGACTGATAAATATGGCCCCAGCACAATGAGAAAGAACAAACAAAATGAATTTCCCATGAAAACTGAGCCAAGAAGGCGGAGCAATGAATTAACAAAGGCTGGGTGTGATTTGTGTTTTGAAATATGGTAGGGCTTTATATAGAAAAAAAAAAAAGACACAAAGATTTGTTATTGGATTTATAAAAGAGAAAATTTCGAATTTGGTCCCTGTGGTTTGTATGTTATCTTGATTTTGGTCCATTCTTTTTAATTTAACTAATTTGGTCACTGTGGTTTTCAATTTGTTTCGATTTTGATCCATTCTTTTTAATTTAACTAATTTGGTCACTGTGGTTTTCAATTTGTTTCAATTTCTTCACAGCCACTGTGATAAAAAGAGTATTGGATTTTAACATTTTCAAATACTTGTTATTGGCCGCTACCAGTTTCAACTACCGAATATGTGTTTAATTCCAACTTTTATGGTTTTGTCACTAATATATCGGCGTTAAAAATAATTTAATGGCGTTAAATTCTTTTCAAATTTCAGACCGATGTTTTGGGGTTTTCAAACGGAAAAAAGAATGCAAGTTGGTTGATATGAAAATGACCTTAAAACCGTGCTCCAAACGTCAAAACGAAAAATAACGTACTTGTTGGGTGTCGAATCCAGCAAATAAATTTATAAATCTGAACTTACTATTGCACAAACTATTATAAATAGCAGAGTGGAAGTAAGGTTCGTGTCCACAGGGAAGGCGAGTAAACTATTCTATCTCCCAAGATTGCTTAGAACAAATAATGTGTGTGAAGATTGATTTTAATAGATAGCAAATTATTAAAAATTAAGTAGTGCAACATTAAATTGATAACTTAGTTAACAAAATGTGAAGGAGGTGTGTAATGCAGAGTATGTAATATAGTTTTAACACAAAGGATATTTCTTACTTTGATTCGGCTTACGATCATTAATAATTATGGTGCAATGGTTCTTTTTATCAAAGGTTTGTATTAATACTAAACGTCACGCTGTTCGGACGTTTCCCTTCATCTATGTCTAATCAATCGCAGTTCGTTGATTAAAGCCAACTCGCTACTTTAAGCTCACGCAGTTCGGATCTTAACGTGCGAGTTGCATGTGATGAAAGTATTAATTATAATTGGGTACTCACGCCGTTCGGAATACCAAACCACATTGTACAATTCTATAACGAAATTTAGCTCATAGACAAACGAAAAATCGTTACGTGTTCCTTTAGTATCAAGACTAAAATCAAAATTTCATATCTTAATAGAACATTATTAGCATATTAATTAATTGGTCAAGTTTATTAACAAACTAATATAAATCTTACTTAGTTCAGATTTTAAAGATCAAGAAATTATACAAACAAAACCATGTAATAATAAAACCACATAATTATTTCACATTAGCGTTCGAATCAAAGTTACAAAATAGAGCCCAAGTGTTAAAACTACAAAGTTATTAGCCTAACATAATGCTCAACATAACGAAAATAAACTTACAACACGAATCATATGATTCGTGGGACGCTTGAGAAGTGTTTTCGGAACCTTCGGGAAGTACTTGAACTTCCTCCAAGCTTCTTGGAACTCCTTGAACGTTTATTGAGTGAAATTAAGAGAAAAGATTGAAGAAAAAGATGTATTGAATCTGAGTTTTGAAGCTGCTATTTATAGGCAAAAATCTGGGACCTTTACGGGTCGTAAAGTCTGAGGCTAGTATGTTTACAGCTCGTAAGGATCTTCTGACATTATCCTTGACTTTTAACCCGGATTTCTCGCTAGTCATTTCACCACCGTCACAACCGACAGTCATTTTACGAGCTGTAAGGATTGTTTACGACTCGTAAGTGTCACACATAGGCCTGCAGTCCTTGATTGGGCGCCGAAAGCCTACTCTGTTTCTTGTCTGGTAATTAATGAGTTGTCTGCTAGTCTTTACGGGTTGTAAGTTCTGGAGAGCAGAAATCTTTACGACTTGTAAGGACGATCAGTGTCATTACTTCTTGATTTTTCTTAGTTTTCGCTTGGACTTGTAACCAGCATTCTTTTTGGCTTCAGATTCAATTTTCTTGTTCAAAATCTTTTCATCGGACCGGGATGCTTCATTTCCGTATCGTTTTGGCTTGGATTTACGAATTGTGCGCCTTTTGAAGTAATTTCTTGGTTATTTGCACCAATTCATTGTTCAACCTACAAATCCACGTTTAATATAATTTAAGTATCATATCCAAATGATTTGTTATAATAAGTGTGCCAGATCAGGGATAAATGATGTAAATAATGTGTATAATTTTGCACATATCAGTACTTCAATCGGGTGTAAAACAATCGCCTTTTAGAGCACCATTTTTTAGGTAATTTTACAACAATCAGCTCATATCAGTATTCTCCTTCCGATGAACAAACCTAAACCGCTATTTCGAATTCGGAAAATAATTAACGTCGTTAATTTTTTAAGGTCGGTCCACTGTTGGCAGAAATGACACAAGTTGGGACCGCTAACAATTTTCGATAGCTTGAGACTGTTAAAATAAAATTCTCTTTTATAAAACACAAAGGACCAGGAAGCCATATTGTAGAAGTTAATATTGTGAAGTTGCCAAATCTCTCTAGTAAAACATCTTTAAGCGTGTGTAATTGTATTGAGTAGTATTGTAATTATGTTGGGATGAATAAAAATAGATGATTATATACTAATCATATACTTTCATAAACTATCCTAACAATATCTCATTTATACTTATGATCTAATATCCCTCGCAAGCTAAGGGTGATGTGCGACCTGTAGCTTGGAACGTAAAAACAAGAATCTTTGATTTGATAAAGGCTTTGTAAAGATGTCTGCAATCTGATCGTTTGTCGAAATGAATTAAATTTGGATATTCTATTAGCAACTCTTTCAAGAACGAAATGAAAGTCTATTTCAATATGTTTTGTTTTTGCTCGAAAGATCGGATTGGAGGCTAAGTATGTAGCCCATAAATTGTCACACCAGAGAGTAGGTGATACTTTCGTATGAATTCCAAGTTCATTCATAAGAGCTTCTATCCAAGTTATTCAGCAACTGTATCAGCTAAATCTTTGTATTAAGATTCCGCTGAAGATCTGAAGACTGTCTTTTGTTTTCTGGCGGTCCAAGATATCAAATATGAGCCCAAGTAGATTTCATATCCCCCGTGATCCGACAGTCATCTAGGAAACTAGTCAATCAGCTCATAGTATGAAGTTATTGGAGTGTCTCTTTGCCAATGAACATCTGTAAAGGCTTGAAGAGTTGCACTGGATTTGTGACGAATCAAAAGCTATGTTGAAGAGTACCCTTTAGGTATCGAAGAATTCTTTTTACAATGGACCAATGATTCTCAGATGGAGCATGCATATATTGACCGATTTTGTAGACAGCAAAAGCAACGTCCGGACAAGAAAGAGTGACATATTGAAGTGACCTAACAATTTCTCTATAACGAGTTGGTTCGGAGAATGGGGACTGTCTCCGAGAGATAAAACTTGAGCAGTACTCATTGGAGTGGAAACAAGCTTAGCATCAGATAATCTAGCATGTTGTAAAACGTTGGTAATGTGACATCTGCCCTGAAACCGAATCCGAAAGTCCGACTCGAACCCGAGATTATCTATCTTCATATGTATTCATATTTATTTTCCGTTGAATGTAACGCTTTGCTATTAAATATATATATATAAGAATAAATACGACTTGAACGTTATGATTAATTTCCCGTTTTTAATATCTCAACGACTACGTTATTTACCCAACGTCTACCAATAAATTCCTAGTACTAATAAGCTATATCTCAAAATATATATAGGTATATATTATATGTTATAAAGAGATTTTTTTTGTGTAAAGATATAAACGATTAAAAACTCAAATAACCTTTTCAACGTAAAAAACGAGCTAATGATAATAAAACGTCACTTATATAATCGTTACGCTTTAACTTGGTTAAGTTGGTTAGTTAAAATAAATGATTAATTAACTTTGTGCCAAAACTGTCAACTTTTAAACTTATATTAAAGTTTATTTGATCTAAAAATATTAATTAAACCATAGAGGGCCAAAGTGTAAATTTTATATTAACTCACCCAAACCAATTCCTCCCCCCTTTTTGCCCGTGATTCCGATGGCTGATATGTGAATAAATATACATGTTAATAATGCATATTAGCCCTCATTTTAAACGCTTTTTGTTGCAAATTCATCCGAATAGCCACTTAATTGTGTTTTATTTGGATTTTTGTAGTTTTGGATGGCAACTAGGTGATTTTGGTGAAAAACTCAAAGGAAAAAGTGAAGAATTTGAAGATTAGCCTCTGACATGACCATGTCTGATGGAGACATGGCCATTCAAGCCCTGATAAGCAATTTGATAAAGACATGGCTATGTCTGAGCGCGACATGGCCATGCTCTGCGCAAAATTCCCCCTTTTTAACCTAAATTTCCCTCATTTCTCACATACAATTTTAGGGAGCAAAACCCTAATTCTCTCTAGCCTCCAAGTCGGTTTTCATCCAACTTCATAAAGGAAGAAGATTATCAACTCTAAAGAAGAATCTAACATCATTCTACCTATTCTAACTTGATTTTGGTTTGATATCCTCTTTATCTAACCATGTATCTCTTTGACTCTTCAAGTTATTTGGGTATTTTTGTAGTTAGCATGAGCTAAAACTCTTGATTCACTTAGATTAGATGAATCCTAGCTAAATATTGACGATTCACATGTTGTTTATGGTGATGATTATGTTGATGACTTTAGCAATGTTTTGAATGTTTTTCAATGATTATGTGTGTTTGTTTGACTTGATTATATGTTTAATCTCGTGGGTGTCTTGACCATACTATGTTGGAAAACCATATGTGTTAGGATATTTATTCATGGATATATAGATGTATGTATATGTGTTCATGACATTTGACTAGGAATGGTGGATGGGGATTGGAACATATAAGATTGTTAGTCAAATGTGCATCCTAGCTTGTGTATATGCTTGGAAAGGCCATTACATTTGTTGTGAATTCCTTGTATCATTGTGTATGTGTGATTATGGTTTACTAGCGTGAATTTATAGTTCATGTATTCATGGTATGATATTCACAAGTTGAAAAAGTTCATGACATTGTTTCCATTACGTGATTCGAGGTGGTTAGTATGTGTTTATCGTATTACCTTTCCAAAGGATTATGGGATTAAATAACCTTGACAGGAGTTTAGTCCATCTTTATATTTAACATAGTTGTATCATTAGCTCTTCAAGGAATGACTTTAGGTGGTTACTATGTTATCATCGTTTTAACTTTCCAAAGAGTCATATGATTAGATAGCTTTGATGGGGGTCTAGTCTATTTTCGTGTTATGCATGTAAGAATGATCTCATCATGGATTTGTGTAGATTGTCATTGTAAGGCTAGGTGGATTCAAAGTCTAAGTGAACATTTCCTTTGTTTGAATATCTTTCTTAACTTTTAATTTATTTATTTATGTCTATTTAGATTAAAAACACAAAATATCAAACCACTTTATTTGCCGGCTAGATAATGACAACGGTTTAGTATCAGGAGCTCTCGTGTCCATGGATCGATATTCGGTTCTTGCCTAAAGCTATACTACTATACGATAGGTACACTTGCCTATTGTGTGTAGTTAGTCTTAAAGTAATTGTCGTCTTTTATAAATTTAAAACCAAATTGTGTGAAAATTTATTATTAAAAAAATCTATACACTTTACACACATCAAGTTTTTGGCGCTGTTGCCGGGGACACGGTGATTTCAAGAATGATCTAAGTTACTACTTTAACCATTTGTATATATTGTTTATCTGTGTTTCTTTTGTTTTTATTTTGTTTGTTAGTATATTCTTCGATCTATCTCGTGCCCGTGATCGTTTTGTTTGAGGGTTCTTTGTAGTGATTTTCATGGATAGCAGCTATGGGAGTTACTATGTAGGCTACCAAGTTGATCAAGGGGATTACCATAAGGAATTTTGGTGCGAGATCTGTGGAGGACCTGACTACACACCCAATTGTTATCATTTTCATGGGTCCCCCGCATATTGTTATGAAGAGCCACATCTTTATTCACAACCATTTGATGAGTATACGACAACAACATTCCAAACTGAGACTCATCCATCATTATATGAGTTGCTGCAACAGGGAATTAATATGTTTTCACAACCAAATACATGTTATAATCAAGATAAGGTTGAGCAACAAGAACCCTATGTTCAAGAACTCGCAGAAAACCGTAGTAGGATTGAGGCATTGAGTGTTGAAGTCAATAAGCTTTATGTACAACTTCTAGGGGAAGTTCATCTTGCAACACAAACCTAAGCATTGATTTGGGGCAAAAGAATGGAGGTGAAGCCGAATGTACTCTGTCATTTGATGTGTTAAATCAAGAACTAGAACCAGAGGTAATAATGGATGAAACACAAGTCCCACCTCTTGTTCAGAGCGAATTCGAGTTTCATGAGCCACAACTACTTTCCCCATTTGTGTTCACCAATGAGGAGCAATATGTTGAGGTGGAGCATCCATCTAACCTTCAATCAGGTAAGTGTTTCACCACTAGCTCGAATTATTACAAGTATGATACTCACATACCATTGTTTTCATCTTGTACCATTCATGATTCTTTATATCCACACTGTACTTCACACTTGTCTTGTGAGGATGATATTATGCAGGAATCACAATGGAATGAACAATGGGAGGATGAGTTCATGGATGAGAAGGAAGTGGTTCTCCCGAGTCTCAGTGTTGGGGAAACCACAAACTACATTGCTCCATCTTGGGAGGACGAGTTTGGAGATGAATTGGTGAGCATACCACTTATGGAAGGGATTGGAGGATGGTTCTACCCGATTGGTGATCTTGATGAAATAGAAGCATTGCTTTATGGGAGGCCAATTGTGGTGATCAATGAAGAACCACAACAAGAATATCTGCAAGCGGACGAGTCTACCAATGAACCAATAACAAAGGTGGCTCCCGATCGTCAAAATTGCACCAAAGATAGTCGTCCCATGACTGAGGATTATAATGATTTTTCACATGAATCAAACAAATCGTGGGAGAGGGCACAATACTTCAACGACAAACAAACATTGAAGGCACGACATCGGTCCCTCAAGCATTTCAAGTCAATAACATCTTGCAAGGACGATCACCTCCTTCATTACATAAGTTGTATCAGGTCGGTCCGGGAAAATACAAGTCATGGTGGCATGACCCGTTTCATTGTGGTTGTGTTCACCATTGGGTTCGTCACTAATTGATGTATGACATTGGTCGTTTTGGTTGGATTTTTCACACGTGGAGTTGCTTGGAGGCTTTTTGAGAACAAATTAGGCAATCTTACAACGATTTCACCAGGGGAGTTTTCTGTTCCACCTTGCTCACACCGTTTATGCTTTTGCATTGCATTTTAATGTTTTTGTACATTAGGGACAATGTACAATTCAAGTGTGGGGAGGGTTTTATATCATTTCACTAGTTTCATTTGTTTTTGTGTATCTCTGCATGTGAAAACCCTTTTTATTGGAAAAAAAAAACAAAATAGAAAAAAAACATATTTATTATTAAAGTTTTTTTTGGCATCCGTCGCATCTATTTTAGATCCTTAAGCATGATTATGTTTTTAGAATTTCATGAGTTAAGAGAGCCTTCAAGTTTTTAATAAATTGTACTGAAACATCAATTTAGCATGACATGTTAAAAGAAGGATGATTATGTATATATTTGCACCTATACCCATCACCCCCATTTCCGTGAGCTTAACTTTGTGCCCTTCGAGCATTGTTTCTACATGATTCATCATGCTCATCTTATTGTTAAATTTTGAGTGTGCCAAATGTTGCTTTCATTTTAGAACTTGCTTAGGTAATGCATTTCAAGATCACGAAATAAGTTATTGCATAAACATGATAGAGGCACTAGGATAAACCGCTTTGTTTACCTTTCCTTTTCATTTCTTTTACCACACCCGATCATCTCCCCTAGTTGTCCATGTTGAGCCCCCATCTTTTTTGTTGTTTAACCTACATCTTAAGCCTACCTAGCCAAAAAGCCTTTTTATGTTTAAACCCTTGTGTCAGAATCCGGCTTATGCTAGTTGTTTTGCTTTTTCTAGTTTTTTTTTGTAGGATTTGTGGCTTTATTTTTCGTATTGATATTAGTAGTGGTTATTATAAAAAAAAAGAACAAAAAAAAGAGAAAAAGTAAAGAAAAAAAATGAAAAGAAAAAGGAATGGAAAATAGCACTTTATTGTTTGTTTTAGCTCATTTATGTAAGAAACAGTTAGTATGAGTGGTTTTGCGATTCCAATGAAAAGAAAAGAAGAAAAAAAAATTGGAGTGGCTCATTATTAGTAGATACGCTAGCTTATTCTTAGTTTGTATATTCTCTTCGTATCCTTGTAGTCGATCACAAAACATCTAGCTAGTCCAGATTTTGACCATTTAGCCACTTTATATCATAAATTCCACACCTTTAACCCAAGCCCTGTTACAACCCTTCAAAGACCTCTTGATTTATGCAGTTTCTTATGTTATTTGGTAGAGAATTGATTTCTAAGCAAGCTTATGATAATGTTGCTTCATTGTTGGTCATTGAGTGATTCACATAAATAAAGCCGAGTGTTGAGTGAATCATTGTGAGAGGTGAAATTATACATAATGAAAATTCTATATACATGCTATGCTTAATTGTATATGTTCATGCTTTACAAGAAAATATATATATATATATATATATATATATATATATATATATATATATATATATATATATATATATATATATATATATATATATATATATATATATATATATATATATATATATATATTTGTGTTTCCACCTTGTTTGGTTCTCTGTTTTTCATTATTGAAATTTTGAAAATCATTTATGCATTTGGATCTTTAATTATGCGTGAATTTCCCATCTTTAGTAGTAAAAAAAACCAATAAGTTGATGTTGAAACATTGTATAAGATTTTGCTTGAGGACAAGCAACGTATAAGTGTGGGGATGTTTGATATGTGAATAAATATACATGTTAATAATGCATATTATCCCTCATTTTAAACGCTTTTTGTTGCAAATTCATCCGAATAGCCACTTAATTGTGTTTTATTTGGATTTTTGTAGTTTTGGATGGCAACTAGGTGATTTTGGTGAAAAACTCAAAGGAAAAAGTGAAGAATTTGAAGATTAGCCTCTGACATGACCATGTCTGATGGAGACATGGCCATGCAAGCCCTGATAAGCAATTTGATAAAGACATGGCTATGTCTGAGCGCGACATGGCCATGCTCTGCGTAAAATTCCCCCTTTTTAACCTAAATTTCCCTCATTTCTCACATACAATTTTAGGGAGCAAAACCCTAATTCTCTCTAGCCTCCAAGTCGGTTTTCATCCAACTTCATAAAGGAAGAAGATTATCAACTCTAAAGAAGAATCTAACATCATTCTACCTAAATTTCCCTCATTTCTCACATACAATTTTGAATGTTTTTCAATGATTATGTGTGTTTGTTTGACTTGATTATATGTTTAATCTCGTGGGTGTCTTGACCATACTATGTTGGAAAACCATATGTGTTAGGATATTTATTCATGGATATATAGATGTATGTATATGTGTTCATGACATTTGACTAGGAATGGTGGATGGGGATTGGAACATATAAGATTGTTAGTCAAATGTGCATCCTTGTGTATATGCTTGGAAAGGCCATTACATTTGTTGTGAATTCCTTGTATCATTGTGTATGTGTGATTATGGTTTACTAGCATGAATTTATAATTCATGTATTCATGGTATGATATTCACAAGTTGAAAAAGTTCATGACATTGTTTCCATTACGTGATTCGAGGTGGTTAGTATGTGTTTATCGTATTAGCTTTCCAAAGGATTATGGGATTAAATAACCTTGAAAGGAGTTTAGTCCATCTTTATATTTAACATAGTTGTATCATTAGCTCTTCAAGGAATGACTTTAGGTGGTTACTATGTTATCATCGTTTTAACTTTCCAAAGAGTCATATGATTAGATAGCTTTGACGGGGGTCTAGTCTATTTTCGTGTTATGCATGTAAGAATGATCTCATCATGGATTTGTGTAGATTGTCATTGTAAGGCTAGGTGGATTCAAAGTCTAAGTGAACATTTCCTTTGTTTGATTATCTTTCTTAACTTTTAATTTATTTATTTATGTCTATTTAGATTAAAAACACAAAATATCAAACCACTTTATTTGCCGGCTAGATAATGACAACGGTTTAGTATCAGGAGCTCTCGTGTCCATGGATCGATATTCGGTTCTTGCCTAAAGCTATACTACTATACGATAGGTACACTTGCCTATTGTGTGTAGTTAGTCTTAAAGTAATTGTCGTCTTTTATAAATTTAAAACCAAATTTTGTGAAAAATTATTATTAAAAAATCTATACACTTTACACACATCAACGGCTTACGCCGACCACCTTATTCCGGCGACTTAGTCGTTTACCACCTTCCCGACATCATCACAGTTAGTTTTTGGTTCCATTTCAATCCTCTCTATCATCTACAACCCCCTAATCCTTCAATTTTATCTTATATCATTTCAGATTCATAGAAAATCATCAAGAACAGTCGAGTTCTAGGCCTCTACCAAATCCATATCAAATCGTCATCAATCAGTGAGTTTAATATGTCAAAATGATCAAGTTTTCATGGGGATTAAAAGCCCTATGTTTGATTTGGGTTTCAATATCTGATTGAAACGATTTGGGTGATTCTTGTTTCTAGGGTTTATACTTGAAATGGGTTTAGTTTCTAAATGAATGTTAAAAGATATTAAAATCAGAATAAATAACAAAAATTCATTCTGGTCTAGTGGTTGGGTATTGTTGATGTGCATGCGTAGGTCGTGGGTTCGAAACCCATTGCCTATTTCACTAAAATATTTATATTTTTACTCTTTTAAACACTTAATTAAACTTTTCTAATAACATAAATTACGTATTTAAGTTATATATATTGTTTTAAAGGCATGAAAATTACAAATAATGTTTCATGACTATAAATACTTATTCAAATAAATATTAAATACATTTTAATGATACTAAAACTTATGATTCCTAGATTCAAAGAAATAACGCTACATGTTTACAAGTATTCGAGTGGTACAAATATTTAAAGTAAAATACAAAAAAGAAACACTTATAAAATATATATCTTCAATTACGAAAATACTATTACGTTTCGTACCAAAATCTCAATTCGTAATTTAAAACCCTAATTCCCCATTTGTATTTTAGAAACCCTAATTCCCAAATTTGTAAATTAGAACCCTAAAATCCCAAATCCGAAACCCTAGATTTTCTGATTTTGATTCTTGTTGCTATATTATTGTTTCGTTTCTAAGTTAGGGTTTTCCCAATGAATTAGGTGATACTAATATTTGGGCAACCCTAGGTTCGTTATAGCTGCGATTCTATTTCGGTTATCCATTGTATTTCAAGGTGAGTAAATTCAGTCCCCTTTTTACTTTTACATTTTGGGGCTGAAATATGTTCAATTACTATACAATGTTTTCAGTTTTCTATTTGTTTTTCAAATGAGATCATTAAATGTGTTAGTCTTGTTCGCGGCAAGATGCAATACTTATGTGGTAGTTAAAGTAGTATTGTTACTTAGTAATCCCACCGGTACAATGTTAGCGCTAATGGTTTGACAAACCCACCTACATGTATTTCAAAATAGGTGATTAAAACCCGGCCATTCAATTTCAATGTTTCTAGTTACTATTCAATGTTACAAGTTGCTATACGATGATACAAGTTGCTATGCTATGTTGCTACGTCCCTTAGATGCTTAAACAATTATAGATAACTTATATCGAGACGGTTACGTGACGGTTGCTAAAAATGTTATCTTTAATTAATAACATGAGTTGGTTCCTCATGACAAATGAATACAAGTTGCTATCCAATGTTGGTGTTCAATATGTGTTCAAGGTGTCATGGTCGAGAATGATATGAAATAGCTATGCATGTAAGATTCCACAGCATATTATGATGATCTCGGATTTATAAATTATTATGTATCAATTGTGGTTTACTCACTAGCTTTAAATAGCTAACTTTTTTTTACATATTTCAGGTGATGCTTGATATTATTTTGCTGTTTTGCCAAGACTTAGGATTGCCTTGGACCTAGTTATATAATAAATACAATTGCAATTATTGTTTCTGTTTTGTTACTTTTATTGTTCTATTTAAGACTTGTTCCAAACGTATTAATTATTATTTGGTTTAATAAATAATTACCATGTGCTTTGGTTACTATTAATATCCAATTCTCTTGACAGCTCGGTGTTTCCGCCGCCCGGCGGGGTGTCACATGTAAAATATTTGCGTTATGACAGTAAAATGTCACGATTCTAAGGAACAAGTTCAATACCCAAGAAGTAGTCTAAATTGCCAAGGTGTTTTATGGTAAAGGTATCGCCTAGTTGAGTGATGAGGGTATAAAGTACTCTTGTGTTGTTATCTGTAACAATGATATCATCAATATACACCGGAATATAGATGATAGTCTGCCCATACTTGTAAATTAATAACGAAGGATCAACTTTGGAGCCATGAAAGCCGAGTTTGCAAAGGGTTTTAGAAAACTGCTCAAACCATACCCGGGGAGCATGTTTAAGACTGTAGAAGGATTTATGAAGTAAGCAAACATGACTTGGATGCTTTGGATCAATAAAACCTTGTGGTTGCTTAATGTACACAATCTCTTTGATAGTACCATGAAGGAAGGCACTCGGAACATTTAAGCGTCATAGAGGACATTGTTGAGATACAGCAAGTAAGAGAAAAACACAAATGGTGGTTGGTTTAATAATCAGACAAAACGTCTCCTGAAAATCGATTCCCTATTATTGGCAAAATTCCCACACAACAAGGCATGCTTTGTATCGTTTAAGAGCACTGTGTTGATCTGTCTTAATTAGGGCTGTTCACGAGCCTAGTCGAACCGAGCGAGGGCTTGCTCGTTACTTGGCTCGTTTACAAATCGAACCGAGCCAATTGGCTCATTTAAAAATAGAGCCAAAGTCCAACCTAGTGTAAATGACCTAAAGTCGAACGGAGCATTTTTCGAGCAAGTATCGAGCGAATTTGTGAGAATTATTTTTTTCATTTTTTCATAATGTACATAAATATAAGTAGCTTTAAGAAAAACTAGTAGTAGCTTGGAATTTTAATAGAATTGAAGTTTGTTGTTGATTGAGTTGAAGATTATGGAGCAAGAGGCGATTGTGTAGTGTTAGGTGTAGGAATAGGTGTTGCTGTGTCGAACGTGAGAGTTGTAAAATCGGGGAATGAGGTGTACATGTTTGTTAAGGGAGGAGGTTGAGATATTAAAGTAGAGTTTCTAAAAGGAAAGTAATGCTCATTAAAACTAACATGGCAAGCAATGTAGATTCGATCGGTGGTAGGATCTAGATAGTGATAGCCATGATATGAAGGGTTATAGACCAAGAAGGCACAAGGGGTAGAACGAAAGTCCATCTTGTGATAATTGTAAGGATGGAGATGAGGAAAGCGTTGACACCCAAAAACTCGTAGGAAGGAAAAATTTATGAAACGTTGGAATATGTGTTCGAATGTTGAGGTACAAGACATTGTTCGAGATGGAATTGGGTTAATGAGATATATAGTAGTATCAAATGCAAGATGCCAGAAGCATTTTGGAATGGACGATTGTGCCATAAGAGTGAGACCGGTTTCAACAACATGACAGTGACGGTGTTCGACAATACCGTTTTGTTCACTGGTGTAGGGACAAGATAGTTGTTGAATGATGCCGAGAGAAGTAAAGTAAGAGGATAAAGGTTTGAATTCACCACCCAGTCAGTTTGAACATGTTTGATTTTTGTATTAAATTGTCGTTCAACTATGGTAACAATCAATTTGAATTTGGAAAAGACATTGGATTTGAGAATGAATGGAAAAATCCACATATATCGAGTGTAATGATAAGCACATAACATAAACTATTGATGATCGTCAGAAGATAAAACCTGGGCGCGCGCACATCACAGTAAATTAAATCAAGAATAGAAGTACTCTTTGTGTTTCGTTATAAATAAAAATTTCGGAATTCCATGTTTTCCCATCTTTAATAAAATGATATCGATCGAAACGCAACCCTTTGTGTCTGTATCAATTTCTGCCTGCACGGAATCTCCATAGCCAATTTTCCAATTTTTATTATGGAAGTAAAAGGTGCTGCCTTTGGTACTACTCTTATTTTACACAATCCAGGAACTTCCATAACATTGGCATGATTCGGTTTGAGCAACAGATTCTGACTTGATACATCTTCGTAATGAAAATTGAGTGTAAACATTTTTTTTATTTTTCCAGGTATCGATAGAATTACGAGTTATTATTTAAGTGTGCTATCTAATTAATATTTATATTGATTAATTCCAAGCAATATAAAAACTGTAATATATTAAAGAGATTTTTATAAATAATATCAAATCTATTACTATTAAGTCTAAAAACAATTATTCAACATAAAAAATATAGCAAATATATAAAGACTTCAATTATATAAAAGATACAAGTTAACATGTTTAAGTTAGTTAGTTAAATTAAAGATTTAATTAACTTTGGATTAAAACCGCAAAAATTTGAAACTTATTTAAAAGTTCAAAAAGTAAATTAACAGCAAACCAAACACCAGGGTCAGACATGTAAATTTATAAACCCAAACCAACGCGCGCCCCTTGTCCACCATGTTTTTTCGGCCAAACTCTGGCGACATTTCAGCAAGGTGCAAAACCCACTTTTAAACCATTTTCAAACCAATTAATTTACGGTAAAATCATCCTTATGCTTAACTGGTTCTCTTGACCACTTTTAATTTTATTATAACACTCTAACAAGCTTGTTTAATCCAAATTCATAATGTTCGGTTTCTTTTCAAAAATCAAATTGACAAAAACAATCAAAACGACCTTCCAATCAAAATCGAGTTATCAAAATTGATCATATCATTGATTGCAAACCATCTATACCATTTAATTGCATTATTATCAACCACTTGATCACTAATTAATCCCAATTAATCTCATGCCAAGACCAAACGGGTCCGTCCGTTTCTAGCCCAAACTAAACCAATTCAAGATCTGCAAAACACTCTATCAACCTCTCTCTTAGTCTCTGATAACCCAATTTTACCCAAAAACACTAAGAACACTATAATTGATTCTCACTTTACTTGAAACCTACAACTCGACATTTGGGCATCCTTTCTTTGATATTTTCTAAAATTACATTGGGGCTTTCACTCACCATATCATCTAGAAGAATTCTGGAGATTTAATTACATTTTAATAGCTTCAATCGATCAATTGGAATCCCAAATTGGCCATTTCCGTTCTTCGTCGCATCTGATCCAGTTCCTCTTCAATCGGGCTAGATATTTACGATAAAATGTTTGTTATTATCCACTGATCAAAAGCCCTAAGGTTACTTGTTGTATTGTTATCAAATTCATGATTAATTTGGCGATTTTAGATTCTAGGATTTATATGAAACTCGTGATCAATTTGATAGAGAATATTACGAAATTGCTATACATATAAAATTGCGCAACATATTTATGATGATCTCGGATTTCTATTTCCAAGACATACGAAGCGTTTCTGACCTAGAATTTAATAAACAACAATTGTTGCCTTTGTTGGGTTTTATCTATGACTTTTGTCGGTTTTCATTTAAGACTTATGTTCTAAATTTATGATTATTATTATTAGACTTTAATAAATGGTGTACCATGTGTTTTGTTCTAACGATATCCATATCCATGACAATACCCCATGATTCCGCCATCAGGTGAGGTGTCACAATACTACAACGGTTGCAGAAATCGTGTACAATGTTTTGAGTGGGAGGCCACGACCGTTGATGGAAGAGTTGAGACTGCCACGATAAGAACCTCTACGACTACAATTGTTGGTGTTGTGGTAATAGATGGTGTTGTAGAGTTGGTACTTGGTGTTATTTGATATCCCAGTTGGGAGGCTATATGTTGAAGAGCTTGGAGTTGTTGTGATGGTTGATTTGAAGTAGTGGTAAATACTGTAGGAGAGGCAACTTCAGATGGTTTGTTGATCATGTAGTCATGGCCACATAGAAGACCGTGAAGTTCATTGAAGGTAAGAGGTGATGAACGACCAAGAATGGTAGCTTTCAGATTGTTGTATTCTTCATGGAGCCCAACAATAGAGTAGAGAACAAGGTCTTTATTAGTCACATGTTGACCGATGTTAGCTAAAGCAGTAGCATAGTCCTAAATGCAGCCAGGGTAGTTGAGAGAAGCTCATCTCCTTTTATTTCGAGTTTGAGAAGTTGAAGTTCCAAGGTGTATTCCATGGAGGTAGTGTTAGGTGTTTAAGTACATTCAAGATTAAGCAAGATTTCACAACTAGTGGTGCCTTTAATAAGAGAGAAGGAAGCCTCAGAAATGGTAGGGATAATGACTGACTGAACATGAGCATCATTGGGTATCCATGTGGTGTAGTTAGGGTTAATGGTAACATCAGATGTAGAAGGATTTTCAGCAGTAGCTTCAGAAGTAGTAGTAAGTCTATGAGCATGGCATAAAATAGAACCATCAATGTAGCCATAGAGATTGTTGGTAATGAAGAAAGCTTCAAGCATCTGTTTGCAGCAGTTATGATTGCTAGGATAGGGGGATGCAAAATCATGAGTTTGGAGTTGCTTTTTGTTAAGGAGTATTAAGTTCAATGGTAGACATGATTCAATAATGTAAGTGATTGCTAATTTCGTTGGGTGGGTATTGATGTAAAAAAAGGCTGGAACAATTGTAAATCACCAAGAGAGAATCTTGGAATAGTGGTTAATCGTACAACAATTGCAAATCGCCTAAAACAAAATTTATGTGAATATTTTCTAATTATCCAAGAGTGGTTAATCGACCAATAATTGCAAATCACATAGAACAAACTTTCTGTGAACAGTTATTAATTGTTAATTGTCTAGCTGTTGCAAATTGCCTTGAACATTTTTTATTTATTTTTTTTACAATTTTTAAATTGCTATGGTGAAGAAACAACAAAAGATAAGAGTAAAATCTCAAATCTAAAGCAGAAAAGACCCAAAAGTGTAAAAGTAATCTGGTAGAAAGGTTGCTAAGGTCGAGATAAAGGTTTTGGTATGATTTTGAGTGTAAAAGGTAGACCAAAATGTTTTTCTGGTGGCGGCGCACGGTGGTACACAGCGGTTGATGGAGGTTGTATGGTAGAAGAGGTTTCTTGGCTCTGATACCAAGTAAAACACATTTAAATGTGTGTAATTGTATTTAGTAGTATTGTAATTGTGTAGGGATAAATACAAAGAGAGGATTATATAGTAATCCTATATTTACATAAATTATTCGTGTAAGACACATATAATGATTATTTTGAGAATCATAGCTACTATCTTAGTATGTGTTAGTTCTCGAGAAACAGGTTTTTAGTTCTTGAGTAGTTTAGTTTTCGAATTATAATGGACTTGGGCTTAGATGTGTTTCGACTCATCATAGCCTAAGTATATATGTAACGCCCGTCTTTCGACAAGCATCACAGTTGGCATACATAAGCATAAAAACAACCACACATTTAATAAAAACTTCATTGCAGCGGAAATAACTGTTAGAACATCATTACATACTTTAAAATTTTGTCTTAATTATCTCAAAACATCCTCAATTCATAGTAATTTCATTAAAGCTTCATCTTCAGATATGCCAGCCTTTAAAAGCATTTCCTAGCTCATGCTCATACCAAGCAGCTCTCTTATTCCCCTAACCTGCACATCATTCTAACATGCATACAAAAGTCAGCTACGTTGAGTGAGTTCTAGTTTTAAAGCGTCATTTTCCATATCTTCCTTGTATTACACGTAAATAATATCATCTCATCGTATTTCACATTCATGTATTACATAAACGTAATATCTTTTCCTATTAGAAGGCTATCATGCTTTCTTCAATCACAAAAGACCCACTTAGTGGTTCTTAACTGGTTTTATATGATCCCCAGTAGGATTCTTAGCTGGTTTTATATGATCCCAGTAGGATTCTTGACTAGTTTTATATGATCCCCAGTAGGATTCTTGACTGGTTTTATATGATCCCAGTAGGATTCTTGACTGGTTTTATATGATCCCCAGCAGGATTCTTGACTGGTTTTATATGATCCCCAGTAGGATTCTTGACTGTATTAAGACATACATTCATTTATGTATAAGTATATAGCTACTTATTCTTACATCATCATCATACTTTGCGTACTTCACGTATTATCACTTAACAGTTCATGGGAACACATCGGTATGCATGTTAGCCTCAAAAACGTGTTTGAAATGAAACGGGAGTGAGGTCTAAAACTCACCTGGTTCTTGGAAAATCTTGCTTGTTTGGAAAAGGTTAAGGTAGTGGTAATGGTGCCGATCTGCATTTAAGTTATTATGGAAAATCGTCATTTTTTACTTTAGTTTCGCAAACAGTTTCGCAGAGACGAACCATAGTGTCGCATGCTGCTTCAGCAGCACCTTCACTTGCAGTTTCGCAAGGCTCTTGCCCAACTGTCGTTGGGACTTAAACTACTTTCGGAAGCACACTCAGACACACGACATAAAATCTAGACATTACAGTTTCGATAAAAGAACAACAGTTTCGCATTATAAGTCCTTAGTTTCGCAAAACTGAGTTTCAGCTCGGCTTCAACCACCCAAATTCTTTGTTTTTCAACCAAATCTCAAACTTTTTACGGCTAAAACCTTGTTTTATCATTTATATGACCAAATCTAAGCTTTTTACACGATTTCAATCGTAAAAATGCAACCTTTATTGATTTCTTTGATACTTTTGAAAACCTTAGAAACTCCATTAATGGCCAGATCCGTTTTGTGTTAGGAAACATGTTTTTGGGGATGGTTTTACCTTGATTACTTGTTGCTAACACCTTGAAAGTTCCAGATCTAGCAGTTGGATATCAAAATCTTGATTTTTCTTCTTTATTGCCTTAGTTTTCTTAAAAAAGGTTAGGGTTTGTGTGTGTTTGGTGTTGTGATGATGGTGAAGAGTGGATGGTGGCTGGAAATGATGGTTAATATAGTATGGTTTTCCCAATTGAGTAGGGTTTTAGGTGGGCTTGGGCTTTAATTAGGTAATTAGGCTATTTTAGGAAAGTTTTTAACTAAACAATTTATCATTTTGGACCAAATTCACTCTTTTATCCTTAATGGTCCATAATTATATATTTCATTCATCTTTTATTCACTACATCATAACTTCTTCATTAATCCTTCCATTTTCTAATTACCAAGTAATTAGTCATCACGTTTGACATTTTCGTGCATTTATAATCATTTTCGTTCTTCATCGTACTTATCATAATCATCATATTTATCATAAACATAGCATATATCATAAGCGTCATACATCATTTTCATCATAATCATTTAAATTTACGTCTCTACCTGCATAATTACGTAAAGATGTCTTACCATAAATTCGGGGTGTTACAAGTCTCCGTTCCTTATATAGGTTTCATCCCCGAAACCTTCTAATCACGAAATAAGGCGGGATAATTCTTTCTCATTCCGCTCTCTAATTCCCACGTAACATCCGAACCCTTCCTATGTCTCCATTAGACTTTCACTTGCTTTACGGTTTTATTCCGCAATCGTTTTTCCTTTTCATCTAATATGGCTATCGGTTGCTCTACGTAATTCAGTCGTTCATCTATTTCTAGATAATCGTACGGTACCACCATACTTTCATCAGCTAAAATTTTACGCAAATGTGACACATGAAAGGTGGGGTGAATCCCGCTCAGTTCTTCTGGGAGATCCAATCGATAGGCAACATCTCCCGCTCGTGCAATTATTCTAAACGGCCCGATAAATCTAGGGCTTAACTTTCATTTCTTCCTGATTCGAATGATTCTCTTCCATGGGGACACTTTTAGCATGACTCTGTCCCCCACTGGAATTCAATATCCTTTCTTCTTTTAACAGCATAAGACTTTTGTCTGTCTTTAGCTGCTTTTATACATTCTTTAATCCTTTCTAATTTCTCCGTTGTGGCCTCAACTATTTCTAAACTTTCGAGTTCTCTTTGGCCAATCTCGCCCCAGCATATGGGAGTCCTGCATCTTCTTCCGTACAACATCTCATACGGCGGCAGCTTTATACTAGCATAATAACTGTTATTGTAGGAGAATCCACCAAAGGCAGATGGCTGTCCTAACTACCACCAAGTTCGAGCATGCAGGCTCTAAGCATATCTACCAGCGTCTGAATTGTTCTTTCCGACTATCCGCCGGTCTGCGGGTGGTAAGCTGAGCTGATATGGAGCTTCGCTCCCATCTCTTCATGAAATTTCTTCCAAAATTTTGACATAAACCGAGTGTCTCTGTTGGACACAATGGACACCGGCATTCCATGTCTTGCCACAACCTCTTTGATAAATACCCCTGCTAATTACTCTGAACTTATCGCTTCTCTGATCGGTAGGAAGCGAGCACTCTTCGTCAATCTATCCACGATCACCCATATAGCATCATCCCTTAGGAGTTCGTGGTAACTTCGTAATGAAATCCATGGTGATGTGCTCACACTTCCACTCGGGTATTTCCAACGACTGGATCTTACCATATGGTTTTCGATGTTCAGCCTTGACTTGAAGGGAAGTCAGGCACTTACTCACATATGCTTCTACCTCTCTTTTCATACAAGGCCACCAATAATCCCTCTTCAAATCCTGATACATCTTTGTCCCCCCTGGATGGATTAAGTATCGGGACTTATGTGATTCATTAAGTACATCTTTCTGTATCTCCCCGAATCGGGGTACCCATACTCTACAGTATGTCATCTTCACACCATAAGTGTTTTCGGTCAATTCTATCTCCTTCCCAACCATTCTTTCTGCCTTAATCTGATCTTCCTTTAGGGCCTCTACTTGAGCCCTTCTGATCTCTTCCATAACTCCGGGTGTAATAAACAGCTGGCAAGCTCGAACCCAAATTGGTTCATGTCTCTCATTTCTACTCAAAGCACGGCCACTACGTTGGCCTTTCCTGTATGGTAATGGATCTCGCAGTCGTAATCCTTGATCAACTCCAACCATCTTCTCTATCTCATATTTAGAACTTTCTGCTCGAAGAAAACTTCAAACTCTTATGGTCGGTGTACAATGTACATTTCGTTCCGTATAGATAATGTCTCCATATTTTCAAACCGAAAATAACTGCCGCGAGCTCAAGATCATGAGTCGGGTAGTTCACCTATTTTAATTAAGATTATGATTACCTAGTTTAGGTCATCTTAAAAGATTTTATACTTTGTACAATTGAAATTGATTGGTTTAACGAATAATTCCTACAATTTCGTTTAGTGCATGAGCTCAAGGTAAGTTTTGCATCAATAGACTCGTATCGTCCTCCCGATCAAAAGTCCTAAAACATCGGTCAGAAATTCGAAAAAAAAAATTAACGGCGTTAAGTAACTTTAACAGAGGATCATTGTAGGAAAATAAGTTACAAGTTGGGGTTGACACATGGAATTTTTTAAGTTGGATTAATATCGACTAATATACAAAAGTTCGGATTATTAAAATTCAATAACCCTTATTAAAATGAGTAAGTTACATAATTGTCCTTACATTTAAGGGGTTGTTTGGCAGTACTGAATGTTAAGAGGTCTAAATGGTTAAGAGGTCTGAATGGTTAAGACGTCTGAATGGTTAAGTACTGAATGGTTAAGAGCTTCTGTTTGGTTGAACGTCTAAATGAGATTTCCAAAAATTTTGTTTCATTCACTTTGTCTCACATTAAAGTGGAAACAAAAACATTATTAGTTTATATATGTAAGTCTTCATTACATGTTAAGTTCTTGTGTCATGTTTTACTCTACCACCTACCCGTGCATAGGGGGTGCAAATTTAGTTCAAATTCCTTGCCACAATGCGGCACATGCGGCCACGAATGCAGCTCCGACGTCGCCAGTTCCTTTTTCCAGTCGCTTCTCTCGTCGCCCGCAACTTTTTTGGCTGCATCCCTCATCGCCAGCAACTTTTTTGGCTGCAACCCTCGTCGCCAGCCGGTTCAAAGCCACATTCAAACTTGCACCCAAGTCTGATTCGGTCAGACTCGTATGCCAAATTCGGTCAGACGTCGCCTTGCAATCCAAACGCTCTTATCTGAAAGAGCCTCTGATTAGCTCAGATTCAAACCCCATTCAGCACTAAACAAACATGGCCTAAGTGAACCAAAATACACTTATTTTTAACAAGAAAACTAATTAAACTGAGACATATTGTCAAGGAGAAGGTGACAAATATTAATTTTAAATATTTATATGCAAAAAATTATTTAAGTCAAACCTTTTAAAAAAAAGTTTACATAAAATAATATTTTATTTTAATATTGCTAAGGAAATCACATCATACATTTTAGATGTCACACTAC
This sequence comes from Tagetes erecta, assembly GCA_030867185.1. Classification (NCBI taxonomy): domain Eukaryota; kingdom Viridiplantae; phylum Streptophyta; class Magnoliopsida; order Asterales; family Asteraceae; genus Tagetes; species Tagetes erecta. The sequence goes on from CM061486.1 coordinate 9,827,759, forward strand.
AAAAAAATGAGAGAAATTATAAACCGACAAGTGATATCAAATATAAAGGCAATGTGGGTCCAACTAATCAACTGGTGGGAGGTTGGTTAATACTAGATGTCTTAAATCCAAACCAATGCACCGTAACAAATAAACCAAAAACTAATGTTTTCCTAAAATGACCGGAATTTAAATCGGAATTTAATAGATGTCATCATCTTTTCACCCACTGCCCGGTATCCTCGCAACTTTGAAAGATGACATCCGGATGGTTGGGATTAGATTTGGATGAAGAAAGCTCGATTTAAATGGTTTGCTCAAAAGTATACAAGTTTAAAGGCACGGGATTAAGAAGAAAGATCACAGCCTTGGTTACATACTCTACAATTTGGACGATATGAAAGACCCGAAACGAATGGATTTTCATGAAGAGAGCAAAGACAGCAGGCAGACTCCTAGAAGATGTGAAGCTACAATCATTCAACTGGACCAACTACAGGAGCTCAAAACTATGGGTAAGCTGAGAGAACCTGTGCAAATCGCCTTATGAGGGAGTTACTAAGATAAATGTAGAGAATACTAGTAAAATGTTTGTTTCCTATTACTTGTTTTAATTGTGGTATCTTGATGACTGATGTCCTCGCTAGTTTCCTGTTGGCTTGATTTTAATGATAAACTATCATTGTTGTTTTTCAAAAAAAAAAAAAATTGATAGTTCTAGAGACGCACCGAGCTTGGATCTAGATCTGAGATTGTTTGATGATGTTGTTTGCGATCAGTGATGCGGAATCTCACTGATCACGTATTGATGCTTGAATGTTCATGAAGATCAATGCAAAGTATGATGAAGATGATGATAATATGAATAGGTGAATTGTATTAGATCAATGGAGAGGTTACAAAGGATATTGAATGAAATGTAGGCAACTCACTTAACAAATGACCTAGATGATGGTATTTATAGTCTATACCATTCACCTTACAATGTAACCTAACCACGTGCAATTAAGCACAAATGCGCATTTAAGCACGAAACGATTACACAAATATTCTAAGACAAATACAAATAATGAACATCTTCACCCGTGCTTGCTCGTGATGATGCTCGATATCTTCACTCGCTTATATTTGGAAAGTGACATCTTCAAATAACCCCAACAGTACTCCCCCTAAGATGACACTTTACAAATCAGACATATCAGCTTAAATCTTCATGTGGCGAGTATAGAGAGCAACTTAAAGTTTTGGTATGTATAATCTTCAAGAGGACCCAACAGTACTCCCCCTAAGATGATGCTGCCAAAACTCTGTCTTTCAACAAGCAATCTGCATCCTTCTCTCCCTTTTGAGTAACATCAGAGGCTATGGAAAGAAATAAGCAGAGAGTAGATTCCGGTGAATCTATATATCAGCAAGGGATCTTCTTCAACGGTTGAAGTAGAATGCGAAGACTTCTTTGACTTAGAATACTCCCCCTCAACTTTTACTTTAGAGGTTAGCGGGATCTGTGTATGAGATATTAAGAGGAGGATTCTTAACACTCAGCAATCTGACTTGGAGATCTTTGGACTGGAATCAGGCATGAACAGGAACATCTTCAAGTCGTGTGGAAGCTTGTTCTGCATTGGAAACTATTCCTGCAACTCAAAGAAAAACACTAAAACTCAGGCAATAATGTGCATTTATCATCAATGTAAAGATTAAGTTCTCAATCGGATGAGATATTGCTTGATGAACAACTCCTACATCAATAACATATGTTAATCTGCCAACACAAAAGAAAAAGATTAAAATGACAATCTTTTTGGTGTTTTTGAATTTTTCAATGTTTTTGATATTTTTGGAATTTTCTCTTTACATATATGAATCTTTAACCTGCAATGAGATCATACTAGCAATTTATCCAACACATGTTTTGCTGTTTTTGAGAATAGACATTTGAATTGTGAAGTAATTGAGTGATGAATTGTTGAACAAATCAATTAGCTCGAAGTGACACACTTACTTTTTCTATTCTTGATGATCAATTAGGTTGATTAGGAATAAGTTTTGAGTGACCCATACTTTGCACATTAGAAAGTTATACACCTCATCTAAATATCCTGAGAACAACTCAACACGTCAGGTCACTTACAATCATAAACAGTGTGGAATTTGGGTTCTATTTGGATTTGGTCCACTTTGGGACTTCTTTTGAATTCCTTTTTGGAATTTTTCTTTTTCCTATTGTTCCCCTTGAGAATCTTCTGAATTCCTTTTTTTTGGAATTTGATTGGTGACGGTCCACATTTGGGACTCTTTTTGTTCCATCTTTGGGAATCTTTTGCTGCATCTTGAAGCTCAAAAGAGACTTCGTGTGAGACTTCAGGTCTGTGGGTACCACAACAAAGAAGCTCACGATGCGGTTCATCACACTGAATAGATTGCATCATTACCCGATGTATATCGTTGCGTCACAAGATATCTATTTGATTTGTATAAACGTTTCACATGCACTAAGACGTTTCAACCACAAAAACTCATTAGAATTTAGTTAAATCATCATAGAATATACTTGTTCAGTATAATTGTCTGAGCTGTCTCGCACATCAATTTTCACGCTTCAGTCTTTATTTTTTAAAATGATGCGTTGAATAACTCTAGTGTACTATCATTTCTCATGTACGTGCAAGTAGATTCAACATATTGTTGGATTTTGTGACTTTATCATTTTTTTTTTATTTTTTTTTAATAATGATTTCTCCCCCTAAACTTTTAAATTTCTAAGAAAATTGAAAGTTTAATGAAAAGAAAACGACAATTATGTTATCAACGTATGAAGAGTGCATGCAATATACTTAATCTAAACAGACGAAATGAAACATCAGTTGTTTCTTGCACTGCCATCATTGTTTGATTTTTTGAAAATGTTTTTTAAAAATTCCTGCAATGATTCCTTGTTGTTTCCAACTCCATTTGGCGTCAGTTGCATCGAAGACATCATGAACAAGATTCGGTATCTTGTCATGATAAGGGATCAGCCACGGTCTTCTTTTCTTTGTTTGACCGGCCTCCATAACTGTCCCTAACACACTAACAAATTAGTTAGAGGTAATGACCCAAACCATTTCGGTTTTGGGTCGTCCAAATTCATCAACATAAGAGATATTCTCATAAGTGCAAGGAATACCTTCAGGTGGTGGTTCTGATGATACAATGTAATTTGTACCTTCATCTTCTTTCATGGATTGTTTGTCAAACGAGTAATTATATTCATTTTCAAACAAATTGTTAATTTCATTTAAAAACAGGTTTTGTTGACTATATTTCTTATTCAAAGATTGATTCACTATTGGAATCATTTTATCATTTAAATCATGATTTCTCTTTTTGTTTTTGACAAACTTTGGTTTCCATGAATCATTGACATGTTGATTTTCATCAAACGAATGTCTATGATTAGATCTTTTAAAGTTAGAAAAATACCTGGAAGGGTATGCACATGATGAACTTCTTTGGACTGACCTTCTCGGCTTGTAGTAGCACTCGGATGTGTTGTGATTTACCATGTCACAGAAGGAACAATACTTGTTGTAATAACATTCCATTGTGTCGTGGTTGTACATCTGACAGTTGGTGCAGTACTTGTTGTAGCAACATTCTGATGTCATGTGATTGTACATCTCACATATTTCACAGTACTTCTGATGAGCCTTGAAGTGAGACTTCTTTCCTTTCTTCTGAGAAGTCTTTGCTGTTGAAGATTGTTGTTTCTGAGAAGCTTTGACCTCTGAATCTTGTTGAATCTTTCTTGAAGGAGCTGGAGTCTTGAACTTGTCACCTTTTGACCCAAAAGGAAAGACACCTCGACTGTAGATACAATCAGAGATATGATGAGTTTCAGAGTCACAAATTAAATAGTATACGTCACTGTTTGAATCACTCGGGGATTCGGAATCTTGAGACTTTGGAGTAGAAGGAGTCTGTGGTGTAGAATCAGATGAAGCGCCCTTTGTCTTGTTCTTCTTGGCTTTGCTCTTCTTTCTTCTAACCTTCTTCTTCTTCTTTGACTGAAACTCTTGTGTCTTTTCTTCTTCTTCTTGAGAAGATAGTGATCCAACAATTCCGGTTGGCACTAATCTCTCATCATTCTTTTCAACAGACTTTCCTTTTTCGACTTCTTCTTTGATAAACACAAGATCAGATTGTGATCTGTTGAGTTTATCAGTGAGCTCCATGAGTTGAACATTCAGATTATGCTTTTCGGTAAGCATTGAATCAACATTCTGTGTAAGAGATTTGAGTCTATCTTCACACAGTTTGTGATCTTCTTGAAGACTTTTGAATTTCTCTTGTTCTTCTTGAAGCTTGGTTTTCAGACTGCTGTTTTCTGAATTAACCATTTCAGAGAGTTTCTTCAACGTTGTAATCTCTTCTTGCAAATCTTTGATCACACTGGATGAGTGTGCATTTGATTTTGAAACTTCATTCTTGATATTCATTGCTTCTCTTTCTTTTTCCTTGAGCAACTCTTCGAGAGATGTGATTCTGTGCTCTGATGTCTTGTGTTGTTCTTGGAGATTCTTGTGCCTTTTCTCTTCATCTTGGAATTTATCCCAAATCCTGTAAGAATATGTTCTGTAGTGTTCACATTGTTGAAAACATTCTTTGGTGCACATCTTTTCTCTTACATTGACAGGCATTTCAACAAATGAACTCTGAACATCTTTCTCGGATTCCTTTTCAGACATCAATTTCTCCATTTCTGATTTCAATTGAGCAATTGTCTCATCTTGCTTTGCAATGGTTTCTGACAAGTTGCTAATTTCTTTATCTTTCTTTTCAATCTCTTGAATGGAAACAACATCATTGTTTTCACTCCAATCATATTCTTCTTCTCCATCTTGATTTTCATGAGAATCTGCTTGACTCACAAGAGCTAGTTTTGTGCGTTCATGAAAGTCTCTTCTCTTTTGATCACAAGCTTTGGCAACTTGAAGATATGTTGTTTCAAACATATGATTGAATTCTGTAATAAATTCATTGATATCTTCTCTTTTATTTTCTTCTCGGATCACGGTAAACATGCCCGTTGACATTTTTCTTGAATTTTCAAAGTCATCTTGATACTTTTTCTGGGAAGTCATGGTGGCTAAAAATGACTAATTTGAAATTTTCGAAAAATGAATTTTTCTGGGAAGTCATGGGAAGTCATCTTGATACTTTTTGTTAGGGCTATTTCCTAGATTAAGATTTACTTTGTATTTTGTTTATATGTTTATGTATAGTTTAGGGTCTATTTGGTTATATTCCTTAAACTTGTAATTGTTGCTTTAAAGCATGTAGTGAGAGAGTGTGAGGAGAGAGGCTAGATCACAATTTCACGTAAGAGAGAGAACTGTGTGTGTGTGATTTATTTTTCTCCTGCAGTTGTATTACAAACTTGCTTTGATCATCAATATACAAAGAGAATTATTAGTATGAATTGTGTTTTATGATTGAACTGTGTTTGTGTATGAATCATTCTGATCATTGAGCGATATTAACGATCCAATTGAACCTATCAATTGGTATCAGAGCTGTTGGTATTGTGTTCTTCGCTATTCATCAAGCAAAACACATCAATATTGCTCAAATATCATGATCTGAATGAATTGTTGCTGTTTTTAGTTGTGATTTATCATCGCAATCACTCCTAATTCACAACGATTGTGCAAATTCCATCAGATTATCATCAGATCTGAGGAATTAAGAAGAAAGAAAAAGTTACTGTTCGATCGAATTTTGCTCAAATCATCAAAAATTTGATCATGTTTTGGATTGATTGAGATTAGGGATTGATAATCGGACCATTTCACAGCTTGTGTGTAAATTTTGAACGAATTGGACAAGTTTTTGATAAACCCTGAAAAATTCTCATGGAGAAGATGATGAACAGTATGAACTTGGTTGAAGATTAACTTGCCGGGTGATAAAATTTGACTTAGACAATTTCCTTGGACTTAGATTTGTGAACAAATTAGGTCCTGTGCAGTCGTGTAAAGGATTTTGTACTAGACGGGTAAAGAATTTGACGAGGAAAAGTGTTACTGTTCAGCCGGATCAACAACTGTTGTGCCGGGTAATACACTGTTACGCCGGGTGATTAATAAATTTCAGCCGGGTGATCAAAGACTGTGTAGCCGGGTAAACAACCTTGCCGTGTGATCGACAACTGTTCAGCTGTGTAAAGCTTTTGCCGTGTCAAGATTCAAGCCGGGTCAAGTTATCTGCCGTGTGAAGTTATTTCTTGTTGCCGTGTAACTGTTCAGCCGGGTAACTGTTCTGCCGGGTGAAGATTACAAGTATTACAACTGTTGAGCCGTGTGACTGTTTAGCCGTGTAAAGACTTTTTCTCTGCCGGGTGAAGAACTAAGACACTGTTTAGCCGAGTGAAGAAGGATTTTCACTGTTCAGCCGTGTGACTCATTTTTAGTTGTTTTTAATACTTGTTTCTTATCTTGTCTTTAATTACTTGTCTTTATTTTAGTATTTTAACTGTTCTTTTCAAAAAATTAACAAAAACCAAAAATATTTTCGTTAAAAATTTTTTAAAAAAAAAAAATGGCTCCAAATGATGATTCTGATAACCGTGTTCCTAGACTTGTCAATCGTGCAGATTTCAAGAATTGGACAATCAGATTGAGAAATCACTTATGCTCTATTGATAATGATCTTTGGAAGTCAATTGAAAAAGGTCCTCACATTCCAACTCAGACTGCTCCAGATAGTGCAAGTACCTACACCAAAGACTCTACTGAACCTTATCCAGAGGATAATTTGTCAGCAGAAGATTTGAGAAAAGTAAAGAATGATAGCAAGGCTTATTCTTTGATGTGCAAGGGATTGCCACTTCAAGTTTTGTCGAGATTGGATGCATATCAAACTGGTTATACATGCTTCAAGGCATTAAAGTCGATATGTGAAGGAGGAGAACAATTGAGAAGTCTAAAGAAATCAAAGTTGAAAAGGCAATTGGAGTTGTTTAAGCATATTAATGGAGAAACAGTACACCAGATGATGAACAGGTTTGTTCACTTAACTACTGAGATGTCAAACCTCGGAGTTAAGACTGAACTTCAAGACTTGAATGATCGATTGTTATGTGCTTTACCATCATCATGGAAGCAAACTGTTACTCTTTTAAAGCATACTGAGAAATTTCCAATGGATTTAGATCTGCTTATTGGAAAGATTGAAGAAGTTGAGATTGACGAAGGATCGAGAAATACTGATAGATCAAGCTCACAAACTCAATATAAGTATGTGGTGAATCCTGCCAATACTGTGGAGAATGCTTTTCTTGCACAAGATGCAATGAAGTTTGAAGAAGAGGGTGATTTATTTGTTGGTGCAAGTTTCTATACTGATTCATCATACTTTCCAAGTTCACCAACTTATTCTCAACCTCAATCTCCACCAAGAGCTCAAGTTCAAAGTCAGAATCTGAAGAATCAGTCAGAAAGTCAAAATTCGAATGTTCAAGCAAAGGTAAAAGATGTGATGAACATCTTGTTACAAGATGACGAGACCAAAACTGCCTTCACAGCTTTTATGGCAAGTTTCCAGGCATATCAAGGAAGTCACTTAAGTCAAATGGACGTTGTCCTTCAAGATTTATTTGAGATGGATCCGGTTGACGTTGAGGAAATGGATTTAAACTGGCAGATGGTGATGGTTGCATATAGAACGCAGAAGCATGCATATGTTAACCGAAGCTACAAGCCTCATGCAAACAAAACTGTTGGTTTTGACAAATCAAAGGCCAGATGTTTCAATTGTAACCAGTATGGTCATTTTTCAAGGGAATGCAAAGCTCCTAAGAATCAGAATTTCAACGACCAAGCTAGTTCAAGTAATCAAGGTCAAGGTCAAAGCTCACAACAGTCTTCAAGCTATCAACAAAGAAATCAACGTTACTTTCAGAAACCATACCAAAGTCTTCCCATGCCGGAATTGAAGGATGAAGGAAAGAAACCAGAAGATCAAACAAAGGCACTGGTAGTGAGTGTAAAAGACGGTTATGATTGGAGTGCATATGCAGAAAAATTTACATCTGATCTTACATCAAGTTTGGCACTGGTATGTGAAATCGAAGAGAATTGGTCAGAAGAAGGAGATAACAAGGTGATTGAAGATACTGTGAGTGAAGATTCAGAGGAATATGACTGGAGTGCAAAGTCTGATCCTACTGAAGAATCTGAGTCTGAAATTGCGCTGATGGCTACAGCCAGTGAGTCTTCATCATCTACCGAACAACCAAAGGTTAGTAATGACTTACCCCCTAATTATGTTCCATTGCCTATTGATGTGAAAGAAAGGTTATGTTCAGAACAATGCATTCAACAGGTAGAACATTATCGAACTCATTCATTTAAAATTGGTGATAAATTAAGCAAACATGAGAAAATTCATGAACAACTTAAAATTGATCACAAAATTTCTGATGAGAAGATTTTGTCACTTAAAGAATCATGGAACAAAACTTTAAAGGAATTGGAACTGGTAACAAAACAACTTGAAGAAATGACAAAGAACTTTGAACAAGAAAAAGTTGCTCATGCTGTCACGCAAGTTGAATTAACAAAAGTTAAAAGTTGCAAGAACATGGTAAAACAACTTGTCAGTGAAAGAGGTAATAAAACCAAAACCGGGTTGGGTTTTACTCATGAGCCAATGCCAAATTCAATCACACAAACCTTACCGGAAAACTTTAATGAATTTGATCATTCACCTGAAGGTTCTGAAGTGCTGATGGAAAGTTTGAAAGAAGAAGATGGTGTGACAACTGAAGCTGACGATGAAGCAAGCAACGAATCTGATAACAAATTAGAGCCTGTTCTGATTCAACTTGTTGAGTATCCGGAACTGAATCCAAAGTCAGAAACAGTGAAGGAAGAAGGTGAGTTTTCAGGATACAATGATCCTGAATACATCAGGTGGAAGAAAGAACAAAAGGCTCAAGTTGCTGATCAGTTGATCAAGAAGCAAGAAGTGAAGAAGGCTGAAGGTTCAACTGCGAAGAAGCAGAAATCGAAAGTAATGAACAATCAATCTGAAACAAAAGAATCGAAAGGTAAAAGTGTCATAAAATCAAATGATAATACCAAAGCTCAAAATGTTAAAACTGTTAAGAAGAAAGTGTCAAAAGGTAAGACAATCAAGTTTGTGTCTGCAGGAACGTTTGATTTGAACGGATCTTATGGTAAACCAATCAATTCTCCAATCAAATCTAACTCTGGTCTGAAAACAGGTTCAGGTCCTAAGTCTTCCGCTGTCAATGATAAGAGAATTGAATCTAAAAAGGTAACCAAACAGAACAGTTTAAAATCGAACCAAGTTTCCATGCAATCAAATTCACAATCAAAATCTCCACAAAAGAATCAAGTTAATCTAAAACCGAACAAAACTGATAATGAATCACGAGTGGGTTCAACATCAAAAGTTAACAATCGGCTCTTTAGGATTAGCAAGAAACACTGTGAGATTTGTGATCGTTATAACCATGCAACTGCTGAATGTTTCTTTAACAGGTACTGCAGTTTCTGTGACAAAAGAAATCATTCTTCAGAAGAATGTTATTATAACAAATTTTGTGATATTTGTGAAAGAAGAAACCATGACACAAAGGATTGTTTCTTTCGATCAAACTCAACAAAAGAAGTGACTCCTTTTTCAAATTTTCAAAGAAATAAATCATTTGGTTTTCAAAATATGAATCACAGTCATTCTCCGGTCTTGAGAAATTTCAATCGAAACAATTCTGTTTCTAACTTTTCACCAAGAAATGTGCAGGTTAACAGTTTTAAACCAAGAGCTTTAATGGTAAGAAATCAAAAGTTTGAAAACAACCTTGATCCTAAGTTAGAGGAAAGGTTTATTGCTTTGAGGAGAAAGCAATCTATGCACGCCAATGGGCGAAACAACAGTTTTCAGCATCAAAATCTCTTAAATGAAACAAATTTTCAAAATGTTCAATATCAACAAGTTACTATTGTAGATTGATTCGGAAAACCCAAGACCGTGTGGGCCTGGGTTGACCAAACTAACTAAGTGATTGTTGAAATGCAGGTACGCCCAAGAAGACCTATCAACTCATGGTTCGTTGATAGTGGGTGTAGCCGGCATATGACAGGCAACCATGCCTTGCTTCAAGACTTTAAGCTGAAAAATGGTACACACGTTGCATTTGGAGGTGATGCTGGTGGTAAAATAACAGGAGAAGGAACTGTATCGAATGGGGTCATTAGTTTTGATAAAGTCAACTACTGTGCACAGTTGAACTTTAACTTACTAAGTGTATCTCAAATTTGTGATAAATCGTATTCAACTTTATTTGATGATTCTTTCTGTTATATACTCAAACCAGGTTTCAAGATTAACAATGAGTGGGTGGTGGTTAAAGCTCCAAGAGATCGTGATGTATACAAGCTGGATATGTCGCAGATTGATTCTGAAACCGAAACTACTTGTCTCATTGCACATGCTTCAAATGATGAGAGTCAGCTTTGGCATAGACGGCTGGGCCATTCAAACTTCAGAAACATGAATCGTTTAGTAACTGGAAATCATGCTGTGGGAATACCGTCAAAGAAGTTCTCTACAACTGATCTCTGTCCAGCGTGTTTGAAGGGAAAACAGCATCGAATGTCTTTTAAGTCAAAGCAAGAAAACTCCATTTCAAAACCCTTACAGATGCTATACAAGAAAATAAGCCTATTGCAACTTTTTTTGATAAAAATAGGTTGCATTAGGTGAAGTTGCATTAGATCAATTGCAACCTTTTTTTTTACATAATGCAACTGTTTTTTTACATAATGCAACTGTTTTTTTTACATAATGCAATTTTTATTCAAATGCAACCTTTTTTAATGCAACTCTTTAAATAAGAGTTGCAATAGGTAACAAAAAAGTTGCATTAGATCTAATGCAACTTCTTCTAATGCAACTGTTTTGAAAAAAAAAGTTGCAAAAAGGTTATAAAAAAGTTACATTAGGTTCATTTTTTAGTATACATATGGATCTTTTCGGACCAACAAATGTGCAAAGCATCGGAAAGAAGTCTTATTGTTTTGTCATCATTGACGATTTCACTAGATTTTCTTGGGTTTATTTTCTGCATGCTAAATCTGAAACTGCTGAGTTGTTAAAAGAATTTATTATCAAAGTTGAAAATCAGTTGGATTGTAAAGTGAAAACTTTAAGAAGTGATAATGGAACTGAATTCAAAAATGCTAATGTTGATTTGTTTTGTGCAGAAAAAGGTATTGCTCGCCAATTTAGTGCTCCAAGAACGCCTCAACAAAATGGGGTTGCGGAACGGAAAAACCGGACACTAATTGAAGCAGCAAGATCCATGCTCGCAGATGCCAAAATCCCTATCACTTTTTGGGACGAAGCTATTGCTACTGCGTGTTTTGTACAAAATAGAACATTATTGGTTCAAGATAAACAAAAAACATCTTATGAGTTGTTATTTGGAAGAAAACCAAATAATTCTTACTTGAAAGCATTTGGTTGTCCTGTATCGATTTTAAATTTGAGTGATCATCTCGGGAAGTTTGAGTCAAAATCTGACGATGGATTTTTCCTAGGTTATTCGTCTGTTTCTAAAGCTTATCGGGTTTTTAATAGCAAAACAAATATTGTTATTGAAACTATTAACGTAAAGTTTTTAGAAAATTCGTTTCCGTCAGTGGCGCATGGTCCCGAATGGTTATTTGATTTAGATTCGTTATCAAAATCTTTCAATTCTAACTTATTTGATTTTTCAGGAAAAGCAAGGAAAGAATCAGGCGACTTGGGATGCTTTAGTGACGATTCTGATAATGACGATGATGGAAATCTCAGTTCTGAATATCCATTCATGTCTTTTCACAATCCTGATCATGTCAAATCCAGTCAAGCTCCGGGTCCTTCTGGTTCTCAAGACGATCAAGAATCAAACAATCTTGAAGATGTGAATCCGCAAGTTTCTCCTAATGATGGTGGATCTGTTCAGAATCAACCATCATCCGATCCGAATGTTGAAGTTATTCCAGAATCATTTGATTACTTCATCAATTCACCGGATCAAGTTCCTAATTTCACTCCGCATACTTCTTCCATTCTACAAGATCTACCAAATCTGAATACTTCTAATCTGGAGAGTCAAGTGCAAGGAGGTGACATACCAATTCATCGAATTCACAAGAAACATCCTGTCTCTCAGATTATCGGGCCGTTGAATCAGAGAACTACAAGAAGTCAGACTGAGCAAGCAAATGTTTGTCTTTATTCGTGTTTTCTATCTCAAGTGGTGCCGAAGAATATTTCAGAAGCGTTGCAAGATAATAGTTGGATTGAAGCCATGCAAGAGGAGTTACTTCAATTTCGCAAACAAGAGGTTTGGAAATTAGTGGACTTACCTGAAGGAGAGAATGCGATTGGTACAAGATGGTTGTACAAAAACAAGCCAGACGAACGTGACATTGTTGTGAGAAACAAAGCAAGACTCATTGCACAGGGATATACTCAGGAAGAAGGCATTGATTATGAAGAGGTGTTTGCTCCAGTCGCAAGACTTGAAGCTATACGCGTTTTCCTTGCATATGCTTCCTTCATGAAGTTTAAAGTATTCCAAATGGACGTCAAAGGCGCTTTTCTGTATGGACCAATTACAGATGACGTTTATGTCAGACAACCTCCGGGTTTTGAAGATCCTGACTATCCTCATCGTGTATACAAGTTGAGTAAAGCTCTTTATGGTCTACACCAAGCTCCAAGAATCTGGTATGAGACATTATCCAAGCATTTACTAGAACATGGATTTACAAGAGGTCAGATTGATCCAACTTTGTTTATGAAGAGGGAGAATGACGATTTATTGTGTGTTCAAGTTTATGTGGACGATATTATCTTTGGATCGACCAGTGCGTCAATGTGCAAAGAATTTGAGGAAATCATGAAGTCTAGATTCCAGATGAGTTCAATGGGGGAGATTAACTTCTTTCTTGGATTACAAGTGAAACAATCTGCTGACGGAATTTTCATCAATCAATCAAAATTTGTTGAGAAGTTGTTGAAGAAATTCAAGATGCAAGATTGTCAGACTATTCGAACTCCATCTGATGTGAATTGCAAGATACAGCCGGATCCAAAGGGCAAAGCAGTTGATCAAACACTCTACAGATCAATGATCGGTTCTCTGATGTATCTTACTGCATCAAGACCAGACATCATGTACGCTGTGTGTGTGTGCGCCAGATATCAGTCTGATCCGAAAGAGTCGCATCTTGTTGCTGTGAAACGTATATTCAGATACCTTAAAGGGAAACCGAATCTTGGGTTATGGTATCCTTATGAAGGCAATTTTGAATTATATAGTTATTCTGATAGTGACTTTGGTGGTTGTGCTCTTGACAGGAAATCGACTACTGGTGGATGTTAATTTCTGGGGCCTAGACTTGTCTCTTGGCAATGCAAGAAGCAGACCAACGTTTCTGTATCCACAGCTGAAGCAGAGTATATCGCTGCATCTGCAGGATGTTCTCAAGTTTTATGGTTACAAAACCAGTTGCTTGACTACGGGTTTAACTTTCTCAAAACCCCTATTTACATAGACAATACTGCTGCTATGTTCATTACTGCTAATCCTGTTCAACACTCAAAAACCAAACATATCGAAATTCGATATCATTTTTTAAGAGACAACTCTGAAAAGGGTTTAATAATTTTGATTAAGGTTCATACCGACAAACAACTGGCAGATCTTTTCACAAAATCTTTTTTGTCAGGACTGTTTGAATTCTTAGTTCAATCCATAGGATTAATCAATCATGATTGATTCTATTTTTCGTAAAAACAAACAAAAATCAGAAAAATATAAAAGCCAAAAATATAATAAGTTGATGTTAAGTATTGATTCCTTTGTCTTTTATTTTATGTTTTTGCATTGTGTGTGTGCATGAAAAAGAAAATAGAAAAGCAAAAACAAAATATAAAAGCAAAAAGAAAAAGAAAATATCATGTCATAAGAATCTATATTGCAAAAAGTGAGAAATGATAGTTACACTAGACATTATTTGTTACATCATTTTTAAATAAAGACTGATGAATGTTAATTGATGTGCTAGACAGCTCAGGCAATTAGACTGAACAAGTAAGTTGATTGTTGACAAACATAAACTTAATGATCTTTGTGTTAAGTTCCATTGTTATACATGTCTAGATATATATCTTTTGATGCATTGCTTGTGATGATAGTTGTGCATGATCGGGTAACGATGCAGTCTATTCAGTGTGATGAACCGCATCGTGAGCTTCTTTGTTGTGGTACCCACAGACCTGAAGTCTCACACGAAGTCTCTTTTGAGCTTTAAGGTGTAGCAAAAGATTCCCAAAGTTGGAACAAAAAGAGTCCCAAATATGGACCATCACCAAACAAAAAAAAATTTCCAAAAAGGAATTCAGAAGATTCCCAAGGGGAACGATAGGAAATGAAAAATTCCAAAATGGAATTAAAAAGAAGTCCCAAAGTGGACCAAATCCGAATAGAACCCAGATTCCACACTGTGTATGACTGTAAGTGACCAGGTTTTGTGCAATATGCATTCAGGTAGTTGTTGATAAGGAAATATGTTGACATATGTATACATGTGGGTCACATAAGTCATTCTAATCGAACCTTAAATATCATCATGATACTGAAAAAGTAAGTGTGTCAACTCGAGCTAATTGATATGTTTTCATATCATCACTCAATCAAACATAAGTCAAATGTCTATTCAAAACTTGCAAAACATGTTCAGATAATGTGTGGTATGATCTCACTGCGATATTTTGATTCATTGCATTGCACATGTCTTTATTTTAATGTGTGTGCTTTGTGTGTGCAGGCATATGGAATCTTTATTGACACATCGACATCCTTGTTAAACTTAAAAATTTCAAAAAATTTCAAGTTTAGGGGGAGAATAATTTGAAGAAGAAAAATATTTGCAAAAATCCAAAAATATCTTGAATAAGTGTTTTGAATGAACAAGATTATGTGGTATGGAAAGCAAAAGTATTGGATGTGTTAAAAACAAACCCAAGGTCTTGCAATGTGATTTTCAGAAATTGCTTCGAGATATAAAAATGTTGGTTGTGCAAAAACATTTTTGAAAAAGAAAAAGAAAAATGAATTTAATTGAAATAAATATTATTGACTTGTTTAATGTTGTTGATAACTAATTTGACAAATTTTTTTTAAGGATATCTTGTCTAATTAATGTGTCGAGAATGTTTGCAGGTGCAATAAATGCAGTTGAAAAAGTCAACAGACGAGAAAAAGTGAAGAATATTCTCAAGGGTTACCGCCGGGCAAAGAATATCATAACACTATTTAGCCGGGTAATGAACACACTATTCAGCCGGGTAAAGTTGTGAGTTTGATACAAGCCGGGTGATTGAGAAAAACTGAAGCCGGGTGAAGATATTATGACTACTGTTTAGCCGGGCAATGAACAAGTCAAATACAGCCGGGTGAAGGTCATAGATATCTGCCGGGTGACAAGTTGTGTCACTATACAGCCGGGTGAAGAGATGTTGTCACTATACAGCCGGGTAAAGGAAAGAAGTCTTATCTTGCCGTGTGAGTGTATAACACTGTGTTGCCGGGTAATAGTGGAAGCAACTATGTTGCCGTGTGAAGAAGAATGCCGTGTGAAGAAGCATGCCGGGTAATGTTGAAAGCAACTGTGTTGCCGGTTGATGAAGAAAGCATGCCGGGTGAAAAAGAAAGCAAATGTGTTGCCGGGTGATGAAGAAAGGTTGTCGGGTGATGTTTTGACGACTACTATGCTGCCGGGTGATTAATAAAACCAATCAGGTGTAGTTGTTCCTAACCTTTACCCGTCACTACAGTGACTTACCCGTCACTACAGTGCTTGACCCGTCAAGGCTTATTGGGCTTATGTGCTTGCCCGTTTCATTTTGTTGACCCGGCACCTCAAAGTTTGACCTAATTTTTAACGATATAAAAACCCGCCTCTTCACAAACACTTATCATTTTTCACTCACACATTCAAGCAAACACTCTGTACTTAAATCCTTTGATTATCATATTCAATCGTTGGCATAAGAATGGAATCTCCAATAGTCATTCCCGATGAAGCTGTTGCTGAAACTGTCATTTCTGACAAAGCTGAGGGAAAAAGGAAGTTAGATGCAGTTCCAGAAATCACTGGTGATGAAGGTTGCAGTAAAAAGGCGAGATTGGATGAAACAGTGTAGATTGAGCCGATTCAATCTGTAGCTGTAGTTGAAACTGAGATAGCTGAGATAGCTAAGGCTGTTGAAGAGACTGTGACTGATGCTGGAATTGTTAAATCAGTTCAGATTGAGCCGATTCAATCTGAAGCTGCTGTTGTTGAAGAATTACCTGAAACTGCTGAAATTGTTGAAAAAGTGCCTGAAGCTGTTGAAGTGATGGAGAATGTGCCTGAAACTGGAACAGAAGATGTAAGTCAGTTTGAGCCGGTTCAAACTGACAATGCACCGATGATTGAGGCTTTAGATGATTTGGATGATATAGATTTTACTGAGTCTGAACCAGAAGCTGAGCCAGAAACCAATGTTGATCAAGAGATTCCAGATGACTTAGATCAAAGATTTGCTTATCTTGAAAAGATGAAATACAATGCAGTTTTTCTGAATGGGCTGACTGTGAGTCAAATAAATGAAGAATATGAAAAGTGTGTGATTGCCCAAGACAAAGCTGCTGCTGATGAAAAGGAGTTTATCATTGAGATGGGTGAGTGGACTCCATTGCAAGAAAATTTGAACATAGAAGATTTGCCTCCAACTGAATTGTATCACCAAAATCCGGAAGAGATGTCCAGTAGGAATATGCGTGATTGGTTGAGCTCAAGGAATTATCCTTATAAGACTTTGAAGAGATTGAAGTCTGAGTCGCTGAGGAAAATTGTTGTTAGTTTCATGAAGACGGAGAAAATGTACAATCGTATGTTTTATTTGGACTAAAACAACCCTCAATACTTCGAGCTGACCAAAAGATACAAAGTTCTCGGACCGAAGGAGATACCGGTGATGGCGCTACCTGAGAATGCACACAAGAAAAGGCATGAATTGATGGACATGTTCCCAAGTGAAACTAAGTCATATAACATACCTATGGATGTACGTGAATCATGGCACAAATCTGCCACAGCAGGTGACGTTTTTAGGTCACTGCTGAGCAAGGGTCAGTCTATTGCTGAACTTCTTGATTCAATGATCGTGCCGGAAAAATCCAAACAGGTAAAGATTATAGCATGGAAATATGACGAAGTTTTCGATGCATTTATGATTAAAAGAGTCAATGGTTTATGTGACGTATACCATTATTACTCTAGCATTTTTAAGTTGGAAGTTCAAGATCTAAAAGAATTGCACAAACTTAGGCTGATAAATCACACGCATGCTGACCGTGGTGATAAGTGTGCAATGCTGTTGGATGCCGGGATAGCCAGATCACCGAAATATCTTGACTTCAGAGGTCAAAAGGAGGACAGTGCTTACGTGCAAGCGAAGAAAGAAAGAAAGAAAGAAAGAAAAAGAAGTTGGTTATCAGTGAGGACATGTACTTGGAAGAATTTTCTGATGAGTATTTTGATAAGGTGACCAATCCAGGACTGAAAGTGATCGATGGTTCTCAAATGACAAAGCCAATACTTAGAGTTTTCTACAATCAAGAAACTTTTGAGTTGAAGCTTGTTCGGAATTTGGAAGATTGGGATAAAGATATGATTACTTTATTCAGTACCTTTGAGCTAAAACTGCTGCATCCATCATACATCGATTTTCTGAGAAGTTGCAGAATGGAAAAATGCAAAGATAAACTTGCTGAAGCTGATAGAAAATTATTTGTGGTGATGATAGAGGTGATAGCTGCTGCATCTGAGAAAATTCGAGTGAGGAAGGCATTGCTCAATTCTAATCTCGTGAGGGTTGACATTCCAGAGATAGAATTTATGAGGATTAGTGCGAAGGGTACTTTGGAGGTGCAAGTCAAGGGGAAGGAGATGCCTTATGAATTTTATGCTAACATTGATTTTGCAGGTTTAAATCTTGATTCTCTGAGACGCATGAATGCCTGCCCAATCCTTACAAATGAGTCCAAACCACGACAAGCCAAGATTGCAGAAAAGTTCAAGTCTTGTATAGAAGAAGCACTGAAAGAACAAGAAGAGTTTAAAGGAAAAGAGTTGCTGGATATCAAAGATGAACCAGAAGATTGGTAAGAGAGATTGAAGCTGAACAAAGATGAAAACTGTTGAAGATTTTGCTGAAGATTCAAAGATAAATCTTAGGGGGAGTACTGTTAGGGCTACTTCCTAGATTAAGATTTACTTTGAATTTTGTTTATATGTTTATGTATAGTTTAGGGTCTATTTGGTTATATTCCTTAAACTTGTAATTGTTGCTTTAAAGCATGTAGTGAGAGAGTGTGAGGAGAGAGGCTAGATCACAATTTCACGTAAGATAGAGAACTGTGTGTGTGTGATTTATTTTTCTCCTGCACTTGTATTACAAACTTGCTTTGATCATCAATATACAAAGAGAATTATTAGTATGAATTGTGTTTTATGATTGAACTGTGTTTGTGTATGAATCATTCTGATCATTGAGCGATATTAACGATCCAATTGAACCTATCACTTTTTTTTTTTTTTTTTTTTTTTAGAGACGGGTCACTGTTGGGACGGGTAACTGTTTGGACGGGTCAACAACTTGGGACGTCTGAACAGTGTTTCACCCGGCTGAACAGTGCTTCACCCGGCTGAACACTTCACGCGGCTAAACAGTACTTCACCCGGCTGAACAGTGCCTTCACCCGGCTGAACAGTACTTCACCCGGCTGAACAGTGAAATTTCTTCTTTACCCGGCTGAAAACTTCTTCACCCGTCTGAAAATTTCTTCAAGATTATCAACACTTAGGAAAAATTTTCTTTGAATCAATCACTTAATTCTTCAATTCTTCTTCAGAGTATGATGCGTTTCTGGGCAAATATGAATCAATTCTTCAAATCTTCATATCAGATTGACTTTTCAAAGTCAAAATTGTGATGAATACTAGATCAATTCTTCAATTTTTGTTGTTTTTGTCCAATTCAATACTCGTATTAGCTAAGGAATGATGTTTCTAACAATCCTTCAAAGTATTACACCTTGAAACAAGCTAAATCTCATTCAGATCCGGATTTTTGATGAAGAACACAACAAGTGGGTTTTGAGACAATTTGACAAAATATGGATTGAAATCAACAAATCAGTGATGTTTGATTATGAACGAAGCTTAGGATAGTGATTTCTAACACATCTCAATCATCAATTTCTCAATATCATCAACAATTTCCAGATTTCAATTTTGAGCAGTGAAATGACGAACATGAACAATTTCTTCAAAAACTCAGTCAAATCTTCACCAATTGATCTCAAACTTTAAAGTTCTTTACACAAACATGAATCAAAGCTAA
Organism: Tagetes erecta; assembly: GCA_030867185.1. NCBI lineage: Eukaryota > Viridiplantae > Streptophyta > Magnoliopsida > Asterales > Asteraceae > Tagetes > Tagetes erecta. The sequence continues at coordinate 9,847,256 of CM061486.1, forward strand.
TGGTAGCTAAAATTCCATCAATAACAACAACAATCAAAGATCACCCAACAGCTCTGATACCAATTGATAGTTCTAGAGACGCACCGAGCTTGGATCTAGATCTGAGATTGTTTGATGATGTTGTTTGCGATCAGTGATGCGGAATCTCACTGATCACGTATTGATGCTTGAATGTTCATGAAGATCAATGCAAAGTATTATGAAGATGATGATAATATGAATAGGTGAATTGTATTAGATCAATGGAGAGGTTACAAAGGATATTGAATGAAATGTAGGCAACTCCCTTAACAAATGACCTAGATGATGGTATTTATAGTCTATACCATTCACCTTAAAATGTAACCTAACCACGTGCAATTAAGCACAAACGCGCATTTAAGCACGAAACGATTACACAAATATTCTAAGACAAATACAAATAATGAACATCTTCACCCGTGCTTGCTCGTGATGATGCTCGATATCTTCACTCGCTTATATTTGGAAAGTGACATCTTCAAATAACCCCAACAAAAATTTTGATCGGTCTTTTTACCGGTTCATTGGTCAGACTGGTCAAACTGAATTTTAGGAACGGACAATGTCAGAACTATTTTTAATATAAATATATAAAAAAAATTAAAAATTTTCAGTCCAATATCTTTGTTTTCCGGTTCAACCATCCGGTTTTCCAGCTTAACAATCGATAAGTCATTTGTGCGTGTATTATTTTTCACAACATGATTTTAAAAGACGAAGGGTTAGCATTATCCCCCGCTATAGTCCTAACCCTCAGGTAGTTGTACAAGATTTGGAGAACAAATTGACGGAGGTCCGAAACAGTGGTATTCATGAAAACCTTCAAATGGATTTCATTGACTATATCAAACATACCTATGTTCCAAATATGAACGACTAGTGTTATTTAGATTTTTTTTATTTTGTATTTTATATTTTTATTCTTAGAGTTAAGTGCATATTGCACCCTTATGGTTTACACTCAATAGCACTTTGCAACCCCACATGAATATTTAGACCATTGTAACCCTAGACTTTCTAAAATGAGTTATTTCCATCTCTTGATTAGTTTGACTGTTACTTTATCGTTATTTGTAAGGATAATATAGACCATTTACTTTAAAAAACGAACAACCGCCTTTATAACCCTAACAACTAAACCGTTTGAACTCCATGATACAAAACCATATAATGAATCATTTAAATATTTCATACACACTGTGATGCCAAAATCAACCGTTACAAAATGACGGACTCGAATAACTTTAAAGATATTTTATAATGTCACTAAAAAACTTGTGTAAGCAGGTGTGACCATATATTTATAGTGACCATATATTTATAAATTGATTGACTGTTACTTGACCGTTATTTATAAGAGTAAAATAGACTATTTAATTTAAAAAAAACAACCACCATTTGTAACTCTAACAAATAACAACTAAACCGTTTGAACAAAATTGATAAGAAACCATATAATGAATCATTTAAACATTTCATACACACTCCGATGCCAAAATCTGTTGGAAATAAGTTCACTTTTAATAAAATAATTAATGGAATATTATAACGATGCTCTCGTTATACATGGGAAATACACTAGTACATTACCGTGTACAAAACCAAATCAGAAATACATGTAAAGAACAATTTACAAATAATACAAACCGTACTGGTTAGGTAAACTTCAATGAGATATCAACGTACATGAAGGTAACGAAAACGAGATTAATGATCCTGCAAAACAAATATTAGGAAGAAAGATCCGGGCTTGTGTTTAACACAATTCCCTTAAACAGATTCGTCGTCTGTTCCCAGGGTACACCGGACGAAAGCAGCGTACTGCCGGACTTGATCACTTGCCTGAAAAGGAACCGAAGAAGATGTTGCAAATGAGATTATAGATATTGCGTGTCTTGCTCATGTGTTCATGGTGTGTTGTGAACTCTCCATGTTTTTCCTTGGTTTTTGGTTTTGATCCAAAAAACAACTTATGTTGCCATGTTTTTGGTTGTTATCTTTATGATAAGTAATGCAAGAGTCTTGCAATTCATGACAATTGAATTGTCATAAAACTTAGCAACTAATGACAAATGAATTGTCATAAAACCCATTAACTTAAGGTTGGACATCCCAATGGTCTCTTCTAGATGTCTCAACCGAGTCGGGTTACAACAACGCTAGCCTCGAGTTTCGGAGCTGCATTCAGTTACCAACCGACTACTTGAGAGTTGACCTCTCATTTACACAAAATATCCAACAATCCCCCACATAAATAGATGTCAATCTCAAATACAAACATCATTCCGATTAAATTTCAGCAGTTGAATCTTGCATACGATAGGTAGGTGTTACCCTTTGAACCTTCGCTTATAAAACGCATTTAGTCTACTGGCTCTGAGTAGAACGCAATGTCTTTGAACTCGTCTGCCGTTTGTGTAGGCGACAATACGCTTCACACAAGACTCTCCCTGAAAAAGTCAAGTCCTCATAGTTATGTTCGTTATGGTCATGAACATGTTCCTGGTTCTGCGAGAGCTCTAGGAATTGTGCCCTCTAATTCCATTCGAAGCGACCCCACTTCTCTCTAACATAGGTGATTCATCATATGTGACTACATTAGTCGAATCATTAAAAGTCATAGGCTTAGCCTCGTACCTGTCACTTTTAGCAATGGACTAGGAAGATTACTAGATCCTTGTAGTAGACTCCCTTTTAAAAGACGTGGGTGTTTTATCAGTTAACTCTTCTTTCTTAGTTAACCCCCCACAGTGACCTTACTAGTTCATACAAGTAGATTTTTCTATTGAACTCGGATCTTGGGATCTCCAGTCAACCGAGTTAGGTTTCCTTCATATAAACTTAGCTTTTCATGGGCTTTAGTCTCATTCCACAACTCAATCTCGCATTAACCCTCAGGTTCTTGGATCCAAGCTATTTTATTTGACTTCGTCAAGTCACAATAGTTTACAATTGAGATTGGTTGTCCGTCTGTGGTTTTACTCTTAAGTTAACCTTGCATATTGTCACTTTTCAAGACTATAACCTTAGGCCATTAGTTGTAGTCTTTGGTTTACAATATACAATTTAAGTGAACACCAATATGCAGTTTAAGTGAATTCATCTTCACTAAACCAATATGCAATTTCAGTGACCACCAATATGCAATTTAAGTGAATAGATCTTCACTATATGCATTTGGTCACTAGATCATTAACTAATCAATTGGCATTCACATGTTTGCAATATTAACTTGGATTATAAAATCCATATTGGTAAACATTCCACATTCTTATATCAAATGCAAGTAACCCCCACATTTAAGTGGTATTGAATAACATCAACCAACTTTCGGATCAATTACCATTTTCACATGTCCTGAAAGGATTGTTTCTTAAATGGCTTCTCCCCCCACATTTCTTGCCATTTGCTTAAGTTTTGTGACTTTACTTATGACACCAAGCTGACAATCATGACTTGATAAAGACCCTATCTTTGTATCACGGAGTTCATGAATGCTTAATTGACAACTACAAAGCTTAGATAAGCTTTTGAGTTAACTAAGGCAAACTACAAAGCTTTAGTCATGAACTTTTTACCTGGGCCATAAGTTTTTCATTAACCTTCTGAAACTTAAATCTAAGTTTCTCATCTAGGATAAACCTAGAGACTTGAGTTTTCCTCAAGTTATATCATTTCCTTATATTGAATGAAAGTCATCATTTGATTTGTTTCCGCAATTAATTCTTGTGATATGTATGTGAATGTTTCATGTTAATTAGTCTCCATAGAGCACCATAATTAATTAGTACTAGTCTAGCATGCTTTAGACTACAGTACTCTAGCATGTGAACAGAAGATGCATTATTCTGATTTTCACAGCCCTAAGAACCAACATCACATACATTCTAACAAGAATTTCATTTCACGGTTTAGACAAATCATCATCTCAAATCTGCAGTATTTGAGAATGTCTCATATGTATGTTTCTCAAACATACAAAACTTCATCATTCATTTAGGAATATGACATCTATGAGCTTGATATCTAGCGCTTCGCCACTGACTCATAAAGAGTTTAACAAAGTCTTATTCTGAGTCACCTTGGCAAATAACTTATCATCAACGAATGGTTCACTGTTATGTTGAGATACAATCATACTAGACTGATAACCATAACATGGAATTCACAGATTTTCATACGCGCTGTTCATTGTTGATTTGAAAATATATATACTTGGTATATTATTCATCATGAAGATCACATTTTCTACATAATTAAATCAACATTGAAGATAGTAGACGCATCTACATGTACTTCATTTCTCATGATAAATCACATATTACATGTCACTCATGAGTCCGTTTCAATTTATGACAACACACACACACACACACACACACATATATATATATATATATATATATATATATATTATCATGTGTTACAATTTACACCAAGTAAATTTCCACAATAATATATATGTCTTCAAATTGATGTCTCACTTATGACTACATCATTATCCATGATTAACCTCATAAGTTGCGGTTGTGCTTCTTGCACTACCCGTTTAAATAGACATCAAATTATTATGCATGTCACACGTGTTTCGATTTACTTCATTGTATTAACTGCATGTGTTATCCTAAGATATTGAACACATCAATTATACAATATCGAACAAATTAATCCGACCAAACAAGAATTTATTAATCATAATTTAATTGAATATATAAATGATTTCTAACAAATAAAATCATATTGTGTTGCAATCTTCAACACTTTCATCATCTTATATGACGATCACCTTTAGTGACATATACCCCATTATAGTTGGTCGATTTTGATCCCATCGACTATGATTCCAATAACACGAGAGCTGTTGAAATAATAGCTATCCATGACACACAGTGATCCGTGTCATTTAATACATTCTTAGAATAAATCCAATGGCATATTTATTTGATTTTCAACAGTAAAATCTCATGCCGTCATATCCTCGTTTCATTTTTGAAACTATACTCTTGAACAGTCACTCAACTGTCCGGATAACAATATGTTGTGTAACTCTTTACTAATCTCAAGTAACAGTATTCGAACAATAAAATATATATAACAACAGCACAAAGTTGTTAAGAACTACTTATTTCAAAAACACAAATTGTGTTAATAGTTTATGCAAAACTATTGTTATAATATAATCCAAAACATTTTCCTTTTAAGGTTTGCAAAATATATAATTACAAAGCCTAGACAACTTTTATTTATCATTTGATTCTAAAAAATCAAGGTGTCAAACTCTAACTTTATATATATTTTTCAACTTTCCACAACTCAATGGTTTAACATATTGATTTGAAGTTATACGTTTACACAAAACGTAATAACAACTTGAGATTATGACATTATTTCTAACCCTCATGTTAGAAATGCAATGTTTACACAAACATCTTCCAAATATGTAATTATTTTATATCACAATATTGAACCAAATGTTTACATAAAAAATTTATAACCATATTAGTTCAATCCTATATAACACTCTTGTTAGATAATTAAACAAGATCTAACGAGCACGTTAGAAACTACATGTTTACATACAATGTATGGTATGCGGTCTAACACATTTATTAAATATTAACAATTACATAATCGTTTTATATATGTTAATCATCGTAATTAACAAACCGTTTCTAACACACATGTTAGAAGATAAACGATTATAACAAAACTTTTAAACTTTCAGGTTTATATAATAAAAACCACCTCTCACATATCAATTGTTCAAAACATTATTCAGGCATCATAACCATTAAAACCCATTATATCTAAATGGTTATAGACATGAACTATCTCTTAGATGTTAATTCCTTAAATCATTATTCATAATATTCATAACCATTAAAGCTCATTATATCTAAATGGTTATAGAAACATGAACCATCTCTTCATGTTAATAACTCAAATTATATGTCATTCATAACTATTAAAAGTCATAATTTCTAAATGGTTATAGAAATACAAACCATCTTTAACATACATGAATATCCAACATTCATAAAACACATTGTTTCATATGATTAGTAAACGCTAAACGTTTGTTGAGTATGAAAAGATGTTTACACAAAACATTCTTAACAATTACCAAATTAATATCCAACATTCATGCTAGATAATCAATCGGGTTCTAACGCTCACGTTAGATGTCACACCCCGATTTCTGGGTCACGTCATGATGATTGGATTTACACAAGTACGTAGCCATTTTAAGTATTACAGCGAAAGTCTTAAGGTCCAATTTTTACATTTACATTTACACGTGTATTCTACGGCTACATACTAAATTTTGGTTATGCCAATGTAATTCATTTGCCAAATAGCCAGCCATGCCTTCCAACTCGCCGCACAGCTTACTTGTGATAACTATTTTTTTTACCTGAAATGCATACTAAAACAAGTCAGCTAACGCTGGTGAGTTCTAAGTTTATTTAGTAAGGGCAAAACTATTTCAAGAACCTGTTATCAAGTTCATAAAAAAAAATAATCAAACTTTTATGAAAAACAGTCCTTTTATAATATCATCTCCACGAGATATAAAACATTGGCTTATCAGGCACGCTTGTTCAAAAACACTTGTGCACATGAAAAATCTCTGTAAAACACACTAGCACATTCCATGCTATGTTAATAATTTAAGCCACATGTAATAAATTAGTTTTGCCATGCCATACGATATGATGTACTCGAGATAATGATATAACGATCATAGACTAGCTAGGTACTATGATAAACTTCGGTCATAAGTCCATAATCAAACCAAGAAACACGTCGTTGCCCCACAACAGTCCAAACATATAAACTCCCTCGCTAAATATCCTGACCAGAGCGAATGGTCGCGAGAGCGGGCCCTTCTAACCCGATAGATCTACCAATATAGTCTGTGGCCTCCCCGAGGTTAATGATTATGGGGGGATTTAGGGGCTCAACAATATATACACATACTGTTAACCCAACTTATACCGTCATAACACTATACATGATCCCGATTACCCATCATATCACCATATCATGTTTTTTCCCCAAAACAATTAAATAAAACATTTATTTAAAACGGGGAAAATAGCTCACATATGTTAAAACAGTTTAATACAAAACCATTACGAGTATGCATCCCAGCCCAAAGCATATTTGAAAGCTATTTAAAAGGAGCTGTCAGAGAACTCATATAAGCTAAAACAGTTTAACACACAAACCAGTACGAGTATGCATTCCAGCCCAAAAACATATTCAAAAAGATTGAAAGAGAGGGCGTCATAGAATTCACCTTAGCCATGCATTTAAGTATTTCCTATTGGTTTTCAGATATAATCTCGTCATAATTCTGAATCTTCGGCCTTAAGTTCCTGATCTATAATCATATATGTGTCCGAATTAAGATATGGAAGTAGACTATATCCTATTTGGCTTAACTGGCCATCTAACGTGTCGTCTCATACGTTACGAATTTATTAGATTCATGGTTTTATTATCCGTGTACTACGTTTTTGGATTATTGTCAAATATTACACTTACAAAGTTTGTTTCGATTTTAACTTAGGTAATATATAATTATCAAAGTTTGATAATTAATATTATATTTGTGTAATATTTTATTATACAATAACTAATTATATCCATAATGTTTCTAGTACAATTCACCTTTTTGTATTTATTTCAATTGTCTTGTATCGTATAATTATACTTTTAAGACATATATAATAAAATACATATTTTAGTTATGTATTTTCCTATACATATATTCAGTCCATGACTTTTCAAAACATGAAGTTTTCGGATTTTATATATTTATAAATCATCCCAAGTTATACACAATTTACGCAAATTTATTTATTCGAGAGTTCGTCATATATACCTATGAAAATATTTTGTTTTGTCACTTCGTATTTTTATTAAAGTCCAAATGTTGTATTATGTGTTATAAAAATGAATATCTAAATATTCAATTAATGTAAATATATATATTCACTTAAAAATCCGTTTTTATGAATTTGACTGTTTTTATGTAATAACATTCTTATTCAATAATCTTAATGGTACAAAATCAAAGTATTAATTCTATTTTATACAAATCAATTTCTAACATCTCGTTTTCATATAACATAAGTTATATTATCAATTTGTCTAACTTTGTTAAACATAACTAGTTATTTATATTTATACATCGTCCCATTTGGTTTATATCTTATAGATACCATATTGATAGTAATCATAAACTTTTACTTATATAATTCGCATTCGTCCCACTCGTTTAGCACAATATAAAACGATAGCAAAAACGTCCGGTTTATACCTTTCGCGTCCGATTCGCGCTTACGAATCTTTTGGAAACCGACATGCAATGAGACCCGATTACATCATTGTGTTCGTTTTTCCATTACGAACGTTTCTCCGGCCTCAGATCGTCCACGCAACCTTGTTTGAGCCACCATGTAATACCAACAAGTTCCCTGATTTTATTCAAGAAACTGTCACAAACTGATCAGTATAAAAACCAGACTTCCGATCATCTGATCGTAATTTCCTTCGGTGGAAATGTTCACATACGTATAAGGAACATACAGTCCAAATTTCGTCAGTAACCAACGGTCGGATCTCCGGGAAAGTGACGATCTTTGGGACTGGGTTTTCAGTGACGGAAATTACGAAACGTTACGTTTTTGGACATAAAAACCGTACCTCTGGGTAAGATATACAAAAACTGAACAGTAGATGTTAACTTCCATATGTTAGGCACAACCCGACCAAATTTCAGACGTATCCAACGGTTAGATCTTCCGAAATCCGCCCTAGAAAACCACTGCGTTTTTGGAAACACAACATGCAACCATTGTTATAAAGTTTCTCACGAGTTTTCAATGTTTTAAAGGTCGATTCAGGCTAAAAGAAGCTTACCATCGCGTTCGGGACCTCGAGAAATGGTTCCGGGACGAAAACGGTATCTCCGGCCGTCGTCGGACCGCCACGGACCGCCGCCGGCCGCCACCGGACCACCGCCGGAAGGTGGCCGGAATTTCAGAGAGTTCTCCAGCTCTCTCTCTCTCTAAAACACACTCATGTGTGTGAAAAATAAAGAAAGTGAGAGAAATCTTGCTTTATATAGTGGTCAGTAATTCGCATGTTGCTCCGTGCCAACTCGTACCGCGTACAAATCTGACCGACGTCTCATTTTTATTTAATTTCGTTTCGTAAATTTAGATACCATAAGATATAATAAATAATCTCGGGATATTTTTTGCATCAAATATGACTTGTATGACGATAACGGCTCGGAACACGTTAAAATCGCGTATTTTGCACGCTTAACTGTTTTAAGCGTTTTCTCGTACCGAATGTCAGTATTATAATTTCTCTACTTATATTGAATCAAAACGAATATTTGATAATATTTTGTCACGTCATTTTAGGCATCGAGACTGCTTCAGCAAATAGCATAAACGTACGAACGTTTAGCGCGGATTTATCGGTTCCGCACGCGTAATTTGCATTTTGACATTCGAATTGAATTTCCGAATGAATATAAATGAGAATAATGATATTCATAGTCATGACACCTGACGTGTCACGTTTCTGACAGATACCGGCTATTTACCGCGTTATCAATTTATGGTATGAATTATCATTTGAGAGACTTAAAAATTATTGTTACGACCTTGTTACATGATTTTAATTATTTATTGGACTTGAGATTATCGATTTGGGCTACAGATGAACCTAAAATCTTTAATGGGCCTTGTTGGGCCTTGTGTGTCCATTTCGTTGGCCCACACTTTAAGTACCGAATTTTGACGGGTGTCACATTCTCCCCACCTTTTCAAAATTTCGTCCTCGAAATTAATCAAGTGCCATAATCATTTGTATGATATATTCTATGATTTCGTGGAAACCATATGGTTAAAACCTTTGGTAAGAGCGGTAATTAGTTTCAATACGTGAGGTTGTACGCTTTGTTTCAATACAATTTAGGGATTTAAAAAAAATTATATCTCCTTTATTATCGCGATATTTTCGAATCAAATTAGGGATTTTTTTTAAGACCATCGAATAGGCCACTTAAAGAGTTTGAGCCAATCGAAATTTGTTAATATCATTGATGAGTTCAACTCATTCGAGGGTGTTAGAGAGTTTCTTAGTTGTAAAACACAACTACAACTCAATCTAATACTTATGTCTGTCAATCAGGCTTTATCTAGTCCAACTTTAATTGACATTTTGTTAGACTGAACAGATATGCATGATTATTCAAGGTAGTAATTTTAAACTACCAACAGAGTATGGTTTAATCTTTGCCATACTAGTAGCATTCACCTTAGTCTTTTGTCGGTTGTTTCTTTATTTGGCTTTAATACAAATTCTTTCATCTGAACCATGAGTTTTTTTATGTCGACCTCGTGTTGGTTAAAGTTTATAGTCGAGTTATTCCAACATGTTGCATTTCTAGATGATATAACGTTTCTTGATATATATTTTAGGGATAAATCTCTAATATGTAGGATATGAATTTAATTTCATTTATCGAGTGATCATTTTAGAATAGACAGTCAACGTCCAAGATGACAAGTCATTTTCATAAGGAGTCATTCGTGGAATATTATCACAATTCTTCCACACTTATGGAGATCAAGTTGTCAAAGACAACTTTCACTTATTTAACGAGGAGAGAATATAAGCGTAATATTAATGAGAATAAGTTTATTCAAGACAATCACTAAAGTTGAAACACCAATCTCAAGCACGTTTGAGAATGATAGTCGATTCATGTCCCGATCTGAGATGGATATTTTATCCAAAGATCTAAAGTCTACTAAGATTGGAGACACTCATTGCCTTGAGTTGGGTTTTCTATTATAATAATCACCACGCGATTTGAAAACCCAAATTTTAATGTTTCACTTAAGAAGTCGCAACACTCGTAATTAGAAAAATCCAATTTGAAGTGAATAATAAGCCACAAGACTTACCATCTTATTGGTATTAGTTAGGAACTAAATGATAAACAACATCTTTTACAAGATCTTTTACAAGAATATAAGGTTTGCATACGTGTGCATCACCTTAAAATCTTACGGCTTTACTTACTGATAGCCATAATTAGTCTTTCGAGAATGGTATTGATCTTTAAACTCTCTACCAAGTTGTAGAATTATAGATGGATCATTCGTGAGAAAGAAATAAGGTTTACGTTTGGTGCTCAATCAAAGATTAGCCCTTCTTGATCAAACAAGCTAAATAGATGTAAGTGTTTGAACACTTGGCTGAAGGAAATCAGAACTGATTATATTACCAAGGATAGTCACAAGAGACTAGAATTTCGGGAAAAATCATTCGTGTTAAATGATAGAAGAGTTCAAATTTAGATATTAGAATGTGCGATGAAAGCACTATTGAATAATTACAAGTTATTAAGGATAATCACAAGGTGACTCGAGTTTAAGGAATCGATTGAATTAAGGCTATACTTTATTATTGTTTGACATTAACTCATAATATTAATTAGGATTATCGAGTCATTCCCCGAATAGGTAAAAGCGAATCATACTTTGCCGCTCTTCTCGGCCGTATGTCCTTCAAAAGGTGTTTAGTTCAAGTATCTGGTGACCATTGAGTCTTATATGCATAAGTCATATATAAGTTATTCAAACTTATTTATTGAATTATATTTGTTCATTTAAGCATTAATCAAAACAATGGAATTTCCTAGACTTCACAAGTATAATAATTCACAGTTACGTAGGCCAAAATATAACTGTCAATTACTTTAATGGATCATTCTAGTATTCTACCATCATAAATCATAATGCCAAATTTTCTTTTGGGTTTTGCTGTTCTTGTCTAATTGTTCATTTCGTTCTGGCACTTCGTAACTATCAAACTTTCCAACTTTTCCAATCATTAATAGTTTGTTGTTAACAACAACTAGTTGTTAATGGTTTAACTATTCTTTTCGTCCAGACGGGACGCGTAAGGGAAGATTCAAGCTTCGTTCATTTGCAATTTCGACTCAGCAATTATCCTAACGGTAATGCTTCTAAACTGTTGAGCAGGTTTAAAGACCTCTACTAGTTGTTGAGTAAGTTATCAATACCTCTACCAACCATTGAGCAGGTTATCAGAACCTTTACCAGTTATTAAGCATTTTATCTTAACCTATACCGGATGTTGAGCTAGTTACATTCAAACTATTCTATTGTCTCAGCTAAGAGCTGGTAAAAGTGAACTAATTGTTCATGGGAATTCTACTTAGTGCAGCAATGATATTCTTCAAACTAGATTTCCTAGTTAAGGTTAAACCAAACCTAGTTATCTAAGTCTCATCATGTAACATGCATGATATATATACACAATTACGCACACAAATTTCCTTTATAAGTGGCAAATTGTTTATTTAGACTCATTCAAACTTATGAATGATATCCATATATTTCATGAATTTAATAAAAAATGTCAATGTTGTATAAAAAAATATACATTTCAACCATTTTCCGTCGAGATAATCTTTTTTTTATCGACTCTTTATGAATAAAATACATATACCAAAGTTTTCAAAACATTATTTTTCATAAAAATATTATAAGTCAAAAGTACACATATTTAACTAGTTTTTATGACTAGTTCACTATGTAATATTCTTATAACTCAATTTATATTAACACATAGCTAAATATTCATTTTCCATGTCTAGTATTTCTTTATAAAATACTTAATTTCTAGATTTTGTATACCAACAAAAAAAGTTTTCACGTAATGTTACTTTCACCTGTAATTTAATACATACATACCATCTATACTACATTATAAAACATTTAGGATGGGCAAAATAGTAAATTAACATTTTCCTTAATTTTCAACACTATAAATAAAAAAACCCTAAATTGACTTAACCAGTAACCACTACTACAACCGCCTCCTTTCTGCCGTAAACCCTAGATCTAGATCGAGTTCAACCTTCTCCTTGCCCGCTGTCTTTCTCCAAGAAGATCACAGATCGAGTTACCAAGCACCGTCGCATCACCATCTGTTTATCGAAGTGGAGCCTCAGAAATTTGATTCGTTTTGTTCGAATTGGGCCTGAAACTAGCTTAAAAGCCGATGTTCAGAATGACGATGAACAATGTGGAGGTTGTCAGAGAGTAAGTATTCTTATGATTTAGGAGTTCATGTACAGTGATTTCGTTTCCACATAATGAAAATCATAGTTTTGTTTCTACAATTCGTTATTATTAGCATTATGTTCTTCTTGCTTTCTTTTCCACCGCACACCATCACTTGCTGATGTTATTGTTCATTTTCTGTTCATATATATTCGAAGATGCGTTGGATCTAGCTTCAAATACCCATGGACACCTTGATCATCAAATTTCACAGCTCATGGAGTGCAAACCCTTAACCGAGCCTGAGGTTAGAAATTTCTCTTTATGATTGATTTTTTTAGTTAATATCCTTAAATTACTGGATCTGGGATTTCATTATTTTAGGACATTAGGGTCTTGCAAAATTAGATGATTTTAAAGGAATTTAAAACTGTAGGTTGTGGTTGCGAGTATATGTTTGGTGATTGCTATTGATTTTTGAATAAACAAGTGTGTTTGTAACCTATCTCCGTATATATCGGTGTTTTTGAGTTCATTACTTTTAGAGATTGATGCTCCAGTTTGACTAGCATAGCTTTATTTTTAATCATTTATGAATTAGCTTGATAGATAATCAGATTTTACTAAACGTTTACACAACTGATTATGTTACAAACACAACTTCAAACATAAAAAAGAGTTAAACGCAATAAGCACAATCTTCTACCGGTCAATAAATTATCAGTCTTGATGTATTTGAGGTTGTAATTATAACAATTTAAATTTGTCATGTTATCAATTTCAGATGGTGAACATTTTGGGTAACCTTGCTTGACCTCCTGGTACCAAGGATTTCATGGAAGGTATCACTACTGGTGGTGATATCTTGAAGACCAATTCAAATATCTTGAAGAGCGCAGGTTTGGGTTTTGACAGTAAGCAGTTTTTTGAAAATCAGTCTTTCAATTGTTATGTTTATCAAATGAGGATTTCAATAAATCTGCTACAAGGAAATAGAATAACGTACTATCCAATTCACACTTTGGTCAGGCACAAATTAAATTTAAGTTGTTTAACATTTACATCTTAAAGGCTTCTCGATTGTTATTCCTATCTACGTTACTGTTTGAGTTGCATTAGGTTATGTTTAAGTTGTTTAACATTTACATTTTAAAGGCTTCTCGGTTGTTATTCCTATCTATGTTACTGTTTGAGTTGTATTAGTTTGAATTTTGTTGCATCATATTCAATGGACTTTCTCATCTTTATGTAACCTTTGATACAATGAATCAATTTTCACACAATCTATTTTTCATTTAGGACTTTCTTTTCTTAATACTCATACACATTTAGGTTATGTTTTTTTGTCTTATAAAAGTAGTAGCTACCAATTTGATGTTGCCAGCAAATTGTCAGTTCTATTAAGAGGTTTAAGTTATGCTGTTATTTTTTTGTTCGTTGTGATAATGATCCTGCTTCATGGAAAAGGTTTGTTATTGCCATCATGATTGTGATATATTCAAGCATATGAATCACACAAAGTGGTTTAAAAATCTTTTACACTTAGATTACATTTTATTTAGTGTGATAAATTTTGGAAGCAAGGCTATTGTGTCATTATATAGATGAAGAAAGAAACTGATGTAACCTATAGAAAGATTTCTCCATCTTGGGTTATAATGTAAGATTATACAACGTGCTTTGAGATTTAACTTTTTGTTACAATATATTCTTTTTATGAATCACAATATTTAACATATGGTCATTATATTTTATGAATCGTAATATTTAATTCCCATGTGCAGGATCTGAAAGCTTGTTGATTATGGAAAATTCATACACCTGATAGTGGATCACTTTAAACCCCCCTTCTCTCACTCTGCTGCATGTTATAGAAATACTGGATTTATGTGGGAATTAAAAAAGCACACTAATTCAAATGGGTAAGATTTAAATTAGATGGTAAATCTTTCACCTTTAGTCTCCAATATGATGTGCACCATAGATTCAAAGATATATTCATAGTTTTAAAAAATAAAGAGTATGTTGGCAAGCACCAACTATACATAGCTCAAGAGAAAAATGAACCACATGTTTAAGCAGCATGTGATATGAACTAGGGTTTTGTTGGATTTTTTAATGAAAAAGTGACCTTTTGGTTAAAAACATCAAATAATATGCAGATGAATGTATGGACGATTTGGAGTGCAGCTTGGTTTGTAACCGATCGTGGTCCGTGATTCGGTTACTCATTCTAAGTTACAAGAAATTTTACTTATGAGTTATGACCCACTTTACGTTCAGGTAACTTATTTTGAGTTTTGATCCTTGAAATTGGCTTTTATAAAATTTGGAAGTTACCTGAAGGTGAATCACAAATATCAAGAATGCAAACAGGTGAAATTATGCTAGGTGGTGTGTATCCGAGTCAGTTCAAGGTATGCATTTCATCATATATGTTCCAAAGCAAAAATGGGTATAAATTAGCAGTGTTAGCAATTATGTATTACACCAGCTTAAGTTTTTTTCTTTGGTTTAATAATGCTGCGTTGTTATTGCAGCAATGAAGCCGAAAGCGAACATGTCATGGTTTAGCTGCATCTGATAAATGTACAGGTCAGGTCGCAAACTTCATGTATTTAAAATGAGTGTTCTTAAACTGTATTTAAAATGAGTGTTTCTCATCTAAACTTTAATTCTTATTCTGATATACTTCATATTTGTATTTTTAAAGTATAATCCTTATTATCTCCACTTATATTCTTGTGACTTTATGCATCAAAAGTACACTTTGGGTAGTTTTGAGTTTTTACCATGACGCACTTTGTCCATTTTGACCTATTAGGGTGATCAAACATAACCCGCTTCTGTTTTTGTAGCCAAAAGAAGCTTGCCGACTTGCTGATAAAATGATTCTACTTGATATGTTGCTGTTGAAACAATGTTGTTTGAAATTTATTACTGTAGTTTTTATGTGATATACTGCTGTCTAAACAATGCATTAGGTTAAATAGTACAGTTTAATGCAATATTTTGCCGTCCAAACAATGTAGTTTTTGTTGTGAATTTTGTATCATTGTGACATGTATCGAAGATATTGTTCAGCTTGTTTGGATTGTCTAATATTGTATTATGTATCATTGTGACATGTATGAAATTGATCATTTGGAATATGATGGTGAATTAAGTTGTCACGAACAAAAATACTATACTGAAGAAAGCCACAAGAGTATTAACTTACTAATAGTATCACGCTTGTAAATTGTCACTCAGTGACGCATCAGTCCCGCCGCATCGCGCGGGTACCCTGCTAGTATGTATACATATGACCATTAAAATCCTTTTTTTTTACATACTTTGTTAATGATCAAGTATACGAATCATATAATTTAAATACTTTATTAAAAACTTGTGTTTCCCTTCAAAATATATATTTTTGAATGTGCCCTAATAAAATCATGCCAAAACATTTTTTTTATGCATTTTAAGATTCTTTTTGTACATAGAATCAACAAGTAATCATCATCATGTGATTTGATTTAATCATAAAAATACTTATTTTGTATGCAATAAAGCACTTCCAAAATATATATTTATAGATACTCTAATGTTATTGACACATATATATATAAATTTTCTCAAAATGTTACACTTTTTGCACGTGGTTAACAAATAGACGTCTTTCATCTTCAAATAATTATATATACATTTAATGATGAAATTTTATATATAATAGTGATTTTTAATAAAATTCACAATCAACATGTATCTAATCAACTTATAATGATCATAAAAATATATACAAGCATCAAGTGATACATATACACATATCAAAAACATGTTTTCATGATAAAGATGTCATTTTAATTTTAATTTTTTTTTAAATCGTTTAAACAATAATCACCAACTCTATCGACGTACGGTTACATATATACATGTGTATTCATCATTTGTTTTTGGTAACGTTGATCGTTTTCCAAGTATGATTAAAACAATCTTTTTAAAATTTTGTAAATTTTGACACCATTATAATTGTTCTTTCAACACATTCACGTATACACCCATTTACACGAAAATCACACACATATATATAAGCATATATATGAAACATATTTTTACTTATTTATTGGGCACAGCATCTAATTAATCGCAGCTGTTGGCATCTGGCTATTCGGCTTCACTGGCTTTCCGCATTATTTTCAAGTCTTAGTTTAAGACTAGACACTACTCGCTAGCGTCTAATTCACTTAAACTACGGCTCTGATACCAATCTGTCACACCCCGATTTCCGGGTCACGTCATGATGATTGGATTTACACAAGTACGTAGCCATTTTAAGTATTACAGCGGAAGTCTTAAGGTCCAATTTTTACATTTACATTTACACGTGTATTCTACGGCTACATACTAAATTTTGGTTATGCCATTGTAATTCATTTGCCAAATAGCCAGCCATGCATTCCAACTCGCCGCACAGCTTACTTGTGATAACTATTTTTTTTACCTGAAATGCATACTAAAACAAGTCAGCTAACGCTGGTGAGTTCTAAGTTTATTTAGTAAGGGCAAAACTATTTCAAGAACCTGTTATCAAGTTCATAAAAAAAATAATCAAACTTTTATGAAAAACAGTCCTTTTATAATATCATCTCCACGAGATATAAAACATTGGCTTATCAGGCACGCTTGTTCAAAAACACTTGTGCACATGAAAAATCTCTGTAAAACACACTAGCACATTCCATGCTATGTTAATAACTTAAGCCACATGTAATAAATTAGTTTTGTCATGTCATACGATATGATGTACTCGAGATAATGATATAACGATCATAGACTAGCTAGGTACTATGATAAACTTCGGTCATAAGTCCATAATCAAACCAAGAAACACGTCGTTGCCCCACAACAGTCCAAACATATAAACTCCCTCGCTAAATATCCTGACCAGAGCGACTGGTCGCGAGAGCGGGCCCTTCTAACCCGATAGATCTACCAATATAGTCTGTGGCCTCCCCGAGGTTAATGATTATGGGGGGATTTAGGGGCTCAACAATATATACACATACTGTTGACCCAACTTATACCGTCATAACACTATACATGATCCCGATTACCCATCATATCACCATATCATGCTTTTCCCCCAAAACAGTTAAATAAAACATTTATTTAAAAAGGGGCTGTCAGAGAACTCATATAAGCTAAAACAGTTTAACACACAAACCAGTACGAGTATGCATTCCAGCCCAAAAACATATTCAAAACGATTGAAAGAGAGGGCGTCATAGAACTCACCTTAGCCATGCATTTAAGTATTTCCTATTGGTTTTTAGATATAATCTCGTTATAATTCTGAATCTTCGGCCTTAAGTTCCTGATCTATAATCATATATGTGTCCGAATTAGGATATGGAAGTAGACTATATCATATTTGGCTTAACCGGCCATCTAACGTGTCGGCTCATACGTTACGAATTTATTGGATTCATGGTTTTATTATCCGTGTACTACGTTTTTGGATTATTGTCAAATATTACACTTACAAAGTTTGTTTCGATTTTAACTTAAGTAATATATAATTATCAAAGTTTGATAATTAATATTATATTTGTGTAATATTTTATTATACAATAACTAATTATATCCATAATGTTTCTAGTACAATTCACCTTTTTGTATTTATTTCAATTGTCTTGTATCGTATAATTATACTTTTAAGACATATATAATAAAATACATATTTTAGTTATGTATTTTCCTATACATATATGCAGTCCATGACTTTTCAAAACATGAAGTTTTCGGATTTTATATATTTATAAATCATCCCAAGTTATACACAATTTACGCAAATTTATTTATTCGAGAGTTCGTCATATATACCTATGAAAATATTTTGTTTTGTCACTTCGTATTTTTATTAAAGTCCAAATGTTGTATTATGTGTTATAAAAATGAATATCTAAATATTCAATTAATGTAAATATATATATTCACTTAAAAATCCGTTTTTATGAATTTGACTGTTTTTATATAATAACATTCTTATTCAATAATCTTAATGATACAAAATCAAAGTATTAATTCTATTTTATACAAATCAATTTCTAACATCTCATTTTCATATAACATAAGTTATATTATCAATTTGTCTAACTTTGTTAAACATAACTAGTTATTTATATTTATACATCGTCCCATTTGGTTTATATCTTATAGGTACCATATTGATAGTAATCATAAACTTTTACTTATATAATTCGCATTCGTCCCACTCGTTTAGCACAATATAAAACGATAGCAAAAACGTCCGGTTTATACCTTTCGCGTCCGATTCGCGCTTACGAATCTTTTGGAAACCGACATGCAATGAGACCCGATTACATCATTGTGCTCGTTTTTCCATTACGAACGTTTCTCCGGCCTCAGATCGTCCACACAACCTTGTTTGAGCCACCATGTAATACCAACAAGTTCCCTGATTTTATTCAAGAAACTGTCACAAACGGATCAGTATAAAAACCAGACTTCCGATCATCTGATCGTAATTTCCTTCGGTTGAAATGTTCACATACGTATAAGGAACATACAGTCCAAATTTCGTCAGTAACCAACGGTCGGATCTCCGGGAAAGTGACGATCTTTGGGACTGGGTTTTCAGTGACGGAAATTACGAAACGTTACGTTTTTGGACATAAAAACCGTACCTCTGGGTAAGATATACAAAAACTGAACGGTAGATGTTAACTTCCATATGTTAGGCACAACCCGACCAAATTTCAGACGTATCCAACGGTTAGATCTTCCGAAATCCGCCCTAGAAAACCACTGCGTTTTTGGAAACACAACATGCAACCATTGTTATTAAGTTTCTCACGAGTTTTCATTGTTTTAAAGGACGATTCAGGCTAAAAGAAGCTTACCATCGCGTTCGGGACCTCGAGAAATGGTTCCGGGACGAAAACCGTATCTCCGGCCGTCGTCGGACCGCCACGGACCGCCGCCGGACCACCGCCGGAAGGTGGCCGGAATTTCAGAGAGTTCTCCAGCTCTCTCTCTCTAAAACACACTCATGTGTGTGAAAAATAAAGAAAGTGAGAGAAATCTTGCTTTATATAGTGGTCAGTAATTCGCATGTTGCTCCGTGTCAACTCGTACCGCGTACAAATCTGACCGACGTCTCATTTTTATTTAATTTCGTTTCGTAAATTTAGATACCATAAGATATAATAAATAATCTCGGGATATTTGTTGCATCAAATATGACTTGTATGACGATAACGGCTCGGAACACGTTAAAATCGCGTATTTTGCACGCTTAACTGTTTTAAGCGTTTTCTCGTACCGAATGTCAGTATTATAATTTCTCTACTTATATTGAATCAAAACGAATATTTGATAATATTTTGTCACGTCATTTTAGGCATCGAGACTGCTTCAGCAAATAACATAAACGTACGAACGTTTAGCGCGGATTTATCGGTTCCGCACGCGTAATTTGCATTTTGACATTCGAATTGAATTTCTGAATGAATATAAATGAGAATAATGATATTCATAGTCATGACACCTGACGTGTCACGTTTCTGACAGATACCGGCTATTTACCGCGTTATCAATTTATGGTATGAATTATCATTTGAGAGACTTAAAAATTATTGTTACGACCTTGTTACATGATTTTAATTATTTATTGGACTTGAGATTATCGATTTGGGCTACAGATGAACCTAAAATCTTTAATGGGCCTTGTGTGTCCATTTCGTTGGCCCACACTTTAAGTACCGAATTTTGACGGGTGTCACATTAGATAATTAGACGTTTATACCAAACGTTAATGTCATGTGGTTCATACACTAAACCGATTCCAACATTATTGTTAGATAACCAAACGTCTATCGAAACGTTTTTGTCATATGGTTTCTTAACTAAACCAATTCTAACACTCTTGTTAGAACACCAAACGTTTACTGAAATGTTTTTGTCGTATGGTTTATTAACCAAATCAATTCTAACACTATTGTTAGAGAACTAAACGTTTACTGAAACGTTTTGTCGTTCGGTTTATTCGTTAAACCCATTCTAACACTCTTGTTAGAATATACACAATTAGCAATCATTTTTTTTATTCAAGTTAATTGAATTGAACCATTTGAATTGTACCACCAAAGTTTGGATTTAAGATTGTACTCCAATCTATATAGAAACCAAACACAAATTTGTACTAATACACATCATTTCCCAATAAAAGATATTTAATGGATTTTAACTAAAATCTCAAATAGTTTTATATTTTAATCTTTTATGAACCCAAATCCTTTTTAAAGGTTTTAAAATTGTATCAAACAATTTTCATAAAATCTGTTTAAGTTTGTTGGAAATAAGTTCACTTTTAATAAAATAATTAACGGAATATTATAACGATGCTCTCGTTATACATGGGAAATACACTAGTACATTCATGGCCGGCTATGAGGGGGTGCACCGTGTGCGACCGCACAGGGCACCCGCTCGACGGGGGCACCAAATTAAAAAAAAATTTATTATATAAATTTTTTTTATAAAACTTAGGCAAATTGGCTAAAAATAATCTCAACTAACACCTATTAGCCGAGAATAATCCCAACTCAGTTTATTCCCTCCAGTGGTCCCAAATCCAACTTTTTTGGCCTCCAGTGGTCCGCCGTTAAGTGCACTTAACGGCCGTTAACTTTTTTTTGATTTTTTTCGAGTTTCAAAACAACGTTTTATGGATATTGATCGGAAGGAGTATACGATTCAATTGATGTAAACCTTACTTCGAACTGGTGTTCCAAACGACAAAACGGTCTTCAATCGGGTGTTTAAAACCTAACGGTGCTTTAACCGGATATCAAAATTAAACCATATGAAGCAACAATTGAAAGTAAGGTTTACATCAACTGACTCGTATTCTCCTCCCGATCAAAATCCCTAAAATATCGGTTTGAAATTCGAAAAAAATAGAAAAAAAGTTAACGGCCGTTAAGTGCACTTAACGGCGGACCATTGTAGGCCAAAAAAGTTGGATTTGGGACTACTGGAGGGAATAAACTGAGTTGGGATTATTTTCGGCCAATAGGTGTTGGTTGGAATTATTTTAGGCCAATTTGCCTAAAACTTATGTGTAGGCTAGAGAATTTGTTACAAAAGCCCATTGTTTTTTACTTTTAAAAGCCCACTAGTTTCACTAAAAGCCCACATGGCCATAAGTCCATAACAAGTCCACAAAACTTTTAATTTTTTTTTGTTCGATGTTGAAAAAATATGACAGCAGCTGCCAGCAGAAAAAAAGTTCAATTTTTTGACAGACAGCGACTAGGAATTAGGGAGTAGTGACGATTTGGATCTTTGGAGACAAGAATTCAAGAAACTAAAGAGTAAAAAACTAAAAATAATTGGTTTATATAACTTAGTGCGATGGTGCTCGAGGAAGGGGGCCCTTTTTTCCTGGCCCGCACAAGGCACCAAAATCCTCAGGACCGGCCCTGAGTACATTACCGTGTACAAAACCAAATCAGAAATACATGTAAAGAACAATTTACAAATAATACAAACCGTACTGGTTAGGTAAACTTCAATGAGATATCAACGTACATGACGGTAACGAAAACGAGATTGATGATCATGCAAAACAAATATTAGGAAGAAAGATCCGGGCTTGTGTTTGACACAATTCCCTTAAACAGATTCGTCGTCTGTTCCCAGGGTACACCGGACGAAAGCAGCGTACTGCCGGACTTGATCACTTGCCTGAAAAGGAACCGTAGAAGATGTTGCAGATGAGATTATAGATATTGCATGTCTTGCTCATGTGTTCATGGTGTGTTGTGAACTCTCCATGTTTTTCCTTGGTTTTTGGTTTTGATCCAAAAAACAACTTATGTTGCCATGTTTTTGGTTGTTATCTTTATGATAAGTAATGCAAGAGTCTTGCAATTCATGACAATTGAATTGTCATAAAACTTAGCAACTAATGACAAATGAATTGTCATAAAACCCATTAACTTAAGTTTGGACATCCCAATGGTCTCTTCTAGATGTCTCAACCGAGTCGGGTTACAACAACGCTAGCCTCGAGTTTCGGAGCTGCATTCAGTTACCAACCGACTACTTGAGAGTTGACCTCTCATTTACACAAAATATCCAACAAAATCAACCGTTACAAAATGACGGACTCGAACAACTTTAAAGATCTTTTATAATGCCACTAAACAAACTTGTGTAACCAGGGGTGACCATATATTTGTAAATTGATTGTTTGTTATTAACTGATGTATATTGCCGAACTGTCATTTTTTAAAGCAGCAAGCAACGCATTTGAGAGAGTAGTGAAGATAAAGGAGATGGGTTGCAATTGCAGATCGGTGAACGGGTAGGTAGGGAAGATGAAGATCGTTAATTTTAAGAGAGATCTGGAAGAAGACAACGGCTGGGAAAATTAGTATGTTTAACATGGTTTATATAAAAATAACTTAAATAAAGAAGAGGGATAATTAGGTAATTTAATCATTTTTTAGATGGTTAATTAACCGTCAAACTAATCATGGGATAAAAATGACTCACTTTAAAAAGTTTAGGGTTATAAAAGGACTAAATATTTAAATGGGGTTGTAGAGTGATATCAAGTGTTAGCTACAAGAGTGTAGTTTGCACTTAACTCTTATTCTTAATTGTTATTTGTTTGTTTTACTTTTATGAATAAAATAGTTTAGCTTTAAAAATATATAGAATTTAAAACTAAAAAAATGGTTTAGAGGGGTGTTAGATGGGCTTCATGCAATGTGGTGTTGAATAAAGAGAAAAAGTATAAAACATTATGGTGACGTGGGATCAACTCCTTTACTATTAAGCAACTCTATACTTTTGAAGTCAGTAGTACATTAACACAATTGCACTGGTAAGTTGCATATACAATAAGGGTAGTTTTATGCTTAATAGTATATGTGAGCACGACTTAAACTTGTTTGCGGGCATATTTTGACTAGCCGTAGGCCAGCATCTGCCTAATTACCAATTAATTAAACATATTTTGTGATTTATGTGACAAAGTAGATCATGAAACATGACTGCAGGTTCAATGATTGATGATTTAAAACTTCAAAATGTTTTCTAGTGAATTAAACAGTCAAGGTACGTGGTTTCGGTTGCTTTAAGATAGAATCGATACGTAGAATATATATACATAGCTGAGCCATTAGTATGCAATACATGACCATCATGATATATGAGAAAATTACATTGTAGTGATACTTTAAAGATCCTCTTTCAACTGAAATGAGAGAGATATGCAAAGTACAAAATCAGAACATAACATTTAAATCATTTGATTTATTACAAACAAAAAAACTAACTATAATATCGCCATGCATGCTATGCCATGAATATCACATCATTCATTATTGATATCAGGTTTTCCTGTATAAAAAACAAAGGAGAGTTGGAGAGCAATTATAAATTGATATCAAATATGACAAGAAATGTGGGTCCAACTAATCAATTGACAAATAATAACTAGAAGTCTAGAAACCACTATTGAAATTTGGCTAATCATTGGTTGTGAAAATTTTGAAATTTAGCAATAAAGTGTCTAGTTTTGACATCTTGTTTTGGGTAAATGTTAACTGATCTGGACGGTTTTTGTATGAATCCAGAAAATTCTTTGCAATCAATCCATGAAAGTTGTGAACAAATACAAAAAAATCTTCTTTTTAATTTTCATCCGTCCAAGTCTCTTTCATTTTAAGCAGATTTAACTTAAAAGTCATTAAAAACACAATAGTTTTAGAATAATTAAAAGGTGGATGTTATAGCATTCGTATCAACAACGTACTCTATCAATAATAATCATGTGAGCATCTGAAATTCAGAGGCACAATTGAATTCAGATGCCTAACTAGAGATCCCCGTATGCCAAAAGGCCTTTCGCCAAACTTTTTTTCCCAGCTTAAGGGGCTATTTGTTTTAGTCTTTTAACGGTTTAGATGTCTGAATGGTTCAGAACTTAATGATTCAGACTGTTTGTTTCACAAGCAGATGTATGAATGGTTCAGACATTTGGCTCTTAATGGTTAAGCATTATACACAGTCTGAATGGTTAAGACCTCTTATCTAAACTAGTCAGACATTTTCCTTTGAATAGTTAAGCAATATACTAGCTCTTAATGGTTCAGACCTCTTATTGGTTTAGTACTTAATGGTTCAGACTTTAGACCTCTTACTGGTTCAGCATTTAACCATTCAAATGTTGCCAAACAACCCCTAAGTGCAGATGAAGGTCGAGTGATCCTAGGTACCATACGGCCAGTCGCCCACAATAAAGTTTACTGGTGTGTGATTTAACTCACTCTCAACCATAAATATGTGGAGAGGCGTAATTCTTATTTTAGAAATTTATAGAATACGTGTAAAAGAAATATAAATTTACATACAAGGACAACCGATATAGTGCAAAATATATATAATTCCTGTGTAAAGTTTGTACTTTTTAAAGTACTTTATATTCAAATTTTGTTAAAATCTATGTACTATTGAAGAGAATGATACTTCTCAGGCATCAAAGTTGATTGTTATGAAAAGAGCAAGAAACGAAGTCAAACGAGTAAAACCCGAAATCCAGAACGAATTAGGAAGCAAACCGGAACACGAAACGAAGGGCAGAGAGTTGGTCACGCCATGCGACCAGTCTCTTTAGTGACACCTCACCTGACGGCGGAATCATCGGGCATTGTCATAGATATAGATATCATAGTAACAAAACACATGGTACACATTTTATTAAAGTCTAATAATGATGTAACATAAGTTTGGAATAAATGTCTAAAAGGAAAACGACAAACGTCATAAACAAGAAAACAACAATTGCAACAATTTATTGTTTATTAATACTAGGTCCAAAGCATTTCTTTTATCTTGGAAAATAGAAATCATCACGAATTACCTGAAATATGCGTAAAATAAAGTTAGCTATTTAAAGCTAGTGAGTAAACCACAATTTATAATAAATAGTATAGAAAATTCGAGATCATCATAAATATGTTGCGCAATCTTATATGTATAGCAATTTCGTAGTATTCTCTACCATGACCCATGGAATAGTATATAAAACTGGCATTAGTAAACCCCACAATATATCTTTTAGCAACGTTTCATGAGGAACCACTCATGTTTCAATTAATGATAACTTTTCACGTACCCGTCCATTAGCCGTCTCGATATATAAGTTAACAATAATTATTTAACAACTTTAGGGACATGACATAGCAACAAGTCTCATAGCATAACAACAAGCATCATAGCATAGCATCTAGTTAACAGAGAATATAATGGCCAGGTTTAAATCACCTATCGATTTTGTATAAATATGTGGGTTTGTCAAACCATTAGCGCTAACATTGTACCGGTGAGATTACCAGGGGCGCAGGTAGGTTGAGACCCGGGAGGGTCACGACCCTCCCATTTTTTCCCGATAGAAGTAGCGATTTGTCAGTTTTTAGTGGATTTTATTATACGGGCCCTCGCATTTTTAAAATCAGGCCCCCTTTTACTAAAACCCAACATCAACCCAATTAAACTCAAACCCATTAAACCCAATTCAACACAACATCAACCCAATTAAACCCAAACCCAATTCAACACAACATCAACCCAATTAAACCTAAACCCATTAAACACAACCCAATTAAACCCAAACCCAATTAAACCCACACCCATAACAATCGCATTTCAACCCTGTTGCTGCTGCTTGACTGCTTCCCTGCGACAGTGCGACCACCGACTGCTTCCCTGCTGCTTCCTGCTGCTTCCCTGCGAGGCTGCGACCACCGGGCACCGGCGACCCTGCTGCTTCACTGCGACTCTGCGAGTCTGCGACCACCGCCGCTGTTGCTTCATTGTTGATTTTATCAGGTTAGTTTTACATTTTTACAATTTGTTGATTGTTAATTGTTGATTTGTTGAATTTAGGGGTTGTTAATGTTGGGTGTTGTTGAATGTTGATTGTTATTGTTGTTGTAATGTTGATTTTTAATGTTAATTGTTAAATGTTAATGTTAGGTTTTTAATGTTAATTGTTATTGTTGTTGTAAATGTTAATGTTGATTGTTTAAGTTTATTAGTTTTGATTTTTGTAGATTGTTGATTGTTGAATGTTGAATTTTGATTGTTAATTGTTGAATTTAGGGTTTAAGGGAATTAGGGTTTACGTTTAGTTGTTAAATGTTGATGTTTTTTTAGGGTAATAAGGCCATAAGGGGTTTAATTTTAGTTGTTTTAGGGGTTGTTAATGTTGATTGTTAAATGTTGATTATTGATTGTTAAAAGTTTGATTGTTAAATGTTTGATTGTTGAATGTTTGATTGTTGAATTTATGGTTTAAGGAAATAAGGGGTTTAAGTTTAGTTGTTGAATGTTGATGGATTTTAGGTTTTTATTTTAGTTCTTGATTGTAAGAATGTTGAATGTTCAATTATTGAATTTATGATTTAAGGGAATAAGGAGTTTAATTTTAGTTGTTGAATGTTTGGTTTTGATTTTGTAGATAGAAAAAGATATTGCCGAAACGTTTGATTTAGAAGCCATAATTAACGAATTCAAATATTTTAAAGGTCGTCGGGCTGAGTTGTATTTCTTCATCCAGGTACTCATCCTTCTTATCTTATTGATTTATGTGTAAGAATTTCTTTAGAATGAATGCATACTTTTGATACTTGAAGTTTTTATTGTTTAACCCGACCCGACCTGAATCGCCGACCCGAACATATGTACCGAAACATAGCATTAGGAAAAAAAATATATGGGCACCATAATTTTAGGCCCCCTATCAGTAAAATTCTGGCTTCGCCAGTGGAGATTACAAAGAAATAATACTACTTTAAATTACCATATAAGGTTGCATCCTACTATAGACAAGACTAACACATTTTATGATCTATTTTTTTGAAAAAACAGAATAGAAAAATGTAGTATAGAAATAGAACACATATTTCGGCCCCAAAATGTAAAAGTAAAAAGAGGAGTGAATTTACTCATCTTGAATCACGAGCACAACATAAATAGAAATTAACTTAGATAAATCCGAGGATTGTCCCAATACAAGAATCACCTAAGTAAATAACAATCCTAACTTAGTAAAACGTAGAGTATAGAAAACTAGAATCAGAAAAATAGGAATCTAAGGTAATTTGAAATTCTTGGGTTTCAAATTGAGATTTGGAGATTTTTCGGTAAATTATTAAAAATATATAAACAAATTTAATAATAACGCCGGAAACTAATAATATAAATAATAATAGTGATGACAATATATTTGATTAACGATAGTAATTCAAAAAATATAAGTATTTTTTACAATTGATTATTTAACATCGATAATATATTATACACCCTAAAAATACTTCAAAACTTTTACCACATTTTAAAAGCATTTAATAGCCTTATAAAAAGTCTACAGTTATAAACTATTATTTATAAAACCTTTATATATTTTAGAAGTATTGAAATACATTTTATAGTACTTTAAAGTATTTGTAAAGAGTAAATTTATACAAAATAATGGTTTCATATATTTGATAAGATTTTTGACATATTATATTTTGTATGTTATAAAGGTTAGTAATTGATTATGGTATGTAGTTAAAATAGGTCAAATGCAATAAAATAAATAATAGGAAAAAAAGTGTTCCCTTGTTTCAAACCCAAGACCTTACATTCACAGGCAACCAACTTAACTAGGCGCTATATGTCACTTTTGTTTAGAATTGGTTTTGAAATGTTTTTATATTATTGATAGGTTCGAACGGAACCGAGCTTGGATCTAGACCTGAGATTGTTTGGGGGATGTTGTTTGTAATCAGTAATGCGGAATCTCACTAATCACGTATTGATGAATGTTCATGAAGATCAATGCAAAGTATGATGAAGATGATGATAATATGAATAAGTTCTTCTATTAGATCAATATGAAGGTTACAAAGGATAGTGAAATGAAATGCAGATAACTCTATTTAAGAAATGACCTGTGTGATGGTATTTTTAGTCCATACCATTCACCTTAACCTAAACATGTGCAATTAAGCACAAACGATTACACAAATATTCTAACGTCAAATACAATTAATGAACGTCTTCAACCATGCTTGCTCGTGAGGATGCTCGATATCTTCACTCGCTTATATTTGTAAAGTGTCATCTTCAATTAGACCCAACAATACCCCCCCTAAGATGATACTTTACAAATCCGACTGATAAGCTTAAATCTTCATGTGACGAGCATAGAGAGCAACCTAAAGTTTTGGTATGCATTATCTTCAAGAGGATCTAACAGCTTTCATTTGGTCCTCACGTTCCCAAGTAAGCTCAGATCCACACTTTGATTCCCAACGAACATTTACTATCGGAATCCGACTATGTTGAGCTGCTTTACTTCACTATCCATTATTTCCAATGGCTGTTCAATAAATTGCATAGATTCGTCGATTTGGACTTCATCGATAGGCATAATGAGATTTTCATCGGATAAACACTTCTTTAAATTAAAAACATGGAAACCGGATGAATACTACCGAATTCCTTAGGCAATTACGGTTCATAAGAAACTTTCTAAATCTTTTTAGGAATTGGGTCAAGTGAAAATAAAATGATTAAATGTGGCTCAACTCTACAAGTTGTCCATAATATTGTGCTTTCCATCATAAATGTACTTACGTCATTTAGCTCCTTTGATTTAAACAAGAATACGTTAGTCTCGAGGAGTTGCATTAGAATACACCAACTTAAGAAATAGATGATGATGATAATAACAAATGCTAATACGCAAAAATAATTGTTCAATTTTGATTTCTATATGATAAGAATTCATTTCTGATTTCTGCATAGGTGTAAATAGTACTTAGTTGTTATTTTTAGATCAACTTAGAATATAGCTTATCTTACTCGATGATATACGGTAGGTATTATTATATGAATAGAATACTTAGAACAACACAACATCACTAGACACCGACAATGCTTCATTTGATAGTATGACAAAACACTTATATACAGCGGAAATATTTAGAAATCTTATGAAGTAACATAGAAAATACATGGAAATATTTAGAAATCTTTAGAAAAATGATAATCATAGAATCATTGAAAAAATATATATAGAATTTGAAGGCTTAAGAATGTGTCTTGGTTTTGGAGACTTATGACTTATCAAAGTTTTAAGTTCGTTTGAACGTATTCGAGGAGTCATGCTTAAGCCTATAGGGTCACACTCATCGCATCCATTCCTAGGTAAGCATACATGTCCCTTTAAGGGATTATACGAAATGCTTTGCCTTAGACAGGATGGAGATGATACAGGCTTTCCCCTTCCAGATTGCACACATTCCCCACGTTTGAAACTTACTTAACACTACGGCGAGATCCCAAAAAGAGAAAAGATCCTAATCACGTAGGCGAGTCTCTTGTAGATCATTCGCGAAATCAAATAAGAATAAGATTAAGAAAATAGATAGAAAGAACATGTTCTATAAGAGTTTTCTAAGTACAAACTATTTGCACTAAGGACTCATAGATTATAGTCTAGGTTGGTGTGTTTCTAATACCTTATCCTACTTCCATATAACCATGGCTCTGATACCAAACTATGACACCCCACCCGATGGCAGAACCACCGGGTTATCTTAGAAATGGATATCGTTAGTCAACAAAGCACATGGTATCATTTTATTAAAGTGTAATAATGATAATCATAAGTTTTGGAACATAAGTCTTAAATAGAAAACGACAAAAGCAATAATCAAATAGTAAATGCTAGTCTTTATTATCATTTCTCTAAGTCCAAGGCATCCCTGTCTTGAATAATAGCAATAAATCAACATCAGGCACCACTTGAAATATGTGTAAAATAAAGTTAGCTACACAAGCTAGTGAGTAAAAACACAATTTGTATATAATAGTATTGAAATCCAAGATCAAGAAGATATGCTGCATAATCTTACGTGTATAGTCATTTCGTAAATATTACTCAACCATGTCCCCTAGAATATAACACAACCACTTAGAAATAAACAACATTTCGTTTAGCTATTTTAACATGAGGAACCACCAATGTACCAATTAAAGATAACTTTTAACCAACCGTAATTTTTTCGTATCGATCTATAAGTTATAAATAATCAATTAACAACTTAGGGACATGACATAGCAACTAGCATCAAAGTATAATAACAACCGACATAGCATAGCAACATTGTAAACATAGTAAACATGGAATTAGAATGACCGGGTTTAAATCACCTATCGATGTTGTCCAGGCAGGTAGGTTTGTCAAACCATTAGTGCTAACATTGTACCGGTGGGATTACCAAGCAATAAACTACTTTAAACTACCACATAAGGTTGCATCAAGCCGCGAACTAGATTATCATATTTGTAGGATCTCTTTTAAAAAATAGAAAAATGTAAAAAACATGGTATAGTATAAACTCATATTCAACCTCAAAGTGTAAAAGTAAAAAATGAAAGTGAGATTACTCACCTTCAATAGGAGTTTGAAATATTATAGCAAAGACATAGATGGACCCAGGATTTCCCAAATACTAGGATCACCTAAGTAATGAGAATCCTAACTTAGTAAACATATAGTAAAGAAAACTAGAAAAGGAACAATAAGAATCTAAGGAAATTAGGATTCTAGGGTTTCGAATTGGGGATTAGGGGCTTTTCGGTAAACGATTTGAAATATATAAAATTAATAAATCATTACGACGGAAAATAATAGTAGTATTTTTGTTAAATGATAGCAATTCAAATAATATATTTCTAACGGAAACTATTTAACGTCACAAAATGTATTATGCATCTAGAAATACTTTAGAACTCTTAACACAATTTTTTAAGTTTACAATAGTCCTTAAAAAGTCCTATTTGAACAACCTATTATTTATGAAATTTGTATGTATTTAAAAGTATTCGAATACATTTTTGTAGTATTTTTAAAGTATTAAAATACTGTAATAATTAGATTTATAAAACTAGTTCATATAAAATCATGGATTTGATATATTTTATAAGTTTTTAGTATTTTTATAAAATATATAATATACTATTGGTATCGGGTTTAAGTTAAATAGAAACAATGGTTAATAATGCCCATTGAGTGAGACCATGGTGGAAGATTTAGCAACAGGAATGGAATTCCTGCTTTGTGGACTCTGCTGTTCAGCTAGTGTGAAGCTTTTCCTCTTCATGAGGTGTTCTCCAGTAGATGTGTTGAACATTCGTTGAGCCGGGTATTTGAGTCCATTATAGAACTTCTCAACTAATGCCCATTGAGTGAGACCATGTTGGGGGCAATGGCTTAAGAGCGTTTGAAAACGCTCCCAAGCATCACAGTAATGCTCATCAGGATCCATGCGAAAAGAATGTATTTGATCGCGCATTCGAGCATTTTTGAACGCTGGGTTATATTTCTTCAGAAATTTGGACTGAAGATCATCCCATGTCGTGATGGAATCCTAGGGAAGAGAATCTAACCAAGTAGAGGCTCGGCCAGATAAAGAGAATGAGAACAACCAGAGATATACCACATCTCCGGTCACAACAGTGATATTGAACGTATCGAAGATACGAACAAATCGAGAAAGATGCCCGATGGCATCCACATCGTCCAATCCGTGGAACTGGACCGCAGAAGTGATGGTGGACATCACATAAGATGGAATCTGCCAGTTATTGGTGTTGGCCACAACAGGACGGGTAATCGCAGATCGAGACCCTGTTATACCATCATTGGCTTACTGGTGAACCTTAAGACGAGGATTTTGGTGGCCCATTATATCAACAGCAAGAGGAACTAATCGTGCAGGTTCGATAAGAGTACGAATACCTTCGTGAAACTCTCTCTCAGGCTCTAAAGAAGGTGGATATTCAGATGGGCCTTGGGAACGAGTACGTGGCATAAACTAGAAAAGAACCTAGACGCTAGACTCGGAAACTAAGAATAGAAAACTGACTCGAGAAAAACTAAAAACTTAAGAAAAGGAACTCTAACTTACCAACAAATCCTAATCAAAGCTAGTTTCACTATTGCCAAGTGTCCCCGGCAACGGGGCCAAATACTTGATGTGCTAAACACGGTCTATAAAAATAACTAACCTAAGACTCTATCTTGACACTCGAGTTAAAAACCAATAAACCCTAAACTAGACCTAGCTGACAGGCAAGTGTACCTATCGACTGGAGTATAGTCTACGGAAGACCGGATATCTAACCCAATGACACTATGAATAACGAAAACTAAATTGAAAAGGAATATTGATTGATCGCCCGGGGGGGGGGTTCTAATAACCTAAGAACAAGAAAATAAATTTTAACTAGTAAATTAATTAAAGATGATCACAACGAATGAAGACTTTGGTTAACTTGCAAGATTGGAAAGAATACCACCTAGATGAATTTCGGTTATGACTTATGACTTTGGTTTGGTTGATTTAAATGTGATGAAACCGAATTTCTAAAGATGCGAACCTTAATAGACCTAAAGGATCCCAGATCATTCTCCGGGTGTGACCGATAAGAATACTTAAGGAACGAATTAAACTATCGGTTGGGTTGAATCACCTTTCGATCTTTTCAACAATTCTTGCATACCCGAATGACAACTAATCTCTCGATCTAGCTGACACAGTACACAATTAACACGATAATCTCTCGATCATGCAAGGGGTAACATGCAAAAGAAATATTGAACACAATTAACACGATAATCACGTATTAGGTAAACCTCCTCTCGGACCGTTCAAACCCTAAATATTTAACTATCGAGATTAATTGTCCAACTTACTTTTTCAAGCCAAGTTAAGTAGTTCATTAAAGTTTCAATTCAAGTTTCACCAATCCTAATGATCACTACGTCTAGCAATTCATTACACAAATCAATAACACAAGGTCAATGACTTAGCTACGAGAATCTATATGATCAAATCAACAACTCAATTCAAGTAAGAACTTAGTAAAACAATAAAAATCAATACTTTAACAACCATATACATTCAACATACCAAGAACATGCACTTTTATA
Source organism: Tagetes erecta (assembly GCA_030867185.1). Taxonomy (NCBI): domain Eukaryota; kingdom Viridiplantae; phylum Streptophyta; class Magnoliopsida; order Asterales; family Asteraceae; genus Tagetes; species Tagetes erecta. The sequence continues at coordinate 9,881,474 of CM061486.1, forward strand.
CTATAATTCAAAACATCACATAAAAACAACCAAAACCAATTCCACAATCAATAACCATTCATCATCTAGGTAGTAATACGAGTTTAGCTACTCATGATCATATAAAAAACACCAAAATATTCTGAGTTAAAAAACAAACATGATCAAAAGTTGATTAAAACAAGAGTTCAAGAGGATTAAAAACCTGGAACAACGATCGATACACGTCTTGATGATCCAAGCTTTAACCTCTCCGAAAAAACCAAAATCACCTTTCTTTGAGCTTTAAAACGGCTAGAACAAACTCCTTTCGACTAGGGTTTGTAAGGTGTTTAAATAGAAGAAAACTAAAAAAATCCCATATACTTGTCTGACGCGGTACGCGCACGGGGAGGGCTCTCCTGCGCGTGTCGCCTAGGACCCCTCCGTCCAGAAACTTTTGTTTTGCTTTTTGCCTTCCAACTCCAAGTATCCTCTAGTGCTCCACTTCATTCCTTTAAGTCATTTGCACATCTTTAAGCACCAAAACACCTACATAAGTAATATGAAGTTAAGATCCATGTCTCATTCAATAAACATTATAAAAACTAAGCGAAACACATGCGTTAAACCCGAAAATTAGACGAAAACGATAGACCAAACCATGATGTGTTAGCCCCACATTAAAATACCCACACTTAACCTTTTTTCGTCCTCGAAAAAGTATGCAAATGGAACCACAATCAGGAATTTAGCTTTCAACACAATATAAAACATTTTAAGCAATCCTTAAACAAGCAACTAGTCATAGTAATCATCAGTATTGTTTCCAACTAACCATAACACTAGCTAATCGGGTTTCTCCTTGTGTTTTCTTTAGTTTAAGTGATATCAATATATCTACAGGGTCTCACCCTTAGGAAGCCACAGTTCAGCCTGTTAATTGTTTCTTTACGAGGCACAGTTTAAACCTTATAGATTTTTTTTACCAAAATAACCTAAAGAACTTAACCTAGTTAAGAAATATTGCCATATTAGGGTGATTATTTGATGGATAATACTTACGGGTATAGACTGTTTTATTCATCATTTTTTTTTTCAAAACAAGATCACCTCACCCAGGGGTGTCGGCTCCAAGTCGCTATCCCAGAGGTAGAGCACATGAGGTCTTGGATCACTTGCTTTATTTTGCTTTTTTTTCATTTGGCTACATTGAGCTCTTTTATTAGAGTTGCTACTTTGTGCACTTTCAGTCTATACCCTATGGACATTGTATGCGGTGCGCCACTTCTTTCACAAGAAGTGTGCTATTAGATCCTATTATGGCAATTATCCTTGACTAGTGTAAGTTTTAAAGCTTACAACGGTGCCTAAGTTTCTTAGTTAAGGCCTTTCTGTTTCTTCTAAGATGATAACCCACGAGATACCTTGATTTAATTAGTTAATTATTAGAACAATTAGAGAAAAACCTTTCAAAGCTAATTGGGTCACCGATTGACTACCAATTGACTAATCACTTGTTATCAAACAAAAAAAAAAATTTCATTGAAAAACCAATTCACAATACTATTATCATTTTCCATTTAATTGCAACACTTCTTTCAAAAACATTTTCAAATTAATTTTTTTTTTGTATTTTTCTGAACTAAACTAACTAGACTAGACGATAGTCTCCCATACCCACACTTAAACGACACATTGTCCCTAATGTGGCTCGAAAGATGACTCAAAATAAAAACATAAAAATGAACCAGAATACTAAAAACTAAAAGTAGAAAGTAAAAGGAACATGCTCCCCTAATAATAATGCAGCTTCGCCTTAGAAGTCTCGTTCCTGACGATTGTATAGCATTTCATTCGCGATCGTCGTCTAACATCAATTAACTTGAGATGCCCTTTACAATCTTCCGACTGAGTTTCAGATCATCCTCGTCCGAATGGAGATTGAGTACAAACGGATAGATCCCAAGCTCCAAAATAAAAACACAAACATACCCAAACAGACATCACAGTGTAAAATAAAAGAAACTCAAAACATGAAGGACTGACTTAATACACAAAGGACTCAAATAAAGGTAAATAAAAACCATGCAAGTAACTATACAAACTATACACTCAGGATCTCACCTGAGACACTCAACCCTCGACATCGTATCCTGGTTCCTTTGGGACATCCACATCCTTCCTAGGATACCCATACTTATTCCTCAGCACCTGATCCGACCCAATCACATACAACTCGTCATCCCACTTAGTCGTCTCTCTCATTGGATCAGGAATCCTAAAAGTTGCACTCTCATCCCCAACCTGCAGTGTTATCTTACTCGCAAACAAATCCATCAAAGCACGAGCCGTACGCAAGAGTGGACGACCTAAAATAATCGGGACTATATGGTCTGCCTCCATATCTAAAATGACAAATTCCACGGGGAAAACAAACTTATTAATCTTAATCAAGACATTTTCCACCACTGCCCGTGGCTTCTTAACCGAACGATCAACTAAAGATATGGTCATGCGTGTAGGAACAAGATCTCCTAGGCCTAGCTGCTTATACAATGAATAAGGCATTAAGTTCAAACTCGCACCTAGATCAGCTGAAGCATGATGAACTGAGGAACTACCAAACATACATGGGAGTGTGAAAACACCCGGATCAGACAGTTTCTCTGGTAGTTTGTTCTGCACTACAGCAGAACTTTCCTCGTTCAGAACGACATTGGGGAGGTCCTCCAGTTTCTTCTTATTGGAAAGAAGATTCTTAAGAAACTTAGCATACTTAGGCATATGCTGGAGTACCTCAACGAACGGGAGATTGAATTTGAGTTGTTTAAACAACTCCAGGAAATGACCATACTCTCTCAGATACTTTTGTCGAGTTATACGCTCATGGTATGGGCACCTACTAAAGTCTTCATCCGCATCAGATCTATTACCTTTCTTCTTCTCCCTCACTTTCTCATGCTTAAGCTTACTCGGCTCCAGGCTTATCGGAATCCTACTCTCTTCAACACTCACAGGGACCTCTAACTCAACCTCCTCCTCTACTGGCTCCTCAACCTGTGGCTTCACTAACTATGCTCCTCTACCACTACAGGTTGTAACAACACTAACATTGGCCTTAGGCTTTCCACTATAAGAGGATGAACTAACCTGAGCTGCCTCTAACTGCTTAGACATGTGACCTACCATCCTCTGCAGGTCTAGGAATGCAGCTTGTTGGTTTTTCAATAAAAGATCATGCTCCTACAATCTAAGTTGGGTCTCCTTATCTCTACTCACAATCTGAGATATCATCTGAGTTTTGGGTGATTATCATATCCTTAATCTCCTTAAATTCACTACCACCCGAACTAGAACCTACCGGACCACTATTGAACAAACTTTGACATGGTGGGAAACCCCCCGATTTCCAACCAGAATTTGGGTTACCCTTCAATCCTGCATTTTGCACCCTAAACGCACCATTACCTCCTACGCTTTGTCCCCTACCCAATTCACATGCTCCTGACAATTCACTAAACACTCCTTAGTTTCGTGACCTCCTCTACAAATATCTCAATTATTGCTACCCTTCTTAAGCTCTCTAATATCCCTTTGGAGTGCCTCAAGTGCAGCAGCCACGCTAGTATCAGGAGTGACCTGATAAACACCTCGAGCGGTCGAGGTGGAAGCTCTAGCAGCAGGAATGGAATTCCTGCTTTGTGGACTCTGCTGTTCAGCTAGTGCGAAGCTTTCGAACATTTCAGTGCACCCAGCCACACTTTTCCTCCCCATGAGGTGTCGTCCAGCAGATGTGTTGAACATTCATTGAGTCGGGTATGTGAGTCCATTATAGAACTTCTCAACTAATGCCCATTGAGTGAGACCATGTTGGGGGCAATGGTTTTGAGCGTTTGAAAACGCGCCCAAGCATCACAGTAACGCTCATCAGGTTCCATGCGAAAAGAATGTATTTGATCTCGCATACGAGCAGTTTTGGACGCTAGGTTATATTTCTTCAGAAATTTGGACTGAAGATCATCCCATGTCGTGATGGAATCCCGGGGAAGAGAATCTAACCAAATAGAGGCTCGGCCAGATAAAGAGAATGTGAATAACCGGAGATATACCGCATCTCTGGTCACAACAGTGATATTGAATGTATCGAAGATACGAACAAATCGACAAAGATGCCCGGTGGCATCGTCATCGTCCAATCCGTGGAACTGGACCGCAGAAGTGATGGTGGACATTACATAAGATGGAATCTGCCAGTTATTGGTGTTGGCTACAACAGGACGGGTAATCGCAGATCGAGACCCTGTTATACCATCACTGGCTTGCTGGTGAACCGTAAGACGAGGATTTTGGTCGCCCATTGTATCAACAGGAAGAGGAACTAATCGTGCATGTTCGATAAGCGTATGAATACGTTCGTGAAACTCTCTCTCAGGCGCTAAAGAAGATGGATATTCAGATGGGCCTTGGGAATGAGTACGTGGCATAAACTAGAAAAGAACCTAGACGCTAGACTCGGAAACTAAGAATAGAAAACTGACTCGAGAAAAACTAAAAACTTAAGAATAAGAACTCTAACTCACCAACAAATCCTAATCAAAGCTAGTTTCACTATTGCCAAGGCAACGACGGCAAAAACTTGATGTGCTAAAAACGGACAAAAAACCTAAGACTCTATCTAGATACTCGCGTTAAAAACCAATTAACCATAAACTAGACCTATCAGGCAGGCAAGTGTACCTATCGACTGGAGTATAGTCTACGGAAGACTGTATATCTAACCCAAAGACACTATGAATAACGAAAACTAAATTGAAAAGAAATATTGATTGATTGGGGGGGGGTTCTAATAACCTAAGAGCAAGAAAATAAATTTTAACTAGTAAATTAATTAAAGATGAACACAACGAATGAAGACTTTGGTTAACTTGCAAGATTGGAAATAATACCACCTAGATGAATTCCGGTTATGACTTATGGCTTTGGTTTGGTTGATTTAAATGTGATGAAACCGAATTTCTAAAGATGCGAACCTTAATAGACCTAAAGGATCTCGGATCATTCACAAGCTCTAGCAGACTTTGTGGAAGATTTTACTAGTGACTTGCAAGAACAAGCAGATTTGGAAGTCCAATAATTAGAAGAGACCAAGGATCCTTGGATACTTTCACTGATGACTATTCTAGATGTACAATGCAACTTCAGTAGTCATATTTCATTTCAGTTGGAAAATGCAGTCAGATGTTTGGGGCAGCATAAGCGATCAAGGAGTAGTTACTCATATCATGGGAGGAAACTTTGCGCAGAGTTCTATTACAATTAATGGGTGGCTCCACGATTTCTTATGGGCACAAGCATCCCAGGTAATTTAGACGTCATTGTCCTTGTATATCATTGGGTGATTTGTCAGTCCTTCTGTTGCAGTATCTGCAAACCTAGACACAGTTAAATCATATGCCCTTCCTAAAATGATTAAAAGTTTCAGGTATGATTCAAAGTGTATTAAAATGTACAAAGCCGTGTGTTAAGGAATGCTTAGCTTGATAGAATACACAACTCTCTTTACTACGATTAAGGATGGATATCATTTTAAGTTCATAAAAAAAATCAATCTCTAGAAAGCAAGATAAATTCACTAGTGCTTAAACAAAGAGGACAAATAAATTGGCAATCGTTCAAAAATGGTAATTTAAGTAAGTGCTAATAATTGTTGTTGTTGGTCCCATAACAGTAATGAATCAGTAATTTAATGAAGATTTGGATCAAAAGGATAAAATATTGATGAACTAGATGAAGAACATGAAAAACACAATGAAAAACTCAGATTTGATCTTTAATTGATTGCATCAGATATTACAAAGTGGAAACCCCCAATCAATGACTCATTCAAGCCCCCAAAAACCCTAATTGCCATTTACTATTAATAGCCTAATGACACTTTGGACTAATGACAATTAGGACCCTAGACTTACACTAAAACATGACAAATAAGAAATGGTACAAATAAACCCTGATGTTTAGTCTAATATATATTTTGTCATTAAGACAAAATATATATAGGGGATGGCTAATATAGAAACCCACTCATATTCAAAAAACCCTGAAAACTTCATCATGACCATTGATTTAACAGATGAATGGTTGTGATTGCTTGTATCTTTTGATCAAATTATTTAGTTAGATAAAGTACAAAAAGGGTATTTAGGGAAATTACTTTTCTTTTTTTCTCTCTCTCAAGTACCACATCACTTCATCACTTTTCATATTCTCTCTCCTACTTTATAATTTCTCTCTCCTACTTTTTTTATTTCAATGACATTAGATGATTCGTGTGTTATACATTGTTACACTGGTTGATAGGTTTGTTACATCTTGTTACATATTAACAAAAATGAATGGACTACGTGTCACTCAAGACATGTTACGTTTGTTACATCATGTTACACATGTTACAACGTGATACATATTATATAAAAACAAAACTCCATTGATTACGTTTATTACATCGTGTTACATATGTTACAATGTGATACATATTTTATTAAAAACTGAAAGATTACGTTTGTTACATCGTGTTACATACATTTTAAAAAACAAAACTGTATGGATTACGCTTGTTACATAGTGTTACACAGTTTCAATCATGCTTCATACATGCTTCGTTTCTTGATAATCTCTTCATCTTTGATACAAAAGCTTCTTTAGCTACAAAAAAGAAAAAACTAGATGGATTAAGTGTCAATCCGACAAGTTACATATGTTACATCGTGTTACATATTTTATTACATCGTGTTACATATTTGGATCTTTAAAAAAATCAAAGTTACATATGTTACATCGTATACATAATAGGAAAGTTACATATTGTTACACATTTAACTTAAATTTAGAAAAACAATAAAGCAAAATCACATAAGTTACATATTGTTACGTATTTAACTGAAATTTGAACAACATGTTTAAAACTAACCGGTACGTATGTCAAGCACTCGAACAGCAAAGACAAAATTGGATGGTTAAATACACTTAAAAAATAGCTAGTACATTTGTTACATCGTGTTACATATTTTATTAAAAACAAAACTAGATGGTTAAAAACAGGAAAACATTATATGTCAGTTCTGGAAACCATTTGTTACATCGTGCTACATATTTTATTAAAAACTGGAAACATTACATTTCAATTCTGACATAGTATTACATATGTTACATTGTGTTACATATTTTAATTGAAACTATATACTTATAGAAAGTTGTTATAAAATCCGATACATGAATAAAAAAATCAAAGTTACATATTGTTACATATTTAACTTAAATTTAAAAAAGCAATAAAGCAAAATCATATAAGTTACATATTGTTACACATTTAACTGAAATTTGAACAACCTGTTGAAAACTAACCAGCACGTATGTCAAGCACTCGAACAGCAAAGTCAAAAGTAGATGGTTAAAAACACTTGAAAAAATAACTAGTACGTGTGTTACTTCGTGTTACATATTTTATTAAAATCAAAACTAGGCGGTTAAGCTTCCGTCAGACATGTTACATCGTGTTACATATTTTATTAAAAACTGAAAAACATTACTTGTCAATTCTGACATAGTATTGCATATGTTACATTGTGTTACATATTTTAGTTGGAACTATTTACTTATAGAAAATTGTTATAAAATCCGATACATTAATAACAAAACAAATTAAGTTCTACAAAAATTCTCAAATGAAATAATATATGAAAAAAGTTTTATATGTCAGCCATTATACCACAAAATATTGTAAGTCATTTAACATAACAAAAAAGTTATAAGACTCAAGATAAAAAAATAAAACAAAAAAATATGTTTCTAAGGCAACTACGTGTACAATTTCCAACCATAAAATTCTCTATGATTAAAATGTTAAATAAATATAAGATTTCATAGCCGTACATCGTCTTCAACCTCTTTCCAAACTAATGTGTTATCTCAAAATATTTCCACTTCCACTTTCGTTACTTCCTCATCTGACACTCAAAAACTCATAAGCACTCAACTACCAAAATGGAGGGTCAAAACTAAACAAACTGAAAGATGTCATGTACTACTGTTAAAACGGTTTGGCCAGCTTTATTTGTCAAAAAGCTTAAATGAAAACCAAAAAGGATCCAAAGAAGAATAACCTGTGGTGTTGAAGTTGCAGCGGCGACGGAGATGACTGAGATGAACACAACAACGACGCCAGATCTGACGTTGCCGGCGACGTTGAACAGTGATTCCGAAACATGTGGTGACGGTGACGACAACGGTAAAGGAGATATCTGCTTCAAGGGTGACAGATCTAGTTCATCATCTTCATCGTCGTTGTTGTTGAAACGCAGATCTGGCGTCTTTGTTGAAAAGAAATAGTGAAAAGATGTCGATATTGAACAAATCTATATGCTTCATTTTCGTCATTTTCGTCATTTTGGTCTTCATGTCGTTTTCCGGTGCAAGATTCCGGTGCCGGAGCTAATGTTGAGTATGTTTAACAAACAAAATTGGTTTTGAAGAGAGTGTGCTGGGAAGAGAGATCTGGAAATTATTGAGATGGTATATATGAAATTTGAATTATGGAGAGATAAATCATTGGTTTGGTTGATATAATAAAGTCGAATTTTCAGATCTCGGGAGATGGGGTGAGTTAAATGACCATTATGACCTCCGTGACAAAAAGACAAAACAAGTAAAAAGAGGTGATGTGGCTTGATTTCAACCACAAAATAGGGTTTCGTGAGTTTTCTCATTAAAACAGGTTTTCATTGTATACATCTCCAATATATATATTACATAAAATACTAAAATGACGAAAACGATTAAATATATTTTGTTGACACAAAATATATTTAATAACAATAAAACCCTGTCGCCTTCAACGTCTTGTCTCTAATCTTTGTCCCGAACGCGTTGTGTTGACTTTTACGTTGACTTTGACCGTTGATGTTGACTTTTGATGACTTTGACTGTGTTGATAATATTAGACTACAATTCAGGTCCAACTGTTGTACATTTGAGTCTAAGTGATTTGATCCCATAATTAATATCAAGCTAGTTTGTAAATATGTTACTCAGTTATTTAACTAGTAAGCAACTTCCAATATGGTGTAGCGGTAAGAGGCTTGGATTCTTCAAAAGAGACCCAAGTTCTAGTCCCACTACCACTACTTTGGAAGGGGCAAATGGGGGCAATGAAGGGAGACTTGTGGCAACACAAGTTCGATCTCTAAGCCAAATGTGTTTTACTACTAGCTTGTCGTCGTGCCTATGGGCGGACGGGTTAGTGGGTTTCCCCCTAATTGGATTCGGGTTAATAGGTGGGTTTCGGCTACCCAGCGCTGTCTGTGTTCGCAGAGTGTTTGGGGTTGCCTTTCACCATTGGGTTACCCCGCGTAGCCGGGCTTTATTCTTTTCGCTGTAAAAAATAAGTTATTTAACTATTAAATATTTGTTTGAAGTTTTTTTTTTGTTTTAAGTAACTGAGTTGAACCTTATTATGAAAAACTTTAGAGAAAACTACAAATACGTCTTTTATGTTTTAGGGTACTTGTAAGTTGAGTCATTAAGCTAAAGTATCTACAAATAAGGTCCTTCTTTTAATGGTTTTTTTCCATTTTTATCATTTAAGACTAACGACCGTTACAAAAGTTAGTTAAATCAAACAATGTGCTACTTATACGATAGTAAAATAGTCTTTTTGTATATAAAGGACTATTTATGTAATTTGTTTTTTTCTAATTTTTAATAAATATAAAATGAATATTTTTATATATAATGCATACATACGTACATACACATAAACCTAACCATCACATCTCTCTACCTCACCTTTCTCTTTGGCTACTCCTCCACCAAACCACCTCGGACCATCAATTGTAGCAACCATCTCCGACCAGAAGCCGCTCCACTGCTAGAATGTTTAAACCAAACCAAACCCAATTCAATATAGTTATTTTTGTTTAATGGAAATTGGTTTGTTCAAACGAGATAACAAATCTAGGGCTTCAATTCAGTCATCTTCCCCAAATCAAACAGAGGAGGAGATTAAGTCATCTTTGATCGTGAAGCATCCTCGTCATCTTCTCTGACATGTTTTGTGGTCCATTGTTGATGAAGAACATATTGAGCAGCAAAAAAAAAAGTAATGTCGATATTGATTTTAGTGATGATGAGATTAGCTTATCATTAGCATTATTGGTATTCAAGAACGAGGATGAAGTTTCACAATTCAAAGTTATGATTGTTTTACTCGTATGAGAGGCACGTGGGCCTTCCTTAACATTAAATGTAACGGTCGTTAGTCTAAAGGACGAGAATGGTAAAAAAACAGTAAAATAAGGACGTTATTCGTAGATACTTTAACTAAAGGACCCAACTTGTAAGTACCCTGAAAGATAAAGAACGTAATTTGTTGTTTTCTCAAAACTTTATTTGGTGATTTAAATATCTTATATGAGGTTGTTGAGAGTTTTTATCAAAATTAAACCGAGAACTTAAGTCCATCCAATTGTGTATATAAAAAGACTTAAGTATGATGAAATGAGTTTGAGATTAAATTGAACATAATCTCCAAACGCTACTATATCTTTCTTCATTCTTTATCTTTGATGATTCCGGTTTCTAGTTTCTTACCAATGATCATGTGTTGAAAGGTAACCGACAAAGGTATGTATCTTCTACATGTTTTTCGATAGTCGATTTTTCTTCTTGTGTTGTATGTTTGTTTGGTTATGTCGGTAAAACATCAACTATTGCATTCTTAAATCGATGTTGAAATATTTTTGTTTTTGCGAAATATCGATAACATTTGATGGCAGAACCCTATTTCAATATTATGAGTGTTTGTGTCTAGGTTTTGTTTGATTGTACTTTTGGATTGGAAGTTATTGATGATTGTTTGATTGATAATTAGTAGGTCTATGGTGATAATATCATGATTCTTTGATAGAAATGGTAAAATGATGATTACCTTCGCATCGATTTAGGATTGTCGTGAGTTTGTGTTTGATTTTTGGCTGATTATTTTCGGAAATTTGAAATGGTGAGGAGATCCGGTGAGGGTTGGTTTCTGGATCATCAAGAACTCGTTGCCGAGTTTGACGTTTGATTGACCAAATATGTGTTTCTCGAAAATGAATACTATTTTCAAAAACTATGATTTATCGAGAACATATGAATTTCCGAAAACCATTGAATTGTTCTTGGAAACTTGAATGTTAACAGAAGGTTCAAGAAATATTGAATAATTATGGTGGTTTAATTTATTGTCTAACTTGATTTGATTGATTGCAGATATGAATAATCGAAGATATTGTGCTGATAATCCGTAGCTCATACTTTGGGTGATCCTCTAGGAAGATTCAAAATTTTGGTTACATATGGAGATATCATCTTGTCCAAATCCAAGATTTATCATTGCGAGATCCTAGTTGCCAACTTATCATAAGGAAAATCCTAAAGATACTTGGTGGCCTCTTGTTCACTATGGTATAGTAGTAAGCAAGGTGGTATTTGGAGTCAGAAGAAGTATCTGGATTATGCAATTAATGGGACAATGAACGCTATGAAATCGGTGTTGAAGAAATATAAATCAGCCGATGAATCTGAATGGAAAGGGATGCCTACTCAGGTCCAGAGGAGAGTGGGACACCTACAACTAGAGGGAGATGAAGTTATGAGGCTGAGTAAAAACCAGGTTCATAGGACTGGAATCGCAAGGCCAAACAAAAACCAGGTTCATGAAGCTGGGATTGAAGGGTAAAGTAAAGATCAAGTTGAAATCTTTCTTGCTCTCCCTTAGCAGCGGGAAAGGAGTCTATCTATCTGCCTAGCTTTGGTTGTTTTGGACGGTAAACGGGGAGAGGGGGAAGGGGGAAGCAGGGCTCGAAGAACGAGCCGAGCCGCGCAAGGACGCGGGGATATAGCAAGTAAGCAGAAAGGTTCTCCCTTTAGGACCGACTACAACAGTTATAACACAAGGTTTGACAATAAAGTCCACAAAGATGATTAAAGATAGATAGTATAAATCTAGGGGGATCGAGATTGTTAGACACATACTATGTTTGTTTAGAGATTTATAACTATTATCTTAGTTTAGTTAGTTCTTGAGAAATTGATTTGTAGTTCTTGTGTAGATTAGTTTCCGGTTTGTAATGGACTTGGGCTTAGATGTGTTTCGCCCCATCTTAGCCAAAGCATATATTATTTTTAGGTTACTGGAATATATAATTTTTTGCCATAATTCATAAATTCTCGAGCATTAACTCATTTTTTCTCTGATCTTCAGTTGAAACCACTACCAAACAAATATTCTAATTCGTGTGTTGGTCAAGTTCTTGAATCATCACAATCATTGGATTCTACACTTTTATTTTGATTAAATCAATATTCACAAGGATCGTAAGTTTTGGGACTTACAGATATTGTGATCTCTTTGAAACTTTAATGACACAACTTGATTTTCATTTTCTGCCATATCTGTAATGATAAAGATTCAAGGATTATAATTGGTGAGTTAAGTGAATATAAAGTTATTGACATGTATTTGATAGGCACTTGATCACTTTTAGAAAAATTCATAGCTAGAAAATTTTTCTCAATGTATAAACTGATTTGATGTTAATGAAAACTCTTATTCATTACTTAAAAATGTTAGATACTGTATAAAGTGATTTTTCATCATAAAAACAAGTTATTGTGAGATTTCTATTGCAAAGTCGATCTAACAGTGCCTTTGAATTTAAAAGTCAAATAAACGTTCATTCATAGATATGATGAACACTTTGTTGATTTTAATGAAATGTAAAGGTTTTCTTCTGTTCGATTACATCATTCACACATTTTATCGTCATTTGATTGTTATAAAATTCTTTTTATTTGTGTAATTTTTCATAGACTTAGTTTAAAACACTAGGTTTTTTTCAAACATTTTTTGTCAAATTGTCCTGGATTGACCATGGATTGACCATGGATTGATGATAATGAAATAAACGTTTAGATTACTTGCTTTTTATTGTTAGCTTTAGTTTCCTTACTTTATAAGGAAAACATGCACCTTTTATATATAATGTTATTTATTGATTATATTATTAAATATTATTATTTTATTTATATCTTTCGGGTTTAGAGATATTCGTTGTTTCTATTATTTTGTAAATACATATAACTAACTTAACTTGAATTCTTAAGCCAAACTAGATTTGGCTCAACAATTGCCAAACAAACTATAAAAAATCTGTCCGAAATAGTTTGTTGAAGTTGTATATTACCGACCTAACCGAAAGCTTATCGAAAAAAACTATCTACCTATTCTAATAATTGAGTAACACATCCACATGTCACCATTTTAAATACTCCACATAGGATTTTGCTTAAGTGTCATGTTCTTAATTAATTTGATGGAGAATTTTTAGACGGGTCATGATATGCTCCATATTCGAAATAACCCGATATGTTTAAATTAAAAATTCACAATTTATCATCAATTATCTCCTAACCCGATATGTTCAAATACAAAATTTATCAATTATCATGATCTATATCTTAACCCGATATGTACCAAGTATCATGAATTATCTCCTAACCTAATATGTTCAAATAAAAAACTTATCAATTATTATGATTTATCCTAACCCGATATGTTCAAATTAAAGTTTTACCAATTATCATTAATTATTTCATAACTCGATATGTTCAAATAAAAAAAATAACAATTATCATGAATTATCTCCTAACCCGATATGTTCCAATAAAAATTTACCAACTATTATAAATCATATCCTTTATTGTAACATATGATTTTTTATATGAATATATTTGTAAATATCCAAATCGATTTAATAAGAGATGTGTTAAAAATAAATTTGATATGTAAATTGAGTTAAAACCTATAAAACTAAAATCCGTGTAGTACACGGATACTAATCTAGTTATATAACAATAGCCAAACGAACCTTAAAAAATTTCTGCCCCCAAGAAAAATTTCTCTTGGTCCACCTCGAAGTGGAAGTGAGTTCCAATGTAGACCGTTACATTCTTAGTTTTTGTTATTGAATTTGGTCAAACTGTCAAGGCCAACAACATTGATATTTATAATTGGTCAAAATCTATATTTTATTCTCTATACTAGGTTTAATACCCGTGTGTTACACACAGGTTAAATAGTAATATTTATAAAGAAATTATAAACATTATATTTAACAATCTGTAAATATATAATATTTAAGGAGTTGGCTCCATCAACTTGCATGGTGAAAAATTTAGCTAAATTTTACCTCCAAAACTTCCTATTATAGAAAAAAAATCCCTCCCAAAAATACCCCCTAAAAGTTTGATTTATTAGATAGATTGATTATAATTTTATCAGTTCCCTTCGAAATTTCTATTTCAACAATTAATCTATAGTTTGATTAACTAAATATATTCAATTAGCTCGCTTGTTTGCGCGAGCCTTTTATTATCGTCGATTGGCTCCTTGTGTCTTGTTTGTTGATCAAATCGTTATTAAGAGCTTCATTTACGTAACCTATATACAAACTACCAAATACCAGCAACATGTGTGCATATGAAGACCAAAATTTCAAAAGAAGTTGAGGGATTCTAAGAGCAACACAAATTACCTAACGGATAATTTTTAATCTATGAACCACTTGAAATAAAAAATGAGTTGTAGAACATAAAAAACATAGTGCATTGAAAACCAATAAGAAGGTGAGTTAAAAAAAACATCAACCTTAATTTCAATTTGTAATGCTAGTGATTAACGGTTTTTTCTCTTCACTGCGATCTTCATCCCAAAAACTAAAACATTGATAGTCACCGCCAAAAACAGCTTCGTCTTCAACCACTCCTTAATTTGTGGATCTCGTTACCACCTTTATGTGCTATGTTGCGACGGTAAACTAAAACATATAAGTATGATACAGACAAATCAGTATGCTACTATACTCTAAAAGAACAATTGCAAACTCATTATGTAAAGTGGGTCAAGTAGAATATATATGTTGAAAGTAGCTAAATAACTACTCATTTTGACCCACTGCCATAAATTTAACAGTCTTAACTTGCTACATACGTTGTGCAGTGGGAAAAGAAACCCAATGCTCACACACACCTGGATAATGGTTTAGTAATCGCAGCCTTGATGGTGAAGATCTTCTCATTGATTTTTCCGGGTTTATGCAACCAATTTGACATCACTTGGTTGAATTACACCTGCAGGGAAACAATTTTAATATTTCATTATAAGTTGAATTGAGAAATAGATAACTTTTACCTTTTCTTGGGCTGTGAAGATTCGCCGGGTGGCCAATCCAAAAGTAATGGCTTCTGGAACAAAATGCGGAAAAACAAACTCTTTTTAATGAATATATCTCCACTAACTATAACTGTAATCCCCTTAATATATGCTTAAAGTTAAAGTTACATTGGTATAAAAAGAATGCAATTTCATCATTTGTGGGTTTGCTATAAGCTTTGCATCACTTTCTGCCAATGTGAATGGTACTGCAACATCTATATCAGTCTACGCTAACACATCAAACATACCTAAAATGTAATCACACTAAACGAATAAACCCGAGTGACCCAAAGTAACAAACACAACATAAACACCCACAAAAAAACTTGTTAGCAGGATTCGTCGTGGCACGGCAGGCATGTAATGCTAGAAGCAACCTTTCTTATCATAACTTGAATCTCCCTCATACCTTCTTTATCACTCTTCTCCCTTGAAACCCTACCCAAAAAATGATTAAAAAGAAAACAAATATATTCTATACTAATTATAATGAACAGAAACATGCATTTATACAAATATGATAAACAAATGAACAAACGCACCTTTTAGAAATTAAACAAACAACCAATCTGAATCACAGATAAAAAAATAACAAATGCAAAACATATACCTTTTCCTCTGTGACGAACAACACATTTCCTCGGACGAAATTCAAGTTAACCATGTCTAGGGTGCTCAAACATCCTATGAATGATCTTTAAAAACAAAACAATCACAAAAAAATTATTAAACATTTTTTTATGAATGTAGATCGAAACCCAATTAACAAATCAAATTCATTGAATGTAAAAATATTGAGACCTGGTTGTTCTTGCAAAGATAACAGTGCGATGATAGACACCTGCCACCGAGCTTCATTTTCACAGCTTTAAACAACAAAACAACTACAAACAGTTGAGAATCTCAAAAGTTTACCACTCAAATCCTTAAACTTTGCACCAGTGGACCACCAAGGGACCACTTTTAATTTTAAGATCAATGATTCTTGCTTAGAATAATACCAATACAACTTCCACCAACAACAAATGAGACTTAGATCAAGTCTAACATCAGAGCAAAAGAACCAAGCATCCACAGCTGCAAAAGAGTTTGCAATGGATACCTGCAATCCTGCATTTTTTGCCACGCCAAACACTGATCTAAACCCGATGTTAAGTCGGGCAACATTAGATCATCACCGGTAGGGTTCAATAATCATATCAAAGACATTGGATTTCATATTGTAGCCTGAGAAAGACGACAGGGGCTATAAAGCCCTTCAAATCGCTTAATTCCTTATATCATAAAGTAATCAGTTGCACCAAAAAGAACGCACAATAACTACAATTAGGGTTTACACCAACCAATATATGATAACAAATTTAACAACCCTCAGATGAAACTAATATCATCCTCATCGAGAAATCACTATACCTTGAGTCCAAAATCAGAAATGTTTTTTGAAAGTTAGAGTTTGTAACAATCTATGGTTGCATGGCGGGTAGCAAGTTAAGTACCTACCATCCACCATCCCTGCCACGCCACTTCTTCAAATTTCAAAACTCATCACATCTACCATCCCACACACATATAGGAGCAACATCAAGTAGCGTAAATCAAAACAATACCCAGATCTAGCACCGTTGTTATACATCAAGGACGATCTAGAGCTCCAACAGACCGGACATACTTGCATGCATCGATGGAAGCTATAAACGAATTGCAAGCAGTGAAAACGGAATCGATCGACACCAGCAACACAATCGGTGGAGTTTGATGACAACAAAAGCAAGTGACATCTCTCTCTCTCTCTCTCTATGCAACCGCTGAAAGGTGTAAGTGCAAACACATATTTCACAAATCATGATGGAAGCCAGCTGTTAAGCATACAGATTTACAATAATACCCCTCGCTACTGTTTATCAACTTCTCAAATTATACAATGTATAATGACACAAGAGTCTTATTTTATTAATACAATGATTTTAACCTAACAAGTGTTTATACACGGGATTTAAATATTATTCGTTCCTTACTAAATATTACCATACCTACTAAAAGGTAAGGTCGGTTGTTCCAGCCACGTTTTCCTCACGTGACTTTGTCACTGCGTGTTCTTCCTCTTTATATTATCCATTTTTCTGACCTAATTTGTTTTTCTAATCGTTTGTCTTTTGATTTGTGTGATATCGTTCTTATCGTCTGTCTTTTGATTTGTGTTTCTTCTAATCGTATGATTCTTCTTTTGATTGTAGGTGTGCAGTTTAGTTGTTGTCAGATCATCTGCTACGTTTTTACCCTTCCAGCCTGGTTTTGTGATCATCGGTAGTGCTACAATGGTCTATTTGGTGTTGTACAGGTTTTCTGTTGTCGTTGATGTTGTCCAATTCAGCATGCATTGACAGAGGTTTGACGGGTTTCGAGCTGCCGTTGTTTTCCGGCGACCTTTTATGATCATTGGTGGTGTTCGCGTCTTCTGTTTGCTATTGTACACGTTTTCTGGTGCTTTTGGAATCATTTTATTCAGCATGCGTTGACAGAGTTCTAAGCCGTTTCGGTGATTGGATTTTTTATTTGTCTTGCGTTTCAGGTAGGTAATCTCTTTTTAACTGTTATGTTGTGTTTCAGTTAGTAGGATATTTCTGTGTTTTGTCATTAATTAATTTTCATCTTTTGTTTCGAGTAATCTTTAGTTTTTTTTTTGTGGTGTGATTGACTGATTATCTCTTGGGATTGGCTTGAATATTGCATATTGCTTTTCAGGTATTTGCTAATCTAGAAAACAGCCAAATTACTTTTGTAGCAAGTTGGTATTTTGCAGCTTGCTAATCTAGAAAAAAAACAACTAAGCTGTGCAATTAGTAGTTGTCAAAGTACTTCTGTAGCAGGTTGCCAATGGAGATAAACAACAACAAACCATATAATTAGTAGCAATACCCGACTGGTTGGTACTGTTGTTGGATTAATTAGTGGCTGAGATGTGTAGAGTCACCTTTGAATTTCATGATGTGCAGGTTTCCGGGTCAGATATTGAGGCTGAATATCTTCGGGTCCTGCCTGGTGAGTCGTTGTGGTTAACTGCGCGTTTGTGTTGCATCATATAGACATATACCAGATGAGAGTGTAGATCCTCATAACGATAGGGACAAATTGTTATGCCTTATAAAGAGTTTATCTCCAAAAGTTGTGACACTGGTTGAGCAAGAAGATAATGTGAATACTGCAAAGTTCTTTCATAGGTTTCAAGAAGCATTCAGATACTACTCGGCTATGTTTAATCGATAGCTGCAACGTTACCTAGAGATCATAAAGAACGAATCAATGTCGACCAACATTTTTTGCTGGTGAGATGGTTAACATTTTAGCATGTGAAGGGCTTGATAGGGAAGGGAGGCATGAGGTTTCAGGGAAATGGAAGTCGCGGTTCACCGTGAGGGTTTTAGACCGTAACCGTTGAGCTCGAATGTGAATGCCACCATAGAGAACCTACTTGAGAACTACTGCTATAAAAACCGACTTTAAGAGCGAGACGGGGCTCTGTTTCTTGGATGGATAAACAGGGATTTGGTGTCTTCTTGTGGATGGAGATGATGGAATTTTGGTTAAGTTTGTAAGTTTTAGATTGCAGGCATGTATAATGTCTGCTCGTGTGTGTAGTGTGTCAAATTACAATTATGTGGTAATAATGGGGGCTCATTTCATCTTTAAGCCTAATTTTGAATATTTATCATCTTCATTCTCAGGTTCAGTTACCATTTCTTCTAAAAAACTAGACTAGACATATGAATGAGTGTCAATCATATGTACAGCAAGTTAAGTTTGTTGTTATGTTTGTGTTTTGGTTGCAAGTCAGCAGGTGAGGTTTGGTGTCATGTTTGTGGTTTTGTTGCTGTGAAGTCATTTGCTAGACAGCTTATGAATGGGTGTTAATTAAGCATAAGGCCATAAGGGCATACACAAAAAACTCATACATTCTAGCTGTAGAGAGTATTGAAATGTAGAAACATGCAAACGAGTCAAGTCGCTCGCAAGCTACTTGAGATCAGACTAAAACGGCTCGCAAGCTACTTGAGATCGGGCTGAAACGAAGTTTTATCGAGCCAGAATGACAAGAACTATGAGTGTCCCGGCTGCCGCAACGCGCAGCCCCGGCCTTTAATCTAGTTTGTTATTAAGACGTAATATGAATTATAATATTGTTACATATTACGACGTAGTGTTATTTATGTCATATAAATATTATGTTATATTTATTATTTTTTAGATATTGTTATCAAACCCGTGTACATACACGGGTATTAAACCTAGTATAACACTAATACTAACAAAACATAATTTGGATAAATTTCTAGTATGATCTTACTTGCCGTCGTTAATGATTCATATATATATATATATGTATATATATATATATATATATATATATATATATATTCATATTTAATTTTTGTATGCAGACATGTGGAATCATTGCTGATTTTCTTTGTCGTCTTAAAACTTATAAATTTATTGAAATTTAAAAGTTTAGGGGGAGAAATAAAAAAATATCAAATCTCAACAAAAAGAAAAACAAAGAATGTCTTGAAAGTGATTGAAAATAAAGAATCTGGTTTGATGTTTCGGATGATGCTAAAATGATTTAGTATATGTGTTGGATATGTACAAAAATCGTTTAAGAAAATAAACTTGGAAAGGCTTCATGCTTTTTGAAACGCGATATATTTGTGAAATTGCTAACATTGATCAAAATGAAAAATCATAAAAAGAAATGAAAATTTGGTGAATTTGATTTCATTAATAAGTTTGAAATGAAAATCATTTGATTCTAAAAATAACATGTTTAAAATTAATGATTTCAGGTGTCAAATCATGCAATTAATGAGTCAAAGTCAATAGTCGACAAATTAGATGAAAATTGTTCAAGTCAAATGTTCAAATGGACAAACAATGCCCAAATGGACAAACAGTGTCCATGTGGTTGAATTTGTTTGAAATTTTTCTAAGTATTGACTTCCGGTCATCTCACAACACTTCATACGACCAAACATAGTTCATTTCGTCATACCAGATGAAATTTCTCTAAGTGTTGAGAATGAAGTGTCATGCGACTATAAGTTGAATATGTCTAAATGTTGATTTCAGACATATCATGATGCTTATACGGCCAAACAGTTACTTTGCTTGTGAATGTGTGGTCGTATCATAATATATTTGATGAAAATTTCTCTAAGTGTTGGACGTTTTGTGTTATCATACGGCTGAAATCATAGATACAATAAGTATTTAGACGTCTTGATAAGCTCAAACGGATGAATAATGGCCATACAGCTAAACAGTTCCCATATGTATAAGATTTTATGTGAATTTTTCTAAGTATTTTTACCATAAGGACAAACAGTTGCCATACAGCTAACTATTAGTGTTTGGTATAACTAGCAACACTTGTCATTTTTTTTCATTTTATCTGTGCGGCTAAATCATATTTGTCTGTTCATCTACTCAAAATTTTAAAATATTTTAGAATATTTTAAAATTTAACATAATTTCATCATCTAAACACAAAATCAATCTGTAAATCTCTTAAAAAACAAAATTTGTTATACTTAATCTGCTCAAGATGTTCGAAACCAAACACTTAGACACTTTTTATTGAATGTGTAGGTATGGCGGAAATAAAATTGGAATCTAAGCTTAATGTTTCAGCTTTTCTTGTTGAAAATTGCTTGGAATCAATTGGATATGAAGGCATGTTGAGAATAAAGTATGTTTATGTCATGTGTGCCAAACCAATCATTTACAAAAGGTGGATTAGAAGGTTTTGGAGAACTGCTACCGTTGAAAATAATAAAAATAGATAGAAAGTGCTCAGAGGTTTCATCTTGGATGTTCGAATGCTTGAAGTTTCATAAGAACTTATCAGAAAGACATTAAGATTGGGAGATAATGAGGTTCAAGATCCTGATTATCTTCCAAAAGAAGTCTGTAAGAAGTGTATGTATCAATGGGTCATCCAAATAATTTTTCAAAACAATAATTCTTCCGTGCATGACTGTGAGACCACTGGAAATCTTATTTGTTATATCTTTTAGCACTGTTTATCGAAGAGAAGTGCATGATTCAATTCGTTCTCGTTTGAGCTAGCTTCACCGATTGTTGCATTGATTACAAATCGACCGTTCAATATTACAAAATGGATACTGATTGAGTTTGTATACAACTTGACAAAGGGGACAAAGAACAAGTTTGTTATGTATCCAAGGTTCTTATAGATGATAATCAATTAAGAATATCAAGATATTGTAGCATATGGATTGGAGAGTGAACGAATAGTATTGGTAGATATGACAAATGGAAGTGTATCAAAGATTGACAGTGATTACTGGTGCTGCAAATGTTCCTTTATTTCAATATATTGTGAATGTAGCCAATAATGAAGTGGATGTGAATGAACCTCACTATCATTTGGTAGATGAAAAACCTGTGAATCCGGGGGATCTTATTCAAGAAGAACCTGAAAAGTGAATCTGAAACAGAAACTAAATCTAAGGAGGAAAAATAGTGGATGATGAAAGTGATGATGATGAAGATGAAAATGATGATAACGAGGATAATGATGAAAATGATGATAATGAAGGTGAAGAGATGAATGTTGATGAGAATATTGAACAAGTTCCTATTAAGAGGAATTTCAAACATGTGAGAATGTTGTTGAGATTCAAGAAGAAATGGTTAATACTAAATATGATGATACTATGTATCTAGATACTAGTATATTTGATGAGGATATGATACAAGCTGCAGAGGTAGTAGTCCAACTTCAACATGAGCCAGAAATAAATGTTGTAGACATTGCTCGGCTAGTTGTGTCTGAATTAGCTGAGTCTGGGAAACTATTGGACGATGAAGGAATAGCTGAAGTAGAAACATTATCGCCTCTTGTTATTCATAAACTAACTACATCAGGTGATACTAAGAATATAAAATCAAGTGATACTAAGATAGTAAAGTCCGGTGATACTGAACTCATCAGAATGTCAAATGAAGAAGAAGTGAACAGTGAGTCTTCCCTTGAGGTCACTAAAATAGTTGGTGTTATAAATCTAGAAAAGGATGAAGATCTAACAAAGTAGAACATACAGCTGGTTATTATGGTTTTGATAATGTAAATGAGGATATCGCTCATTACTTGTGGATGATCAATAAATTGCAAGAAAAGAATAAACAACTTGAAAATAAGTTAGTTGAGAAGGATATGATTATTTAAAAGTACAACTTAAGTCATATGAAGAACTCAAAAGTATTTAAGGAGTTAAATGATAAATATAAGAAATTAGAAGATGAGTATGACTTGGTAGAGGCTGAAAATGTAAACTTGAAGGCTAATATCGAGTTGATGAAACAGCAGAAGGCTAAACCGCAAGTTTCTTCAAGTGGTATAGGATTTATGCCTGATGTTAATGCTGAAGTCGGGCAATCTGAGTCTCAGATTATTACAAGAGAAAGAAGTGCAGTGATTGTGGAAGAAAAAGCTGATGATGCTTATGCTGCTGAGAAAGCTTTAGTCAAAAGAAAGGTTGATGCCATTGAGCCTATCACTTAAGATGCTGAGACATCTAAAGGGCCAAAAAAAATTAAAGTACAACATGCTCTATCTGAGATTCCTGAAGATGATATGATAAATGCTTTAAATCTAGAGGATGAGTGGTATGATGACATCCTTGAAGTTGGTGTTGAGAAATTTCCTGAGAAAATAGTTTAATAACATGTGGGAGTAACAGATGAAATTCCACAAGATATAGAAGAAAAATTCAACTCTCTTTCGAATATGAAATATAATGAAGTATATTTGGACAGTAACTCAGATCTGTGAAGAATCTGATAAGTGTTTGGATGCTGTAACATCTTTGTGACACCCCGCCCGGTGGCGAAAAACACCGGGCTGTCATAGAATTGGATATCCATAGTAAACAAAGCACATGGTGTTGCTTTTATTAAAGTCTAATAATTATTATCATAAGTTGGGGAATCATAAGTCTTAAATGCAAAACACAATCCAAATAACAGTAAATGAAATAGTCATGATTAGTATTATTTCTAGGTCCAACTCCCTATGTCTTGAATAGCAAAGAAACAAGCCAAAATCACGCGTCACCTGAAATACGCGAAAAATAAAGTTAGCTACACAAGCTAGTGAGTAAAACCCAAATTGAATAGTAATAGTATTGAAATCCGAGATCAACAAGATATGCTGCGCAATCCCACATGTATAGTAATTTCGTAATATCACCCTACCAGGACCCCTAGAATAGAATAGCACACCAACCACAATAGAAACCATAGTATCTCGTTTAGCCATTTGTCATGAGAACCACTCATGTAATAAATAATGATAACTTTTAATAACCGTCGTTTACCGTCTCGATATATAAGTCATCATTTAGCAATTTAGGGACATGGCATAGTATAGCATCATAGCATAGCAACATAGCATCTCGACATAGTAAACATGGAATTAGAAAGGCCGGGTTTAAATCACCTATCGATGTTGTACAAGCAGGTGGGTTTGTCAAACCATTAGCGCTAACATTGTACCGGTGGGATTACAAAGCAATAAAACTATTTTAACTAACACATAAGATTGCATCAATCCGCGAACTAGATTAACATATTTGTATGATCTCTTTTAGAAAACGAATAGAAAACGCAATATAGTAAAAGACATATTTCAGCCCCAAAATAGTAAAATGGAAAAAGGGGAGTGAGTTTACTCACCTGAACAATATAGATAATAGCAAACGCAAGAAAGTAACTAAATAGAATCGAGGATCGCCCAGATATTAGAATCACCTAATTAACCGGGAAAACCTAATTTAGAAACGAGACAAATAATATAGTAATTAGAATCAAGAACTTAGAAATTCTAGGGTTTTGGATTTGGGGTTTTAGGGTTTTAAATTATAAATTGAAAATTAGGATTTCAAAATATAATTTGGGAATTTAGGGTTTTAAAGTATCAATTTTAAATTAGGGTTTCAAAGTATAATTTGGGAATTTAGGGTTTTAAAATCCAATTTAGGGTTTTAAAGTCCAATTTGGGGATTTAGGGTTCCAAAATCCAATCTTTGATAAACGATGACGTTTTAAGGAATATATATATTTCAACGAGTTTTTTATATACAATGTCAAAAATTTATATTAACTCTTTTGTACCACTCGTTCCCTTTTTGTTAGAACAATATTTATACAACCCTTAAGGAACACATGACTTAACTTATAAGTATAGGGGTTAAAAGATAAAAAATTAAAATAAAAGTGGCATGTGGGACTCGAACCCACGACCCAACATACCTTGTCCAGCGCCCTACCCGTTGAGCCAGGCGCGCTTTTTGGTTTTTAAACAGGCAGTAAATTGTTTTAACCTTTACAATACAAAAACACCCATTTCCATATAAACCCTAGATTTGAAAATCAACCAATTCGTTCTTAATCTGATGATTGAATCCAGAAGACCATAGGGCTTTTAATCTACACATTACAACGATCATTTCAACGTATTATACTTACTTGGTTTCGATCGATTTGGAATGATGAAGACAAAGAACAAGAACACGACAACTTGATGATCAAAAGATAACTAGGAGCTGTTAGAATCCAATTGAACTTCCAGATTTCGTCCACGTGATGAGATGAATGAAACCCCTATATCAATTTCAGTTTTAATCAACGATTTAATGGCTACCCGCTGATGAACAGACTTGGTTTAAAATCAAAACACTTACAGAGTATAGATGATAGATACCAGAAATTGAAGTTGTAGATGGCTAAATCGAGTGATGAGGAAAGTTCAGGTGGTTTGAATTGCGTTATGGTGTTCAGAAAGGGGCCGAGTCGTCTCAGAGTTGAGATTAAAGGAAATGGTAATTGGATGAACAATTCGGATCGATTTGTTTCAATTAACAGTTGATAATGAATGCAAGACACCGAGAGGACGTATGGAATTGAATGGAACCATAAATTTGATACGTTAAGGGTCGATTCGACGAAGTGGGTTTTTGAACCGATTTTAGATTGAGAAATTGATCGTGGTTTAGGTGATTAGGAGTCGATTAGGGGTTCGAAACATACTCCGGATGGTGTTAGGATGGTTTTGTATAGATTTGGTTTGTTGAAAAGTGCTAAAAAACGAGTTTTTGAGCCTCGCCGGAGATGGAGTTTTTCCGGCCAATCTGGCCGGAATCTGTTGTTGCCGGAAACACGGGGGGGGGGGGGGGGAAGGCTGGGTTTAAAACGAATTTTACACAAATAGCCCCTGCACTTGGTTTTGTTTCATTTTTGTCTAAAACTTTTAAAACAAGTTTTAAGAATTTACAATATTGACACAAAGTTAGTTATAAATTATATCAACCAACTAATTTAACCGGGTTGAGACGGAATGATTAATTAAGCGATGATTATATACATTTAGTTTGATGGTGACGTTGTAGAAAATAATTTGGTCGGATACATTGCACAACATATTTATTTAAATAATTTACTATCGAAACGTTACATTTATAAATAAAAGAGTACGGATACATTTAGGATAGAACTTCGGGCTCGAGCCGGGTCATTCGGGTTTGGGTCCGGGGCAGATGTCACAGTCTCTCCTCCTTAAAGGAATTTCGTCCCGAAATTTGCTCAAACCGAAGTAGTTGAAGTTGAAGCGAAGAGATGCGGATATTTTGCCTTCATTTGGTCCTCGCGTTCCCAAGTGAATTCGGGTCCACGCTTAGACTCCCAACGAACCTTGACGATCGGTATCCGACTCCGCTTGAGTTGCTTAACTTCTCGATCCATAATTTCCAATGGTCGCTCGATAAATTGCATAGATTCATCGATTTGAATATCATCAAGGGGCACATGAAGGTTTTCATCGGATAGACACTTTTTCAGATTAGAAACATGGAAAACGGGATGAACACCACCTAATTCTTCAGGCAGTTCCAACTCGTAAGTGACTTTTCCAACTCTTTTCAGAACTTTGAAAGGTCCCACGTAACGAGGAGCTAGTTTACCCTTTTTACCAAAACGGAAAACTCCCTTTCACGGAGAAACCTTGAGTAAGACCATATCACCAACCTCATAGTCCATTGGCTTTCGCTTCTGGTCGGCATAATATTTCTGACAATTCCGAGCCGC
The DNA here is from genome assembly GCA_030867185.1 of Tagetes erecta. Lineage (NCBI taxonomy): Eukaryota > Viridiplantae > Streptophyta > Magnoliopsida > Asterales > Asteraceae > Tagetes > Tagetes erecta. The sequence goes on from CM061486.1 coordinate 9,907,902, forward strand.
TAAGAGATTTTCCCGGTTTTTCTGAATTTTGTCGGTGGTCTCCTGAATCATTTCAGGTCCGGTAATTTGTGAATCACCGACTTCGGTCCAACATACAGGAGAACGGCACTTACGACCGTAAAGAGCTTCGAACGGTGCCATATCGATGCTAGAATGGTAACTGTTATTATAAGAGAACTCGATTAACGGGAGATGAACATCCCAATTGCCTTTGAAATCAATAACACAGGACCGAAGTAGATCTTCAAGAGTTTGAATTGTTCTTTCGCTTTGACCGTCTGTTTGAGGATGATACGCTGTACTGAGATTAAGTTTCGTGCCCATAGCATTTTGAAGACCCTTCCAAAAACGTGACATAAAACTACCATCATGGTCAGAAATAATATCCAACGACACCCCATGACGACAATCTCCTTCACGTAAAGCTGAGCCCGCTTTTCCGCCGAATAAGTTTCTTTGATTGGCAGAAAATGAGCAGATTTCGTTAACCGATCAATAATCACCCAGATGCTATCATAACCATTTGAAAGAGGAAGTTTAGTAACAAAATCCATGGCGATACTCTCCCATTTCCAAACAGGGATTTCGGGTTGCACAAGGAGACCAGAAGGGCGTTGATGCTCGGCTTTTACCCGTGCACAAGTCAAACACTTAGCAACATATCGAGCGATTTCTTCCTTCATACACGGCCACCAATAGTGGGGACGAAGATTTTTATACATTTTATCTGCACCCGGATGAATAGAATAACGACTTTTATGGTTCTCATCCATAATAAGTTCACGGATAACACCGCGGGTAGGCACCCAGATGCGATTCATGTAGTAGAGTAGGCCATCGGTTTTTGTTTCTAACTGTGAATCGGCACCAAGGTTCATCTCATCTCGGAAAGTACCCTCAGAAACAACCATACGTTGAGCTTCAAGAATTTTGGACTTCAGGTCAACACGAAGGGTAACACAAGAAAGCATGACGTGTTCTTTGCGGCTAAGAGCATCGGCGACGACGTTAGCTTTGCCGGAATGATAGCGAATTTCGCAGTCATAATCGTTTAATAATTCAACCCAACGTCTTTGCCTCATGTTAAGTTCTTTTTGATTCAGAATGTGTTGCAAGCTCTTATGATCGGTATAAACAAGACACTTGGTGCCGTAAAGATAATGCCTCCATATTTTGAAAGCAAAGACTACAGCACCCAATTCGAGATCGTGAGTAGCGTAATTCTTTTCGTGGATTTTGAGTTGTCGCGAGGCATAAGCGATTACTTTACCCCGTTGCATTAGAACACAACCGAGGCCATGCTTTGAAGCGTCACAATAAACAACAAGGTCTTCGTGACCGTCTAGAAGAGTAAGAATCGGAGCATTACACAGTTTGTCCTTTAGGACATCAAACGCTTTCTGTTGTTCGGGACCCCACACGAAAGGTACATTCTTGCAAGTTAAAGCTGTGAGGGGAACCGCAATCTTAGAAAAATTGGCAATGAATCGACGGTAATAACCCGCTAGACCGAGAAAAGAGCGGATTTCGGTTGGAGTTGAAGGCGCTGACCAGTTTTTAACGGTTTCGATTTTTGCCGGATCCACTTGAACACCTTTTTCGTTAACGATATGACCCAGGAATTGGACCTCCTTGAGCCAAAATTCACATTTAGAAAACTTAGCATATAACTGCTCTTGCTTTAGCATTTGGAGAATGGTACGGAGATGTTGTTCATGCTCGGCCTTAGATTTAGAATAGATGAGAATATCGTCAATGAACACAATGACAAATCGGTCCAGGTACGGTCGGCACACTCGGTTCATCAAGTCCATAAAAACGGCAGGAGCGTTGGTCAAACTGAAAGGCATAACCGTAAACTCGAAGTGTCCGTATCGCGTACGAAACGCAGTCTTGGGTATGTCATCTTCGTGCACACGCAGCTGATGATAACCCAAACGAAGATCAATTTTTGAGAAACACGTTGCTCCTTGGAGTTGGTCAAACAGATCATCGATACGAGGCAAAGGATATCGATTTTTGACGGTAAGCTTGTTGAGTTCACGATAATCGATACACATTCGGAACGAGCCATCCTTCTTTTTAACAAATAAGATTGGTGCACCCCAAGGCGAAGAACTCGGACGAATAAAGCCTTTATCGGATAGTTCTTGGAGCTGACTGGCTAACTCCTGAAGTTCGGAAGGTGCCAGACGATAAGGGGCTTTCGCCACGGGAGTAGCACCCGGTATAAGTCAATACGGAATTCGACTTGTCGTACAGGTGGTAGACCAGTTACATCCTCGGGAAACACTTCGGCAAAATCTCGCACAATAGGTATGTCCTCCAATTTCTTTTCTTTCTTTTTGTTGACCTCAACGTGGGCCATGAACGCTACATAACCCTTACGCAAACATTTTTGAGCTTTAACGCAAGACATGAGTTTCAGACCGGTAGGAGATTTCTCCCCCGAAACATTCAGAATTTGACCCGATGGGAGAGGAATGCGGACTACCTTTTCCCGACATAAAATTTCTGCGCCGTTAGCGGATAACCAATCCATACCGATAATAACATCGAAGCTACCGAGCGTCATTGGTAAAAGATCAACATGAAACACGTGACCTTGGAGTTTAAGTTCACACCCCATAAACGATGAACTAATTGAAACATTTTTCCCGTTAGCTATTTCTACCATATAAGGATTATCAAGTCTAACACGGCCAACAGTAAAAGATGAAGCAAACTCTAGAGATACAAAGCTTTTATCGGCACCCGAGTCAAATAAAATAGAAGCATAGCGATCATTAACGAGGAACATACCGTTCACCACGTCGTTGTTGGCTCGGGCCTGGTTGGCATTGATATTAAAAGTTCTGGCACCACCCGCCTGATTAGCATTAGCATTTGTGTTTACGTTGACGTTGATCGGTTGCGGGCAGTTGTTGCGGAAGTGGTTTGGATCACCACAGTTAAAGCAGGCACGCCCTTGGTTCACCCGATTGTTGTTTGCAGTATTCGGGGCGTTCCAGCAATCTTTAGCCACATGGCCGTACCGTTGGCAGATCGAGCACTTATGACATGGAGTGTTGGGAGCATGATGAAGTGGGCAGAAATTGCACTTTGGCAGAGTTCCCGTATAGGGCTTACGATTAGCATTTCCCCCCTGTTGAGCCATAGGAGGGGTTGGAGTAACTACAGCATAATTGGTAGCGTTATTCTTGCGCTTCTTAGAACGGGATGATGATTCGGGTTTGAAACCTTTGTAAGAACCTCCCTCGGTCGCTTTAGGATCATTGCTCGACGAACCCTTGAACCGTTTGTCCCCTTTCCTGGATAGAGTACCAGCTTGCACGTGGTTTTCCGTGAGACGACCTGCTAGGGTCATGGCCTCACCCACAGTGGCTGGCTTGCTTCCCCAAACCGCATCCTGAATAGTCATCGGTAGACCCCCGATATATTGTTCAATTCCCCGGGAGTCCGGGGTAACCATGTTGGGACACAGAGTGCTAAGCTGGGAGAAGCGATCATTGTAGGCTACATTTTCGCCACTGTCTTGTTTCAATGCCCAGAACTCGCCCTCCAGTTTCCGGATCTCACTGGGAGGACAGTACTTGCTGGTCATAGTAGTTTTGAATGCCGCCCAAGTAAGAGCAGTAACAGCAGCTTCACCTAGCCTGCGCTTTTCGTCGTTCCACCAAGTCAGAGCACCCTTCTGAAGGACACTGGTGGCATAACGAACTTTGAGGTTCTCGGGACAGTCGCAATTGGTGAAAGTACTTTCCATACTCTCGTACCACTGAAGATGCCCCGTGGCCCCTTCATTGCCATAGAATTTGGTTGGCCTGCAAGAATTGAAATACTTTAACGTGCACCTGGCTGGTTATTTTGGTTCGCCGCGTTGAGTTGATTCACAAGCCCAGGCAAAATACCGGCCATTTGGGTTGCGATGGTATTAGCAAGTCGTTGATTTCTACCCGCCATTCTACAAGATAGAAAACGATTTCGTGAGACATGGAACATTCTTTTTAAAACATATTTCATAGTAAACACTTATTGGATTTGAATGGTATTTAGAAATATCATAGAATCTCCTTAGAAAACACTTCATAGTAATCATTTTGAAACCATAGAAACACAATCAAATAGTTTAGGGTGACATTTTAAAATCACAAAGGACTCATAGAAATGATTAGAATTTATAGAAGAATGATAATATTAAAAAAAATGATTAAATGGAATTTGAAGGCTTAGGAATGTGTCTGGGTTTGGACACTCAAGACTTATCAAAGTGTTAAGTTCGTTTTCAACGTATTCGAGAAAGCGTGCTTTAGCCTATAGGTTCACACTCATCTCGTGCTTTAGCCTATAGGTTCACACTCATCTCTTAAAGAGATTTATACGAAATGCTTGCCTTAGACAGGATGTCCGTGATACAGGCGTTCCCCCTTCCAGATTGCACACGTTTCCCACGTTTTCAAACTCACTTAAGACGATGACGAGATTCCACAAAGAGAAAGATCCTAATCTTACAGACGAGTCTCTTGTAGCTCCTTCGCGAAATCGGTTAAGAATTGAGATAAAGAAAAAGACATAGAACGGTTCATAGAATAAATAAATAAATGAATAAATAAATTCTGAAGAGTTCTCTAAGCACATCAATTTGCACTAAGGACTCTTAGGTTATAGTCTAGGTCGGTGTGTTTCTAATACCCTATCCTAGTTCTCTATAACCATGGCTCTGATACCAACTGTGACACCCCGCCCGGTGGCGGAAAACACCGGGCTGTCATAGAATTGGATATCCATAGTAAACAAAGCACATGGTGTTGCTTTTATTAAAGTCTAATAATTATTATCATAAGTTGGGGAATCATAAGTCTTAAATGCAAAACACAATCCAAATAACAGTAAATGAAATAGTCATGATTAGTATTATTTCTAGGTCCAAGTCCCTATGTCTTGAATAGCAAAGAAACAAGCCAAAATCACGCGTCACCTGAAATACGCGAAAAATAAAGTTAGCTACACAAGCTAGTGAGTAAAACCCAAATTGAATAGTAATAGTATTGAAATCCGAGATCAACAAGATATGCTGCGCAATCCCACATGTATAGTAATTTCATAATATCACCCTACCAGGACCCCTAGAATAGAATAGCACACCAACCACAATAGAAACCATAGTATCTCGTTTAGCCATTTGTCATGAGAACCACTCATGTAATAAATAATGATAACTTTTAATAACCGTCGTTTACCGTCTCGATATATAAGTCATCATTTAGCAATTTAGGGACATGGCATAGTATAGCATCATAGCATAGCAACATAGCATCTCGACATAGTAAACATGGAATTAGAAAGGCCGGGTTTAAATCACCTATCGATGTTGTACAAGCAGGTGGGTTTGTCAAACCATTAGCGCTAACATTGTACCGGTGGGATTACAAAGCAATAAAACTACTTTTAACTAACACATAAGATTGCATCAAGCCGCGAACTAGATTAACATATTTGTATGATCTCTTTTAGAAAACGAATAGAAAACGCAATATAGTAAAAGACATATTTCAGCCCCAAAATAGTAAAATGGAAAAAGGGGAGTGAGTTTACTCACCTGAACAATATAGATAATAGCAAACGCAAGAAAGTAACTAAATAGAATCGAGGATCGCCCAGATATTAGAATCACCTAATTAACCGGGAAAACCTAATTTAGAAACGAGACAAATAATATAGTAATTAGAATCAAGAACTTAGAAATTCTAGGGTTTTGGATTTGGGGTTTTAGGGTTTTAAATTATAAATTGAAAATTAGGGTTTCAAAATATAATTGGGAATTTAGGGTTTTAAAGTATCAATTTTAAATTAGGGTTTCAAAGTATAATTTGGGAATTTAGGGTTTTAAAATCCAATTTAGGGTTTTAAAGTCCAATTTGGGGATTTAGGGTTCCAAAATCCAATCTTTGATAAACGATGACGTTTTAAGGAATATATATATTTCAACGAGTTTTTTATATACAATGTCAAAAATTTATATTAACTCTTTTGTACCACTCGTTCCCTTTTTGTTAGAACAATATTTATACAACCCTTAAGGAACACATGACTTAACTTATAAGTATAGGGGTTAAAAGATAAAAAATTAAAATAAAAGTGGCATGTGGGACTTGAACCCACGACCCAACATACCTTGTCCAGCGCCCTACCCGTTGAGCCAGGCGCGCTTTTTGGTTTTTAAACAGGCAGTAAATTGTTTTAACCTTTACAATACAAAAACACCCATTTCCATATAAACCCTAGGTTTGAAAATCAACCAATTCGTTCTTAATCTGATGATTGAATCCAGAAGACCATAGGGCTTTTAATCTACACATTACAACGATCATTTCAACGTATTATACTTACTTGGTTTCGATCGATTTGGAATGATGAAGACAAAGAACAAGAACACGACAGCTTGATGATCAAAAGATAACTAGGAGCTGTTAGAATCCAATTGAACTTCCAGATTTCGTCCACGTGATGAGATGAATGAAACCCCTATATCAATTTCAGTTTTAATCAACGATTTAATGGCTACCCGCTGATGAACAGACTTGGTTTAAAATGAAAACACTTACAGAGTATAGATGATAGATACCAGAAATTGAAGTTGTAGATGGCTAAATCGAGTGATGAGGAAAGTTCAGGTGGTTTGAATTGCGTTATGGTGTTCAGAAAGGGGCCGAGTCGTCTCAGAGTTGAGATTAAAGGAAATGGTAATTGGATGAACAATTCGGATCGATTTGTTTCAATTAACAGTTGATAATGAATGCAAGACACCGAGAGGACGTATGGAATTGAATGGAACCATAAATTTGATACGTTAAGGGTCGATTCGACGAAGTGGGTTTTTGAACCGATTTTAGATTGAGAAATTGATCGTGGTTTAGGTGATTAGGAGTCGATTAGGGGTTCGAAACATATTCCGGATGGTGTTAGGATGATTTTGTATAGATTTGGTTTGTTGAAAAGTGCTAAAAAACGAGTTTTTGAGCCTCGCCGGAGATGGAGTTTTTCCGGCCAATCTGGCCGGAATCTGTTGTTGCCGGAAACACGGGGGGGGGGGAAGGCTGGGTTTAAAACGAATTTTACACAAATAGCCCCTGCACTTGGTTTGGTTTCATTTTTGTCTAAAACTTTTAAAACAAGTTTTAAGAATTTACAATATTGACACAAAGTTAGTTATAAATTATATCAACCAACTAATTTAACCGGGTTGAGACGGAATGATTAATTAAGCGATGATTATATAAGTTTAGTTTGATGGTGACGTTGTAGAAAATAATTTGGTCGGATACATTGCACAACATATTTATTTAAATAATTTACTATCGAAACGTTACATTTATAAATAAAAGAGTACGGATACATTTAGGATAGAACTTCGGGCTCGAGCCGGGTCATTCGGGTTTGGGTCCGGGGCAGATGCCACAATCTTTACCGGTTGAACCGAATGAGATTGTTGTAGAACATGGAGAGTGGCAACCAATCCAGGAGATTTTAAACATTGAAGATTCATAACAAAATGTTTATTTTGGATTATCTTAATCCTCCATATCTTGAGATCACAAAGAAGTTCATAGTACTTGATCCGAAAGAGATTCCGACAATATTCAAAAGAGAAGATTCTCACAAGAAAAGACAAGAGTTGATGAATATGTTTCCAAGTGAAACAAGAGCGAATGATGTTCCAATTAACACTTGTCAATTGTGGAATAAATCAAGAACAACTGGAGATTTAGTGAGATCTTTACTGCATAAAGGACAGTCGGTTGCAGAAATGTTGGATGCAATGATTGTGCCTGATACATCCAAAGAAATAAAGATAATTGCTTGGAGATATGATGAAATATTTGATGCATTTCTTATAAAGCAAGTGAACGGAATATGTGTTGGTCCAGATAATCCCAAATCCGTGCTATTATGATTTAGATCTGATCAAAACCCTTTGTTACCATTAGATCTAGTAACAAAATGATTAAGAATTTGATCAAAGTGGTAAACAACCCATAAAACCCATTAAGAAATAGATTAAGAAGAAGAAGATTGGATGAAGTAGATTAGATTGGATGCAACAAAGATATAATCAAAGCAATCCCTTGTAGATACAGATCAGATTCGAACTCAAGATCAAAGTGTAAATGTATTCCAGTAAGTTTTTATACAGATGCTAGTGTCGCAAGAAGTTTCGCAATTGCGAAGCTGTCTGCTCGCTAGACTAAGACAAGCTGACTAACTATTACAAAGAAACCAAAGTACGACTAAACTATTACAATAAGATAAAGACAAACAAAAGATAACGACATGGTGAAGTACCACCTTACATGTGGTCATCAATACTCCCCCTAGGGAGGTACTTCACCTGTCGGGTCTTCGGGTTCAGCTCCAGCCTTTGTAGCTCCAAACATTTTTGTTATCTCACGAACGTCTGCCTGTAAGTCCACCTGTTTCTGCACGCTCTCCGCGAGCTGCTTGACTTCCGATCTTATCCCACGAGCTCTATTAGCTACTCTTTCAAACAGAGCAGCCTCCTTCTTCGTCTCAGCTCCAGCTCCTGATTTAATCGGGTTCTCACATAAAATATTTAGATCGTTATCCGAGAATCCGAATACCTCCATTGGATTGAAAAATCTAATTTCAACACCATCATTCGTACGCACAACCGCCTCTCCAGTCTGATTGTCGTAGAACCATTTCTCAAAATCTTGCAATCTTGAAGGATTTGGATCCGGTACCCTCAATCTTTGAACTATATTAATCGGTTTCAGCTTCAATACAATCTTGCCTTTGCCGGTGACCCAATTAAGATCCTTCTTTGATATTTTTCGCTCCAACTTGTTGTACCCAAATTCCTTGAAATTATCCTTCAATCCGGCCTGAACCTCTTCTTCTACGATCGCTGAGATCTACGTTTATCAAGGGTAATACAGCCAACCGCCTCAAGTCCCATTTTGGGAATGTCTTGAAGTGCTTGCGGTTGCTGACGTAACTGATCCCGCCCCCTCTCCTCTTGATGTTAAATTTCTTCAAATCCAAACAGAATTTTCAACTGAAAATCTTGTTATCAGTATCCTTCGAGGTCGGGGCATCCAAATTTTGGAATAGAGGCGTGACTGGTTCTGGTTCCTCTACCTTCCTGAACCAATCAGATTTGTCCAGCCAAATTTTGGAATAGAGGCGTGACTGTTTCTGTTTCTGGTTCCTCTACCTTCCTGAACCAATCAAATTTTGGAATAGAGGCGTGACTCCTTTGAGCCACATAAACCATATCCTTCTCCTCTGTTTCATAAAATTCAGGTTCTGAGTCATAGTCGACCAGCTGTTCTTCTATCTCCTCATCCACCAGCTTCATTTCATCAGTCTTTCCTTTGTCTAGTATTACCTCTTCACCCCCTAAATAAGTATCAATATCAAAGCAGAAGTCATCAGTAACTTCTGCTTCCTTTGTAGTTCCGCTTCCACCAGCACTACTGAATCCACCGAAATCTTTCCGGTTAGTTCCAGTCTGCACCATCTCCTTTAATGTTTAATATTTTGATATGTTTACTAGCTCATGAATTTCGGCATCAGTCTCTGTTCGCCCAACCTTTACCTCTTTCTTTACTTCATTCAGCTATATCAAAAGTTTCCTGATCAAACACTGTTGATCAAGGACAATTCCCCGCATATCCTCCATCTCTATCTCCATATGCCTTTCTCTCTCCTCTAGATTCATCAATTTCGTCTTCACCATGCTGAGTTCATTTACGAGCGATGTATTTAAACCACGAATGACGTCCTCATCTAGTCCAGTTGTACCCTTCTTCTCCGGTTTCTTCTTCGATGTTTCAGTTACATGTTCAGGGACCACCGACTGTTTGCCTTTTGCTTTCTTGCTTCTGGAATCAGTATCAGATTCAGTCTGTGACGATGAACGATTTGCAGTCTTCCACTTTTTCTTTCCTTTAGATTTGAATATTTCAGCTTCAATCTCATCAATCTCTTCCTCGAACGGCACTGGTTTCTTCCCAACATACTTCTTCCTTTTCTTGATGCCTTCTTTAATCACCTCCCTCAATTCTTCAAATCTTCACTCTTCACCAGCTTTTAATTTCTCGATATATTCCCACCTCTCGTCAGTGTACATATTTCTGAAAAGATAAGTAATCTTTCCAGAAACATCATATCTCGGTGCTGCACAATCAGCAAATATACGCACGTTCATTCGTGTTAGTACCAAAACATCTCCGGGTTTTGGCAAACCTGGCTTCAGAACATCAATGAATATTTGCACAAATCTCGAGTACAACAGCCACTTATCCTTCCTCGATGACTGAATGTTCTCGATCATATACCCAAAGATCATTTGAGGGATATTGGCTTTTGATAGTCATGTATAGGTTGGACTCACCGGCATGTCGGTGTTATATTTGTTTTGTTATATATTTTATTGTTTTTTTTCTAGCGAACCTATGGGCGAATCTATAGATTCGCCCGGAAGCATAGTTTAGTTTGTTTTACATGTTCAGTTTTGTTGACCGGGCGAACCTATTGTGCCCGGCGAAGCTATAGTTCGCTTGATAGATTCACTGTCAGCGAATCTATCAGCGAATCTATAGCTGAACTATATATTGTAATGTTTTCTCATTGCAATACAACTTTTGCATAATTCTATCAAACCCTAAATTGTGTGTGTGACGGCTGGAGGTGCTAGGAGCATATTTTCATTATCATTGTAGCTTGTTTGCCTCTGATTATCTTGTTTTGATCTTGTTATTGGTTGTTGAGTAATATTGGACTATTGTTTCACTTAATCAAAGTAAGTTTTGTTGTTACAAATCATTATAGCACTGAAATCTCGATCTATATGGACCAACAATATGGTATCAGAGCCTTAGTGCTCTTGATTGTTTGATCTTAGAGATTTTTGTGATGTTTTTGGGGTTTTTTTGTGTCAAAACACTGTTTGATTCATTTCTGGACTGGTTTGTGTGTTTCTGTGTTGAATTTTGCTTGGGGTTTGTCATATTTGATCATAGGAAGCTATAGAAACAAACGGATCTTCAATTGGTTGTGTTTTGAAGCTGTTGTGATTGATTTTGGACTGAAACAGTTTTGCCCGTAAGCCAGCGAAACTATCTGTTCATCCAGCGAATCTACAATTAATTTTGTATTATGGGATTTACTGCTTCTGTTAGAACGAAAGTTCACTTGTTTGGCTCATTGTGCAAGCGAACTTGCTGCCAAACTCATTTGGGCACAAGTCTTTGTTCTGACCAAGCGAACCTGTCGAGCGAATCTGTTAACTGCAGTCGAGCGAATCTATTCTCTGCCCAGCGAATCTACTGAGCGAACTTAGTTGAGCGAAACTAGAGTCTGTTGTGATTATGACTACATCAACTCTGAACATGAATGATCTGGAGAGTGTTCAACCAAACAGGCCACTGAGGCTTGTAAGTGGTGAAAATTTTGAAGATTGGAAGCGATGTTTGAAGGCGTTTTTCTACTATACTGACTACAATCAATGGGAGTCAATTGTTAATGGTCCGCATGTACCAAAGAAAGTTGAAGGAACTGTTACTTCAATAAACACTGATCCAAGTACTTTCACTGAAGGAGACATCAAGTTGCTTGATCGTGATAAAAATGCCCTTGGAGCATTGATTCTTTGTTTGCATCAAGATATTTACAATAGGTTTGCTGAACACACAACTACCAAAAGCTTGTATGATGCGTTGTGCGAGTTCTATGATGGTAATGAGGATTTGAAGTTGGACAGAAAAGCTCAAGCTGAGAAAGAGTTCAATTCATTCGTGGGGTATTCGCAAGAAAGTTTGACTGATATTACCAACCGCTTTCTGTCAGTAACAAGCAACCTGAAAAAGTATGATGAGAAGCTGGGAAATTATGAGCAAGTCACAAAATTGTTAGATTCACTTCCTCCTCAATGGAGTCTTCAGATCAAACTGTTGAAGCAAGAGAGAAACTTTCATGACTTTAAACTGATGGATGTTATAAACAAGCTGAAGTCATTTGATCTTGATGTGAAGAGAAGAGAATACAATCAGTCTATGGTGGTTCTAAATATCCCTCCTCAGAATGCTGCACTTATTACACCCGCTGCAAACTCTCCTATCTATGGTGATGCATCTGGAGGATCATCAAGTCTTGGGTCTGTTAAATCTGTTGGTGCATCTACAAGTGTTGGTTCTGGTTCAAATGCATCTGTCACCACTCAGATTCCATCTGACACTATGGCTTTATTTGGAATGTTTGTTCATAGCTATGAAGGTCTTGTTGCTAGTGAATTAAAGGGAAAGGGTATGACTGTTGAGGATATGTATCAGGTGGATCCTGATGATCTTGAAGAAACCGATATCCAATGGCAAATGGCCATGCTTACTCTTCGTGCTAGACAGTTTATGGAAAGAACAGGTCGAAGAAGTTTTGGAAATCAGGGTCAGAACAACAAGCTTGGGTATGACAAAGGGAAGTTGAGATGCTACAACTGCAAGCAATTGGGTCACTTCAAGAGGGAATGTCCTTTACCAATTGTTACTGAACCTGTGAAATCTGGAAATCCTAGAACTGTTACAATTCAGGATTGAGCTGAGGAAGTTAAACCGAGAAAAGAAACTGCATTGATCACCAACTTTGATTGGAGTGCAAAAATTGAAGAAGCAAAAGAAGAAATTAACCATGCTTTGGTCGCAAAGATTGTTGATACTGAGATTGTTGAAGAAGTTGCTCTTGCTGATAATGACTATATTAATTGCTTTGATCCCTTCAAAAGAATTTTATGGTGAAAATAGAGAGAACTCTGATGAAACTGCTGAGTCAAAGTATGAGGTTGATGAAGAAGAAGAGAAAGATGATGAAGGGAAAGTGGAAGAAGTTGATGAAGATCAGTCAGATGTTATTGTTCAAGGGCATCTGGATCATGAAAAGACGAATCATTCGGGGTTAGTATGTGAAGCTGCTGTTAATGAAATGAAGAACGATGAAGATTCAAAGCTAAACTTGGAAGCCATGATCGAGAAAGCAAGACTTGATGCTGTGGATGAGTTCAAGAGGAGCACTCCCTATTGCCAGTGTGATCGTGCTCTCGCTGCTGAAAAACTGGTAATTGGTCTTCCTTACGATGTTATTGAGGACATGTGTTCATCCGCATGCAAAATTCGTTTAATCAGCATTTATAAGGAAAATAAATTGTTAATGACAAATGAAAACGAATTGAAGAAAATTAACAAAGAGCTAAAAGAGAACGAATCAAAATTTTTTGTTAAATTGAGAGAGGCTTTAAAAGAAAACGAAAATTTGAAAAGATCTCTTTTAGAAAACAATTGTGAGATAAACTATTTAACTGAGCAAGTCACTCTTGCTGAATTTGAGACCAGAAAAGTAAAAAACAAACTGGAACAATGGACAATTTCTGGTATGAAAAGGGAGGAACTCTGTATGAAACAACGGGGGCCAGAGTTAAGACAGGTTTGGGTTATAACAATGAAGCATATGCGTATCCCCCACCTAGTACCTTCTGTTATTCTCCAACTCCAATTCCTCATCCTTCGAATGAGTTGATACAAGAGATTATACAGAATGATACTAACAGCTCTATTGCAGGTTTAAGTGGAGTAAATCTTAAAGAGGTTAGAGAGGATTATGCTTATGGTGGGAGTACTGGCCTTGGTTGTTCTAGCAGTTCTGGTTGTTCTAATTCTGATTCCAAGAAGTCTGTTGAAGACATTAGATTAATTAATTTTGTTCCTAGTAATGTGTTACATTCAGACAATTTTATTTGTAATAGTAATTTAGGGTGCTCTACTTCAAACATTAATCTGTTGAATGATGATGTGATTGAAAATGTTTTTGTGAATGACAAAGATGAACTTTCAGGTCATGTCTCTGAAAGTCAAACCAAAACAAATTGTTTTCAAAAGTTCTTTTCTCATCAAATTCCTTCTTTCACACATGTGAGGATTTCAAAACTTAAAGAAAGGAAATCATATTTCTCATCCATGAATCACACTGATAAATCGAAATCTGAATCTGAAAATGTAAAAGTCACAGCAGGTCAATCAAAGGAGCCTTATGACTCTTACAGTGATTGTAATTTTCAATTATCTGATTGTGATGAAGAAATTGAAATAGATAAAATTCTTGTTGCTAAAGATTCCAAAGTGGATTTGAAATCTCATTGTTTTAAATGTGGAAAAGTTGATCATACTGTTAAGGAATGCCCTAAGTTAGCTAAAAACAGTTCGAGGCAGAAATCTTTTGGAAAAGATTGAATACGTTTGTAAATAATTTCTTCTTTAAATCATCTTCTGTTCCGCGACCCAAGTATACAAAGGCTTGGGTACCAATTTCAAAAGTCTAATTCCTATCTTTTTGAAATATGTCAGGAACATTCTAGCGCTGTTGTAAATAGTCATTGGCACATTGATAGTGGATGTTCCAGACATATGACTGGGTTGAAGGACCTGCTGACAAATTATCGGATCATTAATGGTGGATATGTTGCTTTTGCGGGAGACAAGAAGGGTGGTAAGATGATTGGTCAAGGAGAAGTCTCGAATGGTTCACTAACCTTGGAAGATGTTAGCTATGTTCCGGAATTAGCATTCAATCTTCTCAGTATATCACAAATCTGTGATAAGAATATCCCAGTGTTGTTTCTTCCAAATGAATGTCTGTTTTTGAAGCCAGAGTTTACTATTCCTGAAGAATTGGTGATCATGCGAGCTCCAAGACGAAATGATACATATATGCTGAATATGGGATCAAAAGAATCAAGTTCCACCGTGACCTGTCTTTTATCTAAAGCTTCATCTTTTGAATCTTTTCAATGGCATAGAAGTTTAGGACACATTAATTTTAAAATACTAAATAAGTTGGTTAAGAACAATTTGGTCAGGGGTTTACCACTTAAAGACTTTTCGGTGGTTGAAAAATGCATGGCTTGTGCTAAAGGAAAGCAGCACAAAAAGCCACATAAACTAAAAATTAAAATTCTATCTCACAACCCCTCGAATTGTTACATACTGACTTATTTGGTCCAATAAGTGTCAAATCTATTGCTAAGAAATCTTATTGCTAGGTTGTCACAGATGATTACTCTAGGTACACCTGGGTGAGATTCCTGGCAAACAAGAGTGAGACTGCTGAAGAATTAATGAAGTTGATTCCTCAAATCGAGGTTCTAGGAAAGAGAAAGGTTCAAGCCATCAGAAGCGACAATGGAACTGAATTCAGAAACCATATCTTCAATTCTTTCTGTGAACAGCGGGGTATTCTCAGACAGTTTAGCGCCGCACGAACGCGACAACAAAATGGTCTTGCTGAAAGGAAGAATCGAACTCTTGTGGAGGCTGCTAGAACTATGCTGATTGAGTCAAAGCTTCCTATTATCTTCTGGGCTGAGGCAGTAAATTGTGCAGCTTATGTTCTGAATCGAGTACTGATTGTCAAAGACAAGATGAAGACATCATACCAGCTGTTTCGTGGGATTAAGCCGTTGATCGATTTTCTGCGCCCATTTGGATGCTCTTGTACTCTTCTGAATACTCAAGATCAGAAAACGAAGTTTGGTGCTGTCTCAGATGAATGCTTCTTTGTGGGATATTCGGACACACAAAAAGCGTATCGTGCTTACAACAAACGAACGCGGATTGTGCAAGAGTCCTATTATGTTGACTGGCAAGAGTCGAACTCTACAAGCATTGGCTGTGAATCCGCATGATTTTACGATTCCACCACTGTTTTCAAATCTTTCAATCTTCCTAACTCTGATGATGATGACATCATTCCTCACACACTTGTTACAATCATTAACCTTCCACCTCAACCACCACAACCTTCGATCACACAATTACCTCCTACTTCATTTGACATTCCTCCACCTCCACCACCTCAAACCGTTCCAATTCCTCCATTAGATATTCCATCATCATCCACTTCCATTCCAACCTCTTCCACTAATACAATTCCTCCAACTTCAAATGTGCCTTCACAACCATCTAACCAAACATCCTCATCCCAAACCAACCCTTTGCTTCTCAACACAAATTTCAAAACTTTGAAAGATCATCCTCATGATTATATCATAGGATCAATTACTGATGGTGTGCGAACTCGGAGTCAGAGTGGTTTGATTAATGAGTGTCTCTATGCTGCTTTCTTATCTCAAGTTGTTCCGAAGAATTATAAACAAGCACTTGAAGATCCTAGTTGGGTTGATGCCATGCAAATGGAATTGCGACAATTTAGGAAGCTTAAAGTTTGGGAACTTGTTGATCTTCCTCCTAATAAGTGCCCCATCGGCACTAAGTGGGTCTTCCGAAACAAGCCAGATGATCGCGGTGTTGTTATCAGAAACAAGGCGAGATTGGTTGTCCAAGGATTTGCTCAAGAGGAGGGGATTGACTACACTGAAGTTTTTGCTCCAGTCGCTCGCCTTGAAGCCATTAGAATCTTTCTTGCTCATGCTGCTAACAAAGACTTTAAAGTCTATCAGATGGACGTTAAATGTGCATTTCTATATGGAGATATCGATGAGGAGATCTACGTATGTCAACCACCGGGTTTCGAGGATCCAGATTTTCCTTCAAAGGTGTACAAGCTTGATAAATCCTTGTATGGGTTGCATCAAGCTCCACGTATCTGGTATGAAACTCTGACACAGTATCTTCTCAGCAAAGGTTTCTCTCGTGGGACTATAGATATGACATTGTTCAAGAAGGAGGTGAATGGTGAGCTGCTGATTGTTCAAGTGTATGTTGATGATATAATCTTCGGTTCGACAAATGAGGGGCTGTGTAGAGAGTTTGAAAAAGTGATGATGGATCGTTTTGAAATGACAATTATGGGAGAGATGTGTTTCTTCTTGGGGCTGCAAGTGGAACAAAAGCCTGATGAAATTCTTATCCACCAAGAGAAATATATCAAAGAAATTCTCACAAAATTTGGCATGGAGGATTCTTCTCCTGAACTGATTCCCTTCACTCCTCAAACATGCCTTACTTCTGATGATAATGGGAATCCTGTGGATGCTCATCGGTACCACTCGATGATCGGATCTCTCATGTATCTGACAACTAGCCGACCTGATATTACATTTATAGTGTGCTACTGTGCTCGCTTCCAGGCCAATCCAAAGGAATCACATGAGAAAGCTGTTAAACGCATTTTTCGTTACCTTAAGGGTTCCTCTCGTTTGGGACTTTGGTACCTAAAAGGTGGGAACTTTGATTTACATGCTTTTTCTGATAGTGATCATGCTGGTTGCAGGAAAAACCGAAAATCAGTCACTGGCGGATGTCAATATCTTGGTGAATGTCTTGTTTCCTGGCAAAGCAAGAAGCAAACAACCGTCTCCCTGTCCACAGGAGAAGCCGAATACATTGCTGCTTCAAGCTGCTGTTGCCAAGTGCTCTGGATCCAGCATCAGATGATGGATTACGGCATCAACTTCCTTCATACTCCACTCTTTTGTGACAATGAAGCAGCTGTTGGAATTGCCAAGAATCCAGTTCATCACACACGCACCAAGCACATACAAGAATTCACGTCATCAGAGACGCTTAGGAAAAGGGGTTCATTGATATTATTCATATTGAAACTCGAAAGCAAAAAGCTGATCTTTTCACAAAAACTTTTAACAAACCACGTTTTTATGAACTGATCTCTATGCTGGGACTGATATCATTTTGAAAACCTTTATCTAAGAAAAATGGCTTTGTAAATATGTAAATAACTTTTTCATTTTCTTCCTTAAGAATCCGTGGGTCACTCATTTCTTCGCTCTTTCACTTTTATTTTATTTCTTTTTATTTTCTCTTCTTTGTTCTGTATATATATATATATATATATATATATATATATATATATATATATATATATATATATTAAGAAAATCCGAAAAACAAAATTTTTTTATTAGATAGCTATTATATAGAAATTTTGGGGGAGATATTAAAGATTAACTACTTATAGTTTTTCAATTTTTGCTATTTCAGGATCCCCGTTTTTGAAATGATGTTGAAGAGACGCTGAAGGAGGTCAGAAGTATTGTGTTTGGGATATGTTAGATAGGCTTAGCCCGAAAACAAAGTAAACAGTGATTGAGCAGCCAAACATAACGTTCAAGAACTCGGAAATAAGGATTATCCCCTTGACATGATTGGATTGCACAAAGATACGGGTTCTGTCAAAAATGGGTTGAGAGCGTCAAATCTTTGCTTTGATTTCCCTAAAGATCCCAAATCACCCTCACCCTAGCCCTGAATCGAGTTTCTAGTTAGCAAAACAAAGTAAAAAAGCTGCTAGTGTTACTCTTCAGAAAAACCTCTGAGTGAGTTACTTGTTAACTCCTCAGATTGTATCGAGTCAAAGTGCTTAACTCCTCTGCTATACGGAAGTATTGACCTGGAGTTGGTGGATCTTCTCTGCTACACGGAAGTATTGACCTGAAGATTCGCCGAGCATGCTCAAATGATTATCTCATCTGTTATACGTCGGTATAGACCCGGAGCTCTAATCAGTTGAGTTTCCCAAATAATAAGTCGCAATATGTTCAAATGAATCATTGTTGACAAGCTCCACTCCCCAAAATACAAAATGCAGAATGTCAAAGTGGCTCATGAATTGATCAAAATTCAAGATTTGACCAAAGAAACTCAAGTAAAGTCAATCATATTGCTCAAATAAACCCTGATGATAGGACGTGTTCTTTTTACCTAGATGTCTGTGGGGACCGAGTTGCCTGAGCTTCTTCAATCAAACCAAAACATGATAAATGAAGCTGCTGATCTCTTGTTGAAAGGACTAAGGCATGGGTTTAAATGGACAAACATATCTGCAATCCCGCCAACTATGATTCTCCGGATTCTGCTCGTAAAACGTCATGAAATATTTATATATATCCTTCTTTTATTTTAAATTTTTGTTTTACCTTTATTTTATGTCTTTATTTTTCACTTTAACTTTTATTATTTTTCTTTTGAGCATTGAAATCGTGGGACGTTTTCATGGATTCGTAAAGGATTTAAAATTTAAGAAAAGTTCAAAAATATTTTATTTTTTGTTTGTTTTGTGTCTGATAAAGGATAAATTATACATAAATCCCTAGTTGTGTTTGATTGCATTTTGTGTCGTTTCGGTTACGTTTTATATCATTTTTGGCACAACTAATGTTTTTGTGTTTTGTAGGTCCCATGTTGATAAAGAAACAGATAGATCGTGAAAAATCGAATCTGTAGGAAAAAACGGGGAGCGAAACGGAGTTACGAGCAAACCGGAGCGCGAAAACGAAAAACTGGATCTGAAAAAGGGGCTCAAGACGCTACGCGGCCAGAACCCCTTTTCTCACCGCGTGGCGTGGCGTGGAGGTCGTTTTTTGACGCGTTTTTGGCCCGTTTCACTATATAAACTCCTCTAACTTAAACCCTAGCCTCCTAGACTTGATTGGGGACGAATCGGGACGGTTTGGGACGAGAAAAGAGGCGTTTTTAAGGCTAGAAAGGTGAAAACAAAGCTACGGGAGAGCACGGGATCAAGGATTTGCGTCTATACGTTCCGGGTTTCTTCAATCCTTTGTTTTCTTTTCTTTTCTACCATGTCATACATTATTAAAGTTGTGTTTTCCATTATGAACATGCTTGGCTAAACTCGTTAAAACTACCTAGGCTTATGTTGATTCGTTAATGTTGTTTGAACTTGCGTTGGAATGATTTGGTTATGGTTTATGTTTAATTAAAAGTTTGAACCCTTATAATTGTTTGATGCATTGTATGTGTTTGAATCGGTAGAATTGATAATATTAATCCATGTGTTCTTGGTGATCGTCTATGTCACGTAATAGGACTCGTTTAGTCATTGACGTGAGTTGTGATTATTATGGTTTAACTGCAGTATAACCATAGGATTAATAGTATTAATGAAATCGGTAATAACGTGTAGCCAACTTAGATATCCGTGAGGTGATAGGTTGTTAACAAGTCTTGGTTAGTTAATTTGCTAGGTTTAGGTTTTTGTGAAAATTCCGGCTTAGTGTTAATTATTAATCTTGCTTGTTAAATTAAATGATTGGGTTCAAATGGCTTTAAGGGTCGTATCGTGAGATAGATCTTTAGTGTGGGTCAATTAGGCATAATTTGATTAGATAACCGTGAGGAAGTTTAATCCCGTAACCGGTGTGCTAATAACTTAATAGTTATCCTTTAGGTTTCTTCTCGAGAAGGGTCGAGGGTCTTAATTAGGAAAGCTTTTAAGTGAATAAATTTAGATCCCGGTTCCATAACCATTAATCCAACGTGAGTGATAACTGAAGTTAATGATGATTCTAGCCTAGGTGGTTTGTTTTCTCTCATCTGATTTAAATCCGTCTTTCAAGTTCTCAGTTTCCATTTTTAGTAAGTTTCCTAATTTAGAAAGTTTCTATTTTTAGTAAGTTTCTATTTTTAGTAAAAACCCCTCTTTTCAAATAAATCTTTTATTTAAGTCGTGTTTAGTTTAGTTGAGTCTTAGTCAGTTAATTTAGCGTAATATATAGAGTCTGTGGGTCGACACCCGGACTTACTTAAGCTATATTACATTCGATCGGTACACTGCCGGTTGTGTGTGATTTAGTTAGTCTGTCTAGGTTTTATAAATTTAAAGCTTAGGTGTTTTTAGTGTTTATTTATATATATATATTACACGCATCAGTGTCCCAGCGAATCTACAGGTTCGCCCGGAACTTATACTTGTCGCCGTGTCTTCTTTAGACCATAAGTCCCGAGCGAATCTGAAGTTCGTGAGTTCCCATCTCCAGCGAACCTATGGTCATATATATATATATATGTTCTGTCTGAAAAATTTCTTCACAAGTTCGCTGTCACTGTTACTCTTGCCGTATCACTTTCAAATTTTTCGCACGTTCGATTCTCACTCACTACCGTCTTTTTCATAATAAATCGTCTTTGTTTCAACTGGTATGTTATTGTCCCCAACTTTATCAATGTTTCATCCTATCAAACTGTGCTTTTAATCATCTTAAATCAATCGACCCGTTATAATCTGTGATTGATGTTTGGTTTGTGTTATTGATTAGATGTTAACATTGTTATATCCTCGTTTCATGATTATATTGCTTGATTGTTGCCTTGATTGTATGCTTATGGTTTTTAGACTGTGATTTGGGCCGTTTTTCAAAATCTAGGGTTCCAGCGAACCTATGTGTTCGTCTGGCGAATCTGAACGAAAGTTCAAAACTACCGAGCGAACCTATGATGTTACGCCGCCCGTGCATCATTATAGATTCGCCCGGTTGTTTCTAGCGAACCTATACATTCGCTCGCCATTCATATATGTTTTTCCTGACAGCGAATCTATAGGTTCTTGGGTCCAATTACAGGTTCGCTTGGTCAGCGAACCTGGCTTATCAACGAATCTAAAAAACTGTTTCAAAAAAAATTTTCGTTTATGATAAACTTCCGTTTGTGTTTCAGGCACGATGTCTACGTTATTTTTTGAAAAGAAGCACAACATGTGTGCTTTGCTGGACGAAAATCACGAGAAGGCATCTGGTTACAAAGACTGTATTAGATGGTTGAAGTCTTCTCACATTCATCACGCTATTTCTCATTCACCGACCATCTACGAGCTACATGTTCGAGATTTTTGGAGAACTGCGGTTATGAACGTGTCTGTACAGCCATCACGTATATGTGCTAAGGTCAATGGGTATGATATAGACTTTACTGAAGCCGATGTGGCAAGGGTTTTAAGGTTAGAGGACGATGTCGAAGATGAAGTTAATATGACTGCTGAGGAGGTTTATGGGGCATTTAGGACTACGGGTTATGAGGGTCCTATGTCGGGGGAGAAAAATATGGAATTTGTTAAATCCTATCTGATCAAGGAATGGAGGTACATCGCACATGTGTTCATTATGTGCCTTGATCATAGGAAAGGTGGTACTGATGGATTGAATCTGGATTCGGCTCGTGCTATGATGTTATTTTGTCGAGGGCAGAAGGCTAACCTCGCAAAGCTGATCTACAACTACATGCTCGAGAATATTCATGCTACAAAGGGGAACAAGTGGTTGATGTATCCTCGATTCGTGCAGATGGTCCTGAATGACAAACTGCCTGACCTACCTGTTATTGGTGACGTTTGAATATCTGGTCGATGCATTCAAGGATCTTTGGTGACTGCAAATCGGTGCGATCAGACTGTGTTGGTAGGACATCGTATTTGTGGGAAAAATATGTACCCTGCTGATAGATGGGTACATATACAAAGGTTGATGGAGATCGAAAGAAAAAGGGGTGGTGAGAACATTGAGGTTGTTGAGAAGAAGCTGAGGAAGCGAAAACAGTATGCGAAAGACAAGGATTATAATTTAGATCGAGAAATTGATGAGATTCAAGCTGAAATTGATGCGGGAAGGGAGAAAAGGACCCAGAGAAAATCAGACGCACCTGCTGAAGCTGCAAAGAAAACTAAGCATGATGTTTCGGGTAAATCTGCTGAATCTGATACTGGGATAAAGGCTGAGTTGGAGAATCTGAAGGTGAAATATGATGATCTAGAGAAAAGAGACAAAGAGAAGGGTGATGTGATAAAGGGAATGGCCAGAATGATTAAGGATCAGCAGTGTTTATTGGTTCGGGTGTTCAAGGAGCTGAACAGTTTGAAGGAAAAGGACGGGTTGTTTCCAGCAATGTCTGAACAGGAACTGACGAATTTAACGAATGCTGCAACGCATCCGTTAAAGGATTATGGTGTGTGGACTGAGACTGTGAAGAAGGTTGCTGAGGAAGTTTTTGATGAGGATATGGGTATCGATTTGGGTATATTTGAAGGAGCTGAGGTTGCTGGGGGTACAAATGTAAATTTCAGTTTGATCGACAAACTAGATGATGATGAGAATATTGATTGTGAGGAGGATTTGGAGGATGAACCAGAGAAATACAACGTTGAAGAAAAGGGGGTGTCTTATCAGTTTGAACATATTGATTTGGACAAATCTGAGTGGTTCAAAAGGGATGAAGAGGTCGTTCCCGAAGTTCCTATCTTCCAACATCTAGACGAACCGAATACTTCTCAGTTGGATAGGCAAGTTATCGCATGGAAATACAATTCTCTTGTTGATGTGTATATGATTAAACGAAGGGGTGGTGATATTTGTTATATCAAGAATAGGAAGCATTTCGCCACTTTGCCGAGGTGGGATTTGCATAGGTTAGCTGATCTCCCTCTGTTGGGAAAAGAGAACAGTGGGAGAGCTTGTGCATTTGAGGATACGATCAAAAGGGCAGCTGAGAACAACTTTGTTGATTTTGGATATCAAAAGCCCAAAAGGATGAGGCAGAAAAAGGCCAAGCACTGGGTTTCGTGGAAGGGGAAGGTTGTGCTAAAGCTGAGTGCTCTGAAGATTATGAATAGGGTCAGAGTTCCTGAAACACAGCCACCGAGACTGCAAGATTTTAGAAATGGTTTTATGATAATGGCACGGGTGAAGCTGTGATTAGATTGAAAGGGGAAGATCGTCCGGAGATTCGTTTGTTTGATCTTATGGAGATCTTCTCCTTCTGTGATGATGATCTAAAAATTCTGTGTGAGAATGTGATTAACCACGGGGCTGGAGATGACACGAGGATTGAAGCAAACTTGTTTGTTAAAGTTGCTAACAAAGCCCGAGGTGTACGTGCTGAGCTGAAGAAGGTAAATGAAAGGTTGAGGATGACAGGCGAACAAAGAATGGACATGGATGACCATTCGAAACAGTTATATAAATCGATCGAGAAGAGGTTTGAGAAACCGAGTGTGATTGAATTGGATGTGACCGGTGAGGAGCAAACAGAAGAAGTACAGGCGGAAACTATTGTTCTTGATGTGCCTGATACAATTGACACCGAAGCTGAGTTTGTGGAGTCGTTCTTGGTATTTAGTGAAGATGATGAGGCCGGATCTGAAGATGTAACTAATCCATTGGCCGGGATTGAATCGAGGGCAGGAGCGTTTATCGAGCATTTTTTAAGCCGAAAAAGACGGAGCTAAAACTGAAGACTTCCCCGGGTGAGGTCCAACCTAGGGGGAGTATTGATAGTCATGTATAGGTTGCACTCACCGGCATGTCGGTGTTATATTTGTTTTGTTATATATTTTATTGTTTTTATTCTAGCGAACCTACCGGAAGCATAGTTTAGTTTGTTTTACATGTTCAGTTTTGTTGACCGGGCGAACCTATTGTGCCCGGCGAAGCTATAGTTCGCTTGATAGATTCGCTGTCAGCGAATCTATCAGCGAATCTATAGCTGAACTATATATTGTAATGTTTTCTCATTGCAATACAACTTTTGCATAATTCTATCAAACCCTAAATTGTGTGTGTGACGGCTGGAGGTGCTAGGAGCATATTTTCATTATCATTGTAGCTTGTTTGCCTCCGATTATCTTGTTTTGATCTTGTTATTGGTTGTTGAGTAATACTGGACTATTGTTTCACTTAATCAAAGTGTGTTTTGTTGTTACAAATCATTATAGCACTGAAATCTCGATCTATATGGACCATCAGCTTTGTCCCCCCTACATAAATTCAGCATTGCACGTGCCCACTCAAAATTTAATCCATCCGTTCCACCTTTTCTGTGATCTAAAGATGCAATGATCACGTGGGCAATGAACCTCCATTCTTTAGATAGAAACGACTTCTTGATTTCCCGACGAGCCAAGAAGTCCGTTCCTTCGTAACCCATCTCGATAAACTGTAACATCCTGTTTTATAAAAACAGATAAAAATAAAATATTCGTGACTTATATTTAAAACAAGTATTTAAATATATTGCAAAGTAATTAAAATAATGTGTCTAAATGAACGTTAAGATAAATACAGGTAGTATAAAAGTAATATTAGAAACATAGTCTTGTAAATATATATATATATATATATATATATATATATATATATATATATATATATATATATATATATTCAAATGAGAACACCTTTAACTTGAGGACAACTTAGGAACCGCTTTAACTGTTGTATTTTTTATAATATAAATTGACCAAAATGCTTATAATTAACCTAATTTTAACATCTATTTAAAATATATATGATTTGTGAAGTCGTTTGTTAAAATGCATATATGCACCCACATTACTTGTACACAAACACACATTGTGGGTGCATATATGCATTCTAACAAACGACATCACGAATCATATTTTTTTTAAATAGATGTTAAAATTAGTTGAATTATAAGCATTTTGGTCAATTTATATTACAAAAAATTCAATAGTTTGAATCACTTTATGATTCGTTAAAGTTGTACTTTTTGTACTCAAGTTAAGAGGTGTTCTCATTTGAGTGTCCCTCTATATATATATATATATATATATATATATATATATATATATATATATATATATATATATATATATATATATATATATATATATATATATATATATATATATATAACTATACATTCGTTTTTAACAAACGTAAGTAGAAATAAATGGCATATTATTATATCAATGTTATAATACAAGTTTAAAAAAAAATGAAAGGATCAGGTTGCTATGTTTCATTATAAATAAGTATATAATTTTGATAGAAATGTTAATACATATCCTCATATGCCACGTTGCATTAGAAGAGAAAGAAAACATCCATTGTTTGACACCTGTTTAGAAGTTATAGACATCTGAACGAAAGTTTTAATATATATATATATATATATATATATATATATATATATATATATATATATATATATATATATATATATATGTCTCTTGATTAACCCATACTTTTACACACCCAAAAAACAAAAGAAACGGAGCGAAAAGCAAGTATTAACAAATAGAAGCTAGATTGAATCAAGCTTTTTGAAGTAATTTATGTTCCTAAATTAGCACCGTACGTAGTCAATAATCAGGAGGCGACTGTGATTGGCAAAGGAAAATTCAAAATAGTATCATCGGAGATTTTAGAAAGTAAAGAAGTAAGTACACTGACCCGTATTTAAGTAAATCGTTTTATATGTTATACGTGGTTATTAATTATAAAAGTGTGATCGTAAGTATGCTAACTCGTAACCAAATCATTTTGAATAAATATTAGCATGTTATATGCTATAAATTTATGTTATTTTGTGGAGATGGAAAAGTTTATACACATGATATATGTTGTTATTATGCATGATTTTTGAGATTTTGATCTAAATATGTGTATGGATGGTTTAAAATGGGACATAAAGTGGAGATAAATCCCAAGGGGTTCAGGTATTAAACCCCACATACAAAATAATAAATGGCGGAGCTAATAATCCTCAAGGGTTATAAACCATAGGAAATCTGTGTGAATTCCAACGGAGTAATGAGGATTAAATAAAAGAGTGGAGATAATAATCCTCAAGGGTCAAGCCCATAAGGAAATCTGTGTGAATTCCTACGGAGTAATGAGGATTAAATATAAAAAGTGGAGTTAAGAATCCCTAAGGGTTTTTATTAAACCCATAAGGAAATCTGTGTGAATTCCAATGGAGTAATAGGGATTAAATAAAATAATTTTGGGTGTTGATCCCAAATAAAAGAAAATATGTTTTGAGATAAAAAGAGTGTACTTACGTGGCGAAAGCTAATAAAAATATTTTTAAATGTTTTCAGGGAAAGCATCTATAAATGGTTGAAGCTTCATGGACGTGGCTGGACTGACAAAGAACCCTACTCTTATGTTTAATATTTTGTAAAATAAAGTCATTGTAAAATGATATAGTTTTTGTTGTAATAATTATATAATGGAATGACATGTCACTACAAGTGGCAAGTTTTGGATGTAAACTGGGACCTACTCTGACAATATATTTTTGTAAGTATTTATAAAGGAAAAAAA
This sequence comes from Tagetes erecta, assembly GCA_030867185.1. Classification (NCBI taxonomy): domain Eukaryota; kingdom Viridiplantae; phylum Streptophyta; class Magnoliopsida; order Asterales; family Asteraceae; genus Tagetes; species Tagetes erecta. The sequence continues at coordinate 9,934,798 of CM061486.1, forward strand.
AAAGAAAAAAAAATGGGTTGTTTCATAAACCCACTGTGTACGTCAGTCGTGTTTAGCAGCATCAGTGACCCGACGTGACGCTCCATCCTCAGCATTCTAGCAAAGTCCTCAGCAGTAAAGGCGATACGCTCCCCCATGACAGTAGCAGAGATCTCTCCTGGCTGTTTTTTCAGATCATACGTAGCGGAATTCCATAAGTCTCTGATATGATGTGCAGCTGATCCATAATCGGGTCATGAGTCACAACGTAAAATATGGGAGATGCCTTCAGCCATGAGATCACATCTCTAAAACCAACAGTCTTAGGGTCCTTATCATTTAGATAAGCAACCACATTCGACCTACATTCGAACTTCATCGGCGGAGGAGGCTTTCGATTCATTTAAATCTGAAACACAAATGGAAATTGATTAATAAAACAATAATGAAAATTAATTAAAAAAATAAAAGATAGAAATTAAAATAACAAAAATAAAAGGAATAAAGAAAAAAAATGAAATTCAGAAAATAGTTTTGCAAAATTGCGACACAACAGGGTCGCATATTTATCGACACTGCTGTTTCGCAACAACAATGCATATGCATCGACATTGCTATTTCGCAACAACAAGGCTTCCAACACTACCAACTATGCATGGGCAGCATAACATTGGTAGTATCGCAACACCATTCAAACTTTCGTTCAGTATCTCAAAAGAGAGGTAGTGTCGCAAAATGGCAAAACCCAACAGACACAAAAATCAAAAGCATATCAGATCAGTATAAGCATCAAAATCATTGAAGACGAAGGTTCGAGATAAGTATAATTACAAAACTTACCGATTTGATTCAGTCAAAGGTACTCTAAAATCACGGATTAGGGTTTTGAGATACAAGGGTTTAATGTCAGGTATTGAAGAATGTTTGAATTGAATGTGAAGTATGACCCAAATCGACCCAGATCAGAAGATAAGACAGGCCACAGTTTCGCAAAATTGCGAAACTATAGTGTCGCAAAAGCCCTAAAATTAAGAAAATATTTTAAGAAACAATTAAAGTCAAATCTGATTAAATTACAAATATTTTAAAATATTGTCAACACTACAAAAAAAAGCCGTTTAGAGGCATACAAAAAGTGCCACAAAAAACCAAAAAGTGCCACTAAAGAGCCCCGTGAGAATCTACGACACATATAAAAAGTGCCACTAGAAGCGATGCCTCTAAAGACTTTTAGTGACACTTTTTTTATGTGCCGTAGCAGACATTTGGGCCTTTAGTGGCACTTTTTTTGCCACAAATAAATTAATGACTTTAGTGGCACATTTAGTGTGTCACCAAAAACTATTTCTAGGTTATATATTTATGTTACTTTAGTGGCACTTTTATTTTTGCCACAATATAAAAAAAGCATTTTGTGGCATACATTTTGTGTCGGTAAAACTGTTTCTAGTTAAATAAGCATACCACTATCAATGGAAAATATTTTTGCCACAAAAATCACATCAAATCAAGTGCTACTACATGTGTTTTCTATAACAATTTTGTATTTTCATTTTGAAATAATTTTGACAATCTTCAAACACATTCCAAATGTAAGCTACCAAATGTCAAGTTTCAAATATATTCTTAACGACAAATAAACATTATCTAACTTTAACTCCAAGTAAACCATGAATCTTCTTATCATTGTTCATCCAAGTCTTCATATCATAGCAACTCTACATCATAAACCATAAAAATTCTACATCAAAAACCATATATAACATACAATTTTAAAGTCAAAACCTTCCCGGGTAATCTAACCCACCTAAAATAATGCTAAGGACTAAAAATTATACTTACCTTAACTCCAAAGTCAAGAATACTCGAAATATCAGTTGGTTAAATGTCTTTCTTACCTGTCAAAACCATAAAGAACAAATGAGGGGTTTGGGTTTGGGAAATAACAATTGAATCCAACAGCTAAAATTACACATGTGTATCATGTATCAACATATAGTCAAATAATAGAAATGACATTTCAAGCAACATTCACTAACAAAAAATCCAAATAAAAGTAGTAAAACAACTTTGGATTGCAATAAAATATTGAAAATAGAAACTAGATTGCTAATCCGTGTGAAGTGGTAACATACCCAAATTTTGACCCATATATCTCATATCCACTTGCAACACATATATCTCATATCCAACTGCACCACCTTTTTTCCAAATCACAAATCTAACCTTATCCTTCATACCACCCCCTTCAATATACCATTTTATAAAAGGTAAAAAAGATAGTATATATGTTTTATAAAAGGTAAATAAAAGATACCGTGTATGGGTCAAATAGATTTGCAGTATCTATTTAATAAGCATGCAATGCACTATTAATATATAAAACACAATATCCAAATAACTGAATATAAGTTTGTAGTACCTTGTTCATTTGTAGTCTGATCTTCTTGTGTATCAAACACGGTGTAATAATAATGAAAAGTTAAAAAAGATCTGAGTCCTCGTCGTTCTCTTCAACATCCTCTCCACGTTCCATATCTGGTGTAATGTCTATACCATCTTCACCATCATCCCCAATCCTATGCAAGCTAGGCACATCAAATGTGCAGTCATTCGAATAAGGACCAACCTGATCATCGATACTTCCCATGTCAAATGCGTCTCTTACCTTTACATGCCTAACAACCTCCCAATCTTTATGCTTTGGATCAGTGACATAGAACACCTTATCAATTTATGATGCCAATACAAATGGATCATCAGTTAAATTAGCCCCTGTATGTGCCTTATATGTGAAATTCACCAATGTTACACCATTATCTATCTTGCAGCCCCTATTTATGTCAACCCAATCACATTTGAATAAAACTACTCGTATTTGACCTGAGTAGTTCAACTCAATAATGTCATTTTAATTTACCATAGTAGTTAATCATGCCATGAACATGCCTTCTATCTCGACAACTTGCATAACTAGCACCTTCTACAGTAACAACGACACTACTTTTTTGGGTTCTTAGTGACATTTCTCGATTTTTGGTGTGAAAACAGTAACCTTTAACAAGGTATCCAGAGTATCGTGTCATACTTCTAAGTGGAACACGAGCAAGCCATTTTAAATCTTCATTTACTTCATCCCATTGCTCTTCCATACGTGCAATCTATAACATAGTTGTTACAAGTAATTACACTAGGATCCTAAAAAATGAATTAAGACATATTTGATATTTATTTCGAATTACCCTTCTCTTGAACCAATCAGCAAACTATTGGGCATGAATCCTGTTCATTTCAAAATCTGGCATTCGACGACCACGATAATGTCCCTTAACAATTTGTTTGTGTTCCCTTCAAATAAAATTCATATTACTATGATTTGTGATAGATGAATGGAGAGCAAAATTATATAAAATAAAAAAACACATGGTCTTACTCTCGAAATGGTGTAACGACCTCAACATTGAATAATACATAACGATGTGCTTTACTAAGAGATTTCTCCTCAATGTCTGAATTTGAAGATCTCTTTCTTTTGTGAATATATACTCCCAAATCCAATTTATGACCCATGCATAGATTGTTGGATTCTTCAATGTGATTTTGGTGACCCTCATCATTGCTAATTTCTCTAGTGAAGACGGTTTCTACTTTGGATAGATATCTAGAGCAAAATGTTATACTTTCTTCAGCTAAATAACCTTCAGCGAATCCGTTCGAAAATGGCGACAATATCTATTGGGCAACCATTTTCGTATCTATACGGACCATCATAGCTTAAAACACCTAGCAACCCAGACCATTCACACCCCCGAACAACAAAAGTGGATAACAAAGTTACTCTGTTATGATTTTGAGGTGCACTATAAACCGGGAAAGGAGAATTTGGTGGCGGATGCTCTAAGTCGAGTTGATCTACCAGTGGTAATGGCTTTCACATATCCGACAGCTATTTGGCTGAATGAAATCAAGGACTACTTTAGAGATAATGATTTAGGACAAGCCTTGGTCAAACAAATCGCGGAAGATCCTTCAAGTTTCCCACACCATGCTTACAATCAAGGTTTAGTTTACGTCAACAGTAAGATACTAGTGCCCCCTATTTCGAATCTCAGAGATCGATTACTTCATGAATTTCATAGCTCAACTGTTGGGGGACATTTAGGTATTAATGCAACAACTAAAAGAATCTCTTAAGTTTTTTCTTGGTATGGTTTAAAAAAAGATGTCACAAGCTTTATGAATCAATGCACTGTTTGTCAAGCTACCAAGATACCCACCCACAACCCATATGTCCTGTTACAACCGTTACCAACACCATCTGCACCTTGCTTGAGATCTCAATGGATTTTATCACCAATCTTCCACCTTCAAAGGGTAAAACTGCTATATGGGTTATTGTAGACCACCTTTTAAAATTCGCCCACTTTATACCTCTACCATCACATTATACAGCTGTTTCATTGGCTTCCTTGTTCATGAAAGAGATCTATCGATTACATGGTCTACTAAAAACAATTGTCTCAGATCGTGACCCATTTTTCTTAAGTCATTTCTGGTCGGAATTGTTCAAGGAGTTAGGAACTAAGTTGTTGCATTCTAGTGCATATCACCCGCAAACAGACGGCCAAACTGAGGTGGTTAATAGGTGTTTGGAATCATACCTACGTTTCTTTGTTTTTGAGGAACCGACAACTTGGTACCAATACATATATCTAGCTGAATTTGTTATAACACTAGCTTTCATTCTTCTATCAACATGACGCCATTTAAAGCAGTGTATGGTCGAGATGCAACTTCCATTCATGACTACATTCCAGGTAACAATACAATAGCCTCTATTGACTCTTCTCTCATTGAGCATCATAGATTATTGGAACTGCTAAAAGAATCGATCTCACATGCAAAGGAGAGGATGACAAAGCATGCAAATAAAAAGAGAATGGATAAGGAGTTTCAAGTTGGCGATTTTGTTTACATTCGTTTGCAAAAGTACAGGCAGAAATCGGTTGTTGACAATAAGTCTCAAAAGCTATCTCGAAGGTTCTTTGGGCCATATAAGATCGTCGAACGTGTTGGTAAAGTGGCATACCGGTTGCAGCTGCCAAATGAATCACGCATTCATCCGGTTTTTCACGTATCATTGTCAAAGCCAAGCAAGGGTATTCCATCAGAGTCAACAGGTCCAATTGAAGACTTTGATTATGAGGGTGATTGGGAGTTTCTTCCTGAAAGTATTTTGGATACTCGTACAAGTACAACAGGCGAAAAACAACTGCTAATCAAATGGGAAAATTGATCTCTGGAAGAGTCCACATGGGAATAACAATCAACAATGCAAGCCAACTTTCCTTTCTTTCCCGACATCGTGGAAGATGTCGTTTTTCAAGCACGGGGTGATGATACAGTTGGACCCTCCACAACAACCCAACCCGTCCAGCCCAATGGTCCACTCAACAGGCCCAAGAGAATAATCAGGAAACCCAGCAAGTTTAGTTATTAAGTTAGATGTTATTTTTGAATTATTTACTTTTGTTGCATTATGTTGACTTAGTAGGAAGTAGTTATTGCATTGTAGGAGATAGTGGGTTGCATTGCATAGAATAAGGGAAGTGGATGAGTTAATCCTCTTAATCTCTGCATATTTATTTCTGTAATTGTCTTTGATTTGGGTTATGAAAAATTAGAAAATTGCTCCAGCTTTACTTTCTCTTAACTCAACTCTCTCCCTCTCATTCTACTAAGTTTCCTGCACTATCATTATATATGTGTGTATAAGATTGTAAACGCATTGTGATTTTTTATGTGAGAATATATGTGGGTGTTGTATGCGGATGTGTACGTACCCATCGTGTTCTTTAGCAAATTATCATGTTACGGTTCCTTTTTCATGTTGTGGTAATGTATGTATGTATTGTAATGCAATCCGCATGTATGTGTTGAATCCGTTATATATTATAGGTACGGATATTATGTCCATGATATGCGTATGATAATGTGAGTCGGGTCGATTCAATGATGGGATGTTTAAATTGTGTTATAAATGTAAGTATGAAGTTATAACGTGTGGCATACGTGAAATATTGTGTGGGGTGTTATTATTGTCATAAGGAGCCAAAACGAACACTCGAAACCCTAGCGAATGTTATATTATATTAATTACATGTTCGTAGTTAATAACTAGTAAGTAATTATTTAAAGCAGGTCGTAGGGTGATCTAGGTCTTGTTATTGCTTTGTGCTGTTTAATTGTTGTGCGCTCTAAATGTGAGTTCTTTGCCCTTTTTAAACCTTTTTTGGGAGGAAACATAGAAGATTTTGGGGTAAAAGTATAAATGCCTACGGGCAACTTTGGTAAAAGTATAAATGCCCTTACAATAGCCTACGAGCAGGTTTTTGGTAAAAATATAAATGCCGGAGGGCAGGTTTTTGGGGTAAAGGTATAAATGCCTACGGGCAAATTTGGTAAAAGTATAAATGCCCTTACAATAGCCTACGAGCAGGTTTTTGGTAAAAATATAAATGCCTGAGGGCAGGTTTTTGGGGTAAAGGTATAAATGCCTACGGGCAAATTTGGTAAAAGTACAAATGCCTACGGGCAAGTTTTTGTAATGGAAATTTTATTAGGGCTTATAATGCTTTATGCGTACTGGAACCACATTCAAGCCCTTATAATTATTCGAGGTGATTAATATGTGATAGCGGGGAAATTTGAGTAGTACTACCGGGTTACGATGGCACCCCATCCTTGACTAGGCTTCATGACGTGCAGATTGTCCTTAAAGGTTATGGGTCATCCTGGTTAGATGACGACAAGGCAAAAGTAACGTTTAGCTTTCATCTCGACGTGTTGACAAACAATAAGTATTCGGTTTTGCGAACCGCCTAATAAAATGGATTTTTGTTTATTTGTGTTATAAACCATACCTTTTATTTATATACAAATCTCATTGAACTCACCATCCATGTGTTGACTGTTTTAGTATGTTTTCTCAGGTAATTAAGGAGCTGAGCACATAGGACATGCATGCATTGGGTCGTCCTCTCGACTATTTCATAAACTATATTTAATACTTACTTTATTTTATTAATTTTGTTGTTTATTTTGGGCGTGGGATTTTGCATACCATATTTATTTATGCTTCCGCTAAAAGTTGGTTTTAACATTTAAACTCTAAATTTTGGTTTATTTATAAAATTAAACATTTCGTTAAACGTTGAGTCAGTGTTAACTGTAACTCATGGCTTGAGATCATTGTATGTCGCATGTCTAACAGATACCCCGTTTGTAGAAAATTAAGGGTGGGAGAAAACCCCAAAAGTTTCACTAATTATATTGTAAATGACCAAGTATTAAAGATGTTAAAGTGCTTACTTGTATGTTTTGATGAGATTAGAGCTTATAGTGTTTCTGAGCATGGGCCACATACTTGTCATACTTAATCGAACCATAACATGATAAAAATCACCAAGTGTTTGAAAATGGAAGTGTATGTGAAGTTTAATGCCCATCATCCACTTTGAAATAATTGTCTATGCCTACTCAAAACTTTCTTTTATTATTTGTGAAGACATTTTCTTGTATGATCTCATTGCAAGTATAAGATTCTCTATTGTAAAGATCAAGAAATTAAAAAGATAAAAAACATTGAAAAAATTAAAAAAAAATTATCAAAAATATTTATATTTGTTTCATGTTTCATATATTTTTGGTACTTTAACATGTGTTATTGATGTAAGAGTTGATCCTCAAACAATATCTCGTCTGATTGAGAACTTAATCTTTACATTGATGATAAATGCACATTATTGCCTGATTTTTTTTTTGTTAAGTTATAGAGCATGTTCCAATGCAGAACAAGCTTCCACACTACTTGAAGATGTTCCTGATCAAGCCTGTTTCCAAAGCAAAGTTCTCCAAGTCAGATTGCTGAGTATTAAGAATCTTCCTCTTAATATCTCATACACAGATCTCATTAGCCTCTAAAGCAAAAGTTGAAGGGGAGTATTCTAAGTCAAAGAAGTCTTCTCATTCTGCTTCAAACGATGAAGAAGATCCTGTTGCTGATATAGATTCACCAGAATCAATATTCTTTGCTTATCTATTTCCATAGTCTTTGATGTTACACAAAACAAAAAGAAGAATGCAGATTGCTTGTTGAAAGATAGAGCTTAGGTTGCTCTACACTCGTCATATGAAGACTTAAGCTTATATGTCGGATTTATAAAGTATCATCTTAGGGGGTGAATTGTTGGGTCCAGTTGAAGATGTTACTTTACAAAATGTGCAAACTTTGGTCTTGGTCGAGGCGAGTGAAGATATCGAGAAAGGTCACTAGCAAGCACGGGTGAAGACTAAGTTTAATTGTATTTGTCTTAAAACACTTGTGTAATAATTTTGTTCTTAATTGCACATGTTCAGGCTTATTTTAAGGTGAACATGGTATAGTCTATAAATACCATGACCTATGTCATTTTATGGAGAAGAGTTGCCTAAATTTCTGTTTCATATCTCTTCGTAACCTCTCATCAGATCTATACAATTTCTTATTCATATTTACCATCATCTTCATCATACTTTGCATTGATCTTCAAGAGCATTCTTGCATCAATACATGATTAGTGACTTTTCGTATCACTGATCATAAACAACATTCATAACAATCTTAGATCTTGATCCTAGCTCATCATCGTTTTAGAACTATCACTACATTTTACTTTGTTTAAATAATAATTTCTTGTTAACGTGTCTATTATCCAGAATTTTACTTTTTTTGCACAAAACCCTTTTAAATATGGAACTAAATAGTGATCGAGATTAACGGTTGGGAGTCTCTGTATCCTTTGACTATATCCGGTATCTTACTAATACTGTATTACGTTGCGACGGGTACACTTGTCCTAGTCCGTAATATTTGTAAAGGTAAAATAATGTTTTTATAGATGTAAACTTGTATATTCTAAAGTATTTTTTTGGAAACAAAAATATATACAAATATCACACAACAATAAGCAATTTGGATTTGTGTTTTCAATAAATTTTGTTATTTCGTATCATTGTGTGTTGTTGGTAATGGTGTCTTTATACAGTTGTCTTATTGATCATTCTATTAACTAATAAAACAAACTAGTGGATTTAAGATGTTGTGTTATTACATATTATTATGTGAACAATGAAATGAGTTATAAGATTTGACATTTTGTGTATTGTGTATTTTTTTAGTTTGTATTTGAAAATAAGTTATTACATAACTTAATGATCTAATATTCACAATGACCTGACAATATTACAAAATAAAATGAAAAGGGGTGAAAAATACTTAATTTGTTTTCTAATTATTAACATTATATGCGTTTTAAAGATTATAAATGCTTATTTTTATTGCTAATTTAAAAAATAATATATATTGTATGTAAAGGTTATTAGCGTTTAAAGAAGATAGTAAAACCTAAAAAAGGGGCCAAGACTAAAATACACTTTGCCCATAATTAAAAATCCAACTATTTACCATTAAGCTATCGTTTTTGTACCCATTGGGCCTAAGATCTAAATACTTAACTTACTCGATATACTACTAAGATCAGTGGTCGGTTAATGAGTGTCCCACCAGTGCCACATCTCACTTTGTAACTGGACAACACAACTTTTGTATTTTTTCTTTTTTTGTTTTCATTAGTAAAACTAGATTTACAAAGTCTCTCGCGCGTTGCGCGAGAGTTGTTATGACGGCTTGCAACATATAAAAAATTACCATGTAGCATTACAAAAGTGTCGTTGCAGTATGATACATATTTTTCGACTATTTGCTAATTTTTTACAATACATACAAAATATACCGGCTATGCTAGTGACTTGCCGGTTATATATCCAAAATATGTTGCATTATCGACTTATAGTTAGAGATAGTTGATGTAGTTAGACATTAGTGACCAAAATGCAAAATCCACAAAAACCCACCTAGTGACATATGTAAAAAAAATGCCCAAAATGCAAAACTCACAAAAACAATTGTGGCCAAAATGAAAACCTACAAAAAAACATTATTCATGAAGTTTGATGGTCAAAATGCAATACTCACAAAAACAATTTTTATGGCCAAATGCAAAACCCAACAAAAAAATATGTTCAAAATACAAAACTACAAAAAAAAACACTTTTGGTGGCTAAATGCAAAACCCACAAAACATTTAGTGACCTATATGAAAAGAATGACAAATCAATGGTGGTTAAAATGTATAAACATAAAAAATCACTATTCATGAAGTTTCTAAATTATTAATATATAATGTGTATAAATATATGGACTATTGAACAAATCCAACTATGTTGTCTTAGATCATTGGTAGCACGGCTTCATGTAACATTCAAATCTCAACTCTTGTTTTGGGTTGTTTTTAGTTTTATTTTTTTCTTTCAATACATATTTATAAATTTAGTCCCTTTACTTTGGCATTTTAATTTTACAAATTTGTCTCTGTATTTGATATATTTTCAACTTTTATCATCGACTTTGTCCTAATTTTGATTTTGACTTATAACTTTGAATGTTTACACTTTAGATAAAAAAAAACTTTCATCACGTATTGAAGTCGAAACATAACAACTAAGACCCGACCGCCACATCGCGCAACCCATGTCACAAACCTAGTTTCTTAGAACTTTTGAAAATAGTGTGACTTTAATATATAACTTCACTCTATTCTAGAAAACCTAGCTAGTTAATCAAAAAAGTTGTAACTTTGAACAACATACCAATGATATTTTGATCTTAGCCCTTTTCAAGTCCATAATTATTTTTTAAACGTTTATAACTTTTACATACGATATTTTTTTGGTAAAAAATTAAACCACAAAAACCGATGTTTTTTTTATCTTTAAAACACGTAAAGTCTTGCTATATAAAAACAAAGTTTCTTAGATTTTTAGTTCATCGTGTAAGATTTGTTAGATTATTATGTACCAGTAGGTCATTATTCTACATTGTAGCTTGTTTGAAATACAAACTAAAATATCCAGTAGTACATTACATACATAGTTGTTAAGCATATATTATTATATTACATATGCTCAAACGGTTTAAGTTAATTGTGTAATCCTCATCAGGTAATCCTTGTTAGTTCAGAATATTACGCAACAAAAGCACACAACAAGAAGAAACAATGTAACAAAAAAAAGTCGTCTCTATTGTGTATTTTAAAATAAAAATGAGTGTTTTAAAAAAATGTGAAACTTGAAAAATAAGACATTACCGGTATTACTTTTCATTTAATTTTCAGGGTTTCACGTCCAAAATTTTTTTGACTTTTTGAATAAATTAGTTTTGTATTTGAAGCTAATTTATACAATATTAACTAGATATAAGACCGGGCTGCGTGTCATAACAGCTGGGTCACGCATACGGGTCTTGCGTATGTAATTTCATCACATGCGTTGATAAAAAAAGTCTCATGTCCCGTACGTCACAACGTAAAACCGTAATGTGTCACATGTTAAAAAACGATGAAATATCAAAAGTTAGAGACCAAAACGATAACAATATTAAAGCCGTAATATATGTCAAAATATAGTAAGAGATCAAATTCGAAAACTTATCAAGACTAACATTAAAATTAATAAAAATCGAGGATTAAAACCGTTAATACGTTAAACTAAAAAAAATTTGAAATGCGATGTGACATCACATGACTAAGTCTCTGTGCAAAACACTGGTCTTGTCGATTAGTATATATATCAAGAGCTCGTTACTTTTATAGTTTTCAGGGACTATTATATATATGTCCCTACAAACATTCAAAGTTGCATCTTTCTCTAAATTATTAATTGGGAAAATTGTAAATCTTACATTAAAAACTTTTATCTAGAGATAGTATGTAATTATGAAAAGTTATAACAAAATTCTATTTATTTCAGGGTAAATATCATAAAAACATAATCACATTTCAATTTTTTCTAATTAGGTCACTTAAGTATATTTTACTCAAATTGAGTGATTAAACCTCCAAATCGAGCAACTGTTGCTACTTTTTTTGTGTCAATAAAGGAATTGAGGAGAAGATGTGGGAGTAGAAATATTTAATATATGTAATTATATTAAAAAATTTAAAAACATGTTATTTATATTAAAAAATAAATAAATCTACAATTCACTAGCTTCACCGCTTCACATTACCATCAGAAAATGTAAAAAATAATTCCTAACTGAAAAAATAAAAAAACATGCGAAAACAACATGTTAAAATATTTAATTTGAATAAAATATGAAAGTGAGTGATCTAATTGAAACAAATTTTAAACTTGAGTGACTTAATTAAAAAACTTATAACTTAATTATATTTTTATAAAATTACCCTTTTATTTACGTAGTTTTTAAGTGAAGCTTTACCAAACCCATTTATCCACGAAAGAAATTGAAGTCCTTAGGGACCACAGTTTTTGACTAAGCCCTCTTTTTTATAAGTGGGATTGTGGGAATTGACCCTAACTTGGAATTATATAGTCTTTCAGTTTCAAAACTTTCCACTGTGTTTACGCGAGTTTCTTTTATAATTTTATTTTAATTAAGTCATCAAACGTTTAAAAATTGTTGCAATTAAGTCACTCCTTTTCATATTTTTTCCAAATTATATGTTTTAACGTGTTGTTTTTGCATGTTTTCTTTATGTTTTCAGTTATGAATTAATTTTTACATTTTTTTATGCTAATGTGAGCGGTGATGTTAATTGTAAATTTATTTTTTTTATTTTTTTAATATAATTAACATGTTTTTAAATTTTTAGTATAATTACATATATTAAATATTCCGACCCCCACATCTTCTCCTTAATTCCTTTATTGACACAAACAAATACGAATAATTGCTCGATTTGAAGGTTTAGTAACCCAATTTGAGTAACCTAATTAGAAAAAATTGAAACTTAGTTACGTTTCTATGACATTTTCCCTTTTTTGAAAGTTTCAAAACCATTATTGATGGCGGTTGGTTCTGTCATGACCTAGACCATGCATAGTAGGCTATATAATACCTGTATAACATCTCATCTTTCGCTCCCGGAGGCGTTATATACTAAAAAAATCCCCCAAAGACGTTAGCCACATGATGCCGCCCCATTTTCAGTCACCTACTCTCAACCCAATCATATTTTTAATCTTTTTTTACTTAAAGGGGCTTTATCAACTTCATTCACTACAACGCTTTTGTCATAACGCCCCATGCTAACTAGGACACCACATGTCAGATGTGCCCCATAGGAAGCTTTATCGACTACATTTGGTCTTACGAGCTAGAAAGCTACAAATGCGTTATTTTAAAAAATACATTAATTTACTATAAAGGGATTGATAGATTCGATTATTGAAAGCAAATATATATATATATATATATATATATATATATATATATATATATATATATGTGTGTGTGTGTGTGTGTGTATGTGCGTGTGTGTGTTATTATTTATCTACTATTAATTTTGAAACTTAATGAATAGTAGTTTTCTGGTTTTGCATTTTGATCAACATTGTTTTGTTGAATTTTGCATTTTGACCATCAAAATTGTTTTTGCATTTTGACAATTAAAAGTGTTTATTGTGGTTTTGAATTTGGCCACCATCATCGCTTCATTGAGTTTTAAATTTTGGCCACCAAAATTGTTTTTGTGGGTTTTGTATTTTGACCACTTTTCACATTTTGACCATTCCATTATGTCGGTTTTTGTGGGTTTTGCATTTTGGTCACCAAAACCTAACCACACCAACATTTTGTAATTATATCTAATTTCCTCGGGTCCCTATAAAAAGAAGGAAAAGCTCGCGCAGACTAAAGGCGAGAGGAAAAGTCGAAAAGGGGGAGGAAGTCTAATGCTAGTTCTTACTGAAACTTCTTTATTTTATATAACTTTCATTTTTGAGTGATTTCTTTGTTCTCTTATTTAGATTGAAAATTTTTTTTTTTTGAAAACAACTACCATTAACTACTTCATTTATGAAATTCATAAGAATAGAGATACATGTCCTACCAAGACAGAATTAGCAACTTGCTGTCCACTTACCTAACAGGCAAAGATTTGCCTCCGTGAAAAGGATGATTCGTTAGGATCGACATGAGAGTCCAACTACATTGCATTGCTAGAATCCATGTTGTATATTTGAAAGAGGACAACCTCCTTGCTTCTCTCACGGTACAATCCTCTTCCCGCCAAGCTCCCTTTCTCCTCGGTCCACAAAGAAAAAATGTAAGACGACCGCCAACAGTTCATCACTAAAGAAATGACTCACTAAGACTAATCTAATATGAATTAATACTAATATATTAGAAAAGAATTGTCTTTTCAGTATACTTTCCGTGGTTCCGCAAACAAAATTGAACAATTTATAATTCTATAAGGTTTAATAAAAATTAAATTTACCTTTGATAAAATTGCTATGCTTAGTGTGTGACTCGTTGTGCAATTTCGTGAAATACATGCGAGTATGATACCATTCAATAGTATAATATGGAATACTTGAAAAATAATTTGAAATGAGAAATCATTTTGATATTTTTTTAATAAATTTTTTTATAAACTAATAGAATTTAAAGAAAGATCTATCACTACCCAAACAATAGATATAATACCGCTTTTACATCTAATTTTAGAATTAAGAACTGATTCAATAATAAGATCACATTCTAAAGATACACTAAACACATAGATGTAGTTAAACATCGACAAGCAGTTAGACCACACTGATATAGAGTCGGATCTCTACATTATCATAAATATAATTTTTTTAATTAAACATCCTTAAAGAACGATTGTTGGTATGTTTATCGCCTTAAGCCCATGCCTTTCTTTTCAATAAGTGACTTGCAACTGATTTTATCATGTTTTCAGTTTGATTAGGGAGCTCAAGTTACTTGCTTCCCATAGACATCCTGAAAGGATCATATCATGTCATCATGGTTTATTGAGTTTTAAGGACTCTGCTTGTTATCTTTTGAGAGAGATTATTTGAGAACCATTGTGAATGTAAGCTTTGATAATTTGATCAGTGGAGGTAAACATAGACAATGATTTTGATTTAGAAACATTGTAAATGAAATTCGGTTTGCAGATGATGAGTGCTCCAGGTCTATATTTTCATATAACAGAGGAGATGATCATCTGAGTGAGCTGATGAGAGCTTCAGGTCTATGATTACATATAACAGAAAAGATCTTCACTCTAGGTCAACGTTGACGCATAGAAGAGAAGATAAACACGAAGGGAATTCTGAAGAGCTAACGAGAAGCATCAATTCAAGGCTTAGGGATAAAGGTTTCTGATTTGGGAGCATAACAGAATTTAGACACTCTCAACGCTTGCTTGACAAGACTTGACCTTTGTACAGCCCGAGATGTTATGGAAATGATCCTAATCACTGAGTTCTGAATTTTAATTAAGCTACAAAGTCAGTGTTTACTTGGTTTTAGGCTGAGCCTACCATTCATAGCATATAATGAAACTGTCATTTTTAGATTTGAAATTCAGAAAATTCAAAGTGATATAGACATCCAATCAGATACTATCATTTTTCATAGAGAGCAAGTCATACATAACATAAGCATATCAAGAATATGCACTATCATTCGTTAATCATCTCAAACCAACTCCTTAGTCTTTTATTTATTTACTAAGGAAGCTAACTAACTAATTAAATTTAAAATCATTTTTTTCTTTTCCTATACTATTCTTCTCCTAAATTTTATTTTTAAACATCCTTTTTTAGATAATTTTTTTTCAATATATATATATATGTATATATTAGTTTGGCTACTTACTAGATATAATATAGAAATTGCCAAAGAAACGTCTTCCAAACTAAACTATCGAAACAATTGAGAAAGAATGTTTTACGAAAAATGTAGTGATTGTGCACTGATGATGTGAATGAGCAGAGAAAAATCCAGAATGTGGATCTGATATGATACTGATATAGTGTAAATTATACAAGTTTCTTGTGTAGAGTTTGTTTACATTTATAAAACTTTTTATTAGTTTTAATTCGAGTTCTACGTACTACAAGTTGATATATGTTTCGTAGGTCTCAGAGCGAAATAATAGGTTAAAGAATCAAAGAACGAAGTTAAACAAGTTGAAAACGAGATACAAAACGATACCGGACGCAAAACTGAGGAACGAAATGAAGATTTGGACGCTAGGGCGTCACATGACCAAGTATCCAAGGCTGGCCAGACAGTGTGGCGTGATGTTTTGGGCTGATTTGGTGGTTTGCACGAGGTTCTATGTGACCTGGATGCATAACCTCATCGTGTGACGCGACGAGGCGATTTTTACAGAAAGTTTAGATGATTGTTGGCATGTTTTACTATATATACATCTCTTCACTCAAGCCCTTGACCTAGTTACGAACTAAAGATGGAAAAAGGCTGAAAAGAGGTGTTTCGGGAGCCAAAGTGAAACAAAGAAAGCCAGGGAAAAGCATAGGATCAAGATTCGTTAACCTACGTTATCGGGTTCTTTTATTCCTTTGTTTTTACTTTCTTCTACCATGTTTAATGAATTTGAACTTGCGCTTATTATCATGATTATTGTTGTTCGCTAGGCTTTATAGATTGCCTAGGCTAATGATGAACTATGTTGATGGTTTTGATGTTTGATGTGTGCAAACGTATATATAAAAACAGACACTAAAAAGCTTTAAATTTATAAAACCTAGACAAACCTAATAAATCACACACAACCGGCAGTGGACCGATCGGATGTAATATAGTGAAATGTAAGTCCGGGTGTCGACCCACAGACTCTATATACTATAATAATTAACTAAAGTAAGACTCACTAACTAGACACGAACTTGGAATGAAAGAGTATTTGAAAAGGGGGGTTGCTAAAAATAGTAACTTACTAAAAATGGAAACTTACTATAAATAGAGACTAGCACGAAAGATCAGAAATGAAAACAGATAAGTCGAATCAAACCACCTAGGCTAGAATCCACGTTGATATCAGATTTCACTCACGTTTGGTTTAATTGGTATGGAACTGGAATCTTAAATTAGTCACTCATTCGGTACCACTAAATAGGACCCTCGTCCCTTTTTGAGAAGACACCTGCGGGTTTCTATCAAGTTATTACGCAAACCAGTTGTGACATTAGGTTTCCTCACAGTTACCTAATTTAACTATATTTAAGTGACTTAACTAGAAAACCTACCTGATCACAGTTAAGCATTCTAAGCCATTTCAGTCTAATCATATGATTCAATAAACAGGTTTAACAACTGACACTAAGATGGTCTTCTCACAAAGACTTAGACCTAGCACGTTAATTAAACAAGATTTATTGATAACTTATCACCTCACGGATATCTAAGTTAGCTATGTACTAGTTTAATCATTAGAATTATTCCTAAGGTTGTTACTGCAGTTTAACCATAACAATCAAATAACGCAGTGAATGATTTGAACAATAGCTTATTTTATGACATAGGCAATCATCAAAGCTAAGGCGGAATAATTAAACTAATCAAACCAATTCCATCACACAAATATGCATCAATTGATAAAAGACTAAACCTTTACTTAAACAAAATCAACCATAATCCAAATCAACCAAACATGAGTTTCAATCGTCAATTAACGTTTCATCCTAACGCCTAGATGGTTTAAAGAGTTTAGCCAAGCACAATCATACCAACAAACACAAATTCATAAGTAATAAACATGATTAAAAACAAAGGGAACGAAAGAACAATAAAACCCGGATGATCCGAGATGCAATCTTCAATCCCACGAGCTTCCGTTGTCTTGATTTTGTCTCCGTGACCTCAAAAACGCCTCAAATCAGCCTCTTTTCGTCTCTAACTTCGTCCTCAAGTTGCATAGGAGGCTAGGGTTTCATAACATACCAATATATAGTGTGCAGGGCCAAAACAAACTTGAAACATTCTGTTAAAAACGCGTCGCCGCGTCACACTACGACGAAACGAAGTGTGGCCGCGTGGTACAAACCACAACGCCACCAACAAACCTCCACGCCGCGTCACGCGGTGAGGATGCTTGTGGTGGTCGCGCGGCGCCCCAACATTCTCCTCATGCGCTTCATGCTCGACTTCTGCGCCCCATGTAGTTTCGGCTTTCGGTTTTGTTTTGTTTCGTGCTACGGTTTGCTTGTAACTCCGTTTTGCCCCCCTGTTTTCATCTACGGATTCGATTTCTCGCAATCTTTCCATCTTTTATCAACATGGGACCTACAAAACATGTTTGGGTCGATAGTAGATAAAATTCAAAGAAAACTATACAAAATGACTCGAAACGTAAACAAACTCTACACAGGATAAATGTATAATTTACACTATATCAATGTTTTTGGACTATGTTTCATGATTATGGGTTTTATGATCTAGTAAACAGTTTGGTTAATTTGATAATATATATGTTGTTCCACTTAGTCCTTGGTGAATATCGTTTGTGTAATTAGGGTTGGCTCGTATTGTTAAAAAATTAAGTAGTGGCTTTAGGCCCCATAATTTCCATAGGCCTCAAATTTTTAAGCATTTCTTTTTGGAATAATATTGTAAAAACATAACCAAGTTTCAATTTTATTCTGATTAAGTCACTCAAGTTTAAAAATTGTTCCAATTAGGTCACTCACCTTCATATTTTATTCAAATTAAAGGTTTTAACATTTTTTTCGCATGTTTTTTTGTTCGTTTCAGTTAGGAACAAGTTTTTACCTTTTTAATGCTAATCCTAAACGGTGATGAGAATTGTAGATTTATTTTTAAAAATTTTAATATAACTAACATGTTTTTAAAATTTTAATATAATTACATAAATTAAGTATTCTGACCCCCACATCTTCTTCTCAGTTCCTTTCTTGACACAAAAAAATCCAAAAATTGCTTGATTTGAAGGTTTAGTCACCCAATTGGAGCAAAAATGCTTCAGGGACCTATTTAGAACAAAATTAAAACTTGGTTATATTTCTATGACATTTCCCCTTTTTCGTTACAAGGTATTTGAATTTGGGCCTTTTTTAATGCTGGTACTTCAATCTCTTCCAAACTCCACCTAATATTTATGCCACTTAAGTTTTTTAGTTTCAGTTTATCCTTTGCTTTATGTCGTATCTTGTTTGAGATTTTGATTTAGTTCAAGGTTTGGTTTAATTACTTAACAGCAACAATTTGTATTTTACAAATTACTTACGCCAATTAATGAATAAATGTTAGTGTTTGAACTAGAACATAAGATCATAACAAAGCCAAAGCCTCACACCTCTCCATGACCACTAGACCAAGAAATCATCAGCTGATTTTTTGCTTGTACTATGGTTTTTAACATTTTTTAACATGTAGTTTTTTAAACTGTTAGTAGAATTTTAGTTAATTATTTTAACAATTTTTTTTATATAAAGTAGCATCAAAATGAATATAGACCACAAACATCCCTAGCTTATCACCGCCAAATAAGTTGCTTTTCATCATTTATTTTATACTATATGATCAACCAAAATCTTTCGTGTTAGACTAGCTGTAACCCTTGTATGACCTTACAAATGATATAGATTAAAGCAAAGCAACTTAGCTATTTTAGAATTTATGGACCACGACTAAGGATCAAAAGCAAAAACATTTCATATAAAAAGGCCACAATTTAATATTCGCTTTAGGCCTCCACAATGCTTGAGCCGACCCTGCATGTAATAGGGTTTCGTTAGGTCACTTGGTGTTCTTGGCTAGTTTGTGGTTGATTTGCAATAAAACCATATGAACAGTTTTTTGAATCAAGTTAATAAAAGTGTGCAACTGAACTAAATACCTGTGAAGAGATAGTTTAATAGGTAGGTCTATGTGGACTAAATTGCTAGACTAAATATATGTGAAGTGTTTGTCTAGGTTTGGTTTGTTTACCTTGTCTATTGATGTCAAATGAATTCATTGAATTACCTTTGTTTTCAGTGATGTGAGATAGGATAGCAATTAGAGGTACTGTGTCATAATCAATGAGACAACTATGAGGGAGTCAAATCTTATAAACTAGTTTTCTTAATAACTTAATAGAAATTGTTGGTCCAGTAAATCGTTAATCCGTGCTATATATGATATAGATCAGATCACAATCAATTGATACCATTAGATCTAGCAACAATTGATTGTGATTTGTGACCAAAACTCACACAAACCATTATAACCCAATAAGAACAATGTAATTAAGAAGATTAATAGATGGAGATGGATCAGATTAATGCAACAAAGATGTAACAGATTCAATTCCTTGCAAACAATCAATAAGGTTCGAACTCAAGATCAAAGTGTAATTGTTTATCAATAAAGTTCCCAAGATTTATGTAGAAAATACCCTAAAACAACTATATATACAGGAGCTAGTGTCGCAGGCAGTGTCACATGAGCGACACTGCCTGCTCGCTAAACAAAGACAAGCTGCATGCGACACTATAGTGTCGCATGCAGTGTCGCATAAACAAGCACAAAACCTAGTCAAAAGTAAACTAACCTAAATATTACAACGAAAACAAAATACAACTAGTCTATTACAAAGTAAACAAAATACAAATAACGACATGGTGAAGTACCACCCTACATGTCGTCATCAGAAACCCGCAGGTGTCTCCTTGAGAAGGGTAGAGGGTCTTGTTGGAGTTTCAATTAAGTGTTCATTTCAAGACCCCAATTCCATAACTAATACATGTCCATTAAACTGATAACTTAAACAGTAGGGATTCAAGCTTAGGTAGTTTACTTCCATTTCTTTATTTCAGTTCTCGTCTTCTATTTAGTTAACTTCGTTTATTTAATTATTTTACTAGTTAAACCCCATTTAAACATAATAGCATTTTTAATAGTCATCTTAGTCAGTTGAGTCTTTAATCAATTAAATAGTGTAATATATAGAGTCAGTGGTTCGATACTCGGACTTACTTAATCTATATTACACTCGGTCGATGCACTACAGGTTGTGTGTTTAGGATAGTTTAATCGAGTCTAGGTTTTTAATATTCAAGCTTAAGTGTCTAAATAGTTTATTAATTTGTAAATAGTTTAATACACATCAAGTTTTTGGCGCCATTGCCGGGGTCTCTTGGTAATTGCATTAATTTACTTTTTGAGAACTTAATTGCTACACATGTGATTTTTGCTATTTTAACTGTGTCGTAGATGTCTAACTGTTTTTTATTTCATATTATTCTGTTTTGTTATATTTTTGTTTCGTTCAAGTCAGTTTCTTATTTGTCCATGTGTGCATTACAAGTTTATGCCACATCTTCGCTCGTAGAGATGAATACCTCATGCTGTTGGAACTGCTTCGTGAAAGGTTCAGGTTAGTACATCTTTAGATTCGGCTTTTTCTAGTCTTGAGAGCAAGCCTCTAACTTTTGATTTTACACAACATCTGTCAGCACACCGTTCACCGCACAGCTCAGCACTTAGTAGCCCTAGGAAACCCAACAACATCCAAATGGGTGATAACAGGACTACCCACCAACAAGCTTTTGATGGTTTCGCCGAGAATCATTCACCCATCACTGTCCCTGAAATCAACAACCAGAATTCTTGGCAATCCCAACTTACATCATTATCGCTATCTCCACTAGTTGTCAATTCCAGGGTGCATCTGGTGATGCAATTTTCTTCCGTCTATTTCCATTTTCACTTGTGGGTCGAGCTGCCACTTAGATTGATTCGCAACCTGCTAGCACGTCTACCACATCGGAGGCACTTTGTAATTCATTCTTGAACAAGTACTTCCCACCTCCGAAGGCATCTCGCCTTTGTGAGCAGATTCACTCGTTCCGCATGGAACCAGATGAGCCCTACTACCAAGATTGGGAGTGATTCCAAAATCTGCTTTCTCACATCTCTCAACATGGGCTCACTGTTTGGGCTCTTGCAGAGAAATTTTAATATGGTTTAACATATGAAGTTAAGTCTAGGTTTGATACGTCGACAGGGGGTCACTTAATGGATAAGAAAAACATCGCTCAATGTAATGAGATATTCGGAGTTTTGCTCAAGCAAAAAATGAGCAAAGGTCAGTTAACAGAAATTCCATTCCGATCACTAGTACACCCTCTTCTAGTCGAGGTGTGCTAGTGAAATCAACTCCATAGAAAGGAATGAAACATGGTCTCTTGTAGACTTACCACATAAGCAAAAACCTATAGGGGTAAAATGGATATATAAAACAAAGTACAACGAAAAAGGGGAGATTGACAAATATAAGGCACGGTTGGTAGTAAAAGGTTACAAACAGAAATACGGTCTAGATTATAAAGAGGTATTCGCTCCCGTTATTCGAATGGAAACCATAAGACTAGTCCTAGCTATTGTAGCTCAATTCAATTGGAAAATCTATCAGATGGATGTAAAATCAGCTTTCCTAAATGGGATCCTTGAAGAAGAAGTCTACATTGAACAACCATTGGGATATATAAGAGAAGGGGAAGAACAGAAGGTCTACAAATTAAACAAAGCCTTATATGGTTTAAAACAAGCACCTAGAGCATGGTATAGCAGAATCGACAAGTATTTTGAGGATAACAACTTTGTTAAATGCAAGTCGGAACATACCCTATATATTAAAAAGGAGAATACATCAATACAAATGGTATGCATTTATGTAGACGATCTAATATTCACAGGCAACTCAAATGATCAAATTGAGCTCTTTAAACAATCAATGAAGAATGAATTTGAAATGACTGATTTAGGATTAATGAACTACTTCTTGGGTATCCAAGTAACTCAATCGAATTATGAGGTGAGTTTATCTCAAACCAAGTATGCTCAGGACTTACTAATTCGTTTCAAAATGGATCAAGCAACTGAAACTAACACCCCATCGGAGTACGGAATCATAGTAAGCAAAGACGTGGATGGGCAAAACGTTGAAGCAAACAAATTCAGAAGCTTGGTTGGAAGTCTCATGTACTTGTGTGCGACACGACCAGATCTCACATATTCAGTAAGTCTGATAAGTAGATACATGGAAAATCCAAAACAGTCACATTGGGAAATGGGCAAACGCATCTTACGCTACGTAAAGGGCACTATGCATCAAGGACTCACCTTTCGTAAGAGCCAAAACTTCTACTTGCATGGTTTCTGTGATAGTAATTATGGCGGCGATTTAGATGATGGTAAAAGCACAGGTGGTTATATATTCAAAATCGGTGATAGCATTATTTCATGGCAATCCAAGAAACAGTCGGTTGTTGCACTATCCTCGACAGAGGCGGAATATATGTCTTTATGTGCAGCAGGATGTCAAGCATTGTGGCTACGAGGAATTCTAAATCAACTAGATCAACATCAACATCAACCAACTTTGATCCATTGTGACAATAAGTCAGCCATTGCTCTCTCATCAAATCTAGTATATCATGGGCGTAGCAAACACATTCGAATCAAATACCACTTTATCAGAGAGTTAATTGAAAACAAGGAGGTTGAAATAGCATACTGTTGTACAAGGGACCAAGAAGCGGACATATTAACGAAATCTTTGCAGGTGGGACGATATCGAGAACTTAAAGGCAAATTGGGAATTGGACATATCTAACTTAAGGGGTGGTATTAGAATAAGTTAGATACATTATATGTATATATATTAGTTTATGTCTGTAAAGGATAGTTAGGTAGTTATTAGACGGTTATATCTAGTTATGTATATATATATGTTATTGTATGCATGGAACAATACATTCAGATCAATAAACATTATCATTCACGCTTCTGTATATCGCCAACAGAAAGATCACTAACGCATTATTTTAAGACTAGATTATACATGCAGTGGAGGTATTTTATACATGTGATTATTTAATGTCTATCCTCGAGAAGATAAGGGTTTGGTAAATGCAAGATAGCCTATTAGTCTGATATGGTTGCTTTGGTATGAACCAACCCTATACCTTTTCTTATTGATTTGGAGGAATATGATTGCAAATAGTTAGGCTCCTAGGGATAAGAAGTGTTTAGTTTTTTCAAGGTTATCCAGATGATTTTTTATCGTTATTTTCATAGAGGACAGGTGGTCAGTTGCCTATGGCTCATATGAACAAGCTAATACTTTCACATTCTAGTGGTGTTGAGAAGAATACTCTTGCCAATCTACAGCTGATAAATGTTTCTTTATTTGGGCATTTGATTGATGAGAACTACATTGCTCCAAAGAATGATGGGTTGTTGGAGGTGTGAGATGTGAAGCCCCATATTACGAATTCTGAAGCATCTGAGGTGCCAAGACAGGCTACTCAAAGACGTTGTCATTAACCGGCTGCTTGGAAAGTAAACGAGTCGGTTGTAAATGTTCCTCCTCCACCAACACCTCCACATGTTCCAGAGGTTGTACATGAGGCTCTTTTATTTGAGGATGTTCTACCTGATGAGCCTCAAAATATTCCAGCTACTCATGAAGAGCCGATTGTTGAAGGTCGGGTTAAGACTATTGAATCCTCTTATGATTCAGATAGTGATTCAGAATTCCCTCATGCTTGTATTACTTAAGGTGGGTTGAATGGCCGTTAGATTGACGAACAAAAAGCATATTTTAATTTAGCCAAAGGCTATTCAGTGCAAACATGTACACAAAGGCCATGATCCAAAAATAGCTTTATTATAAATTCCAAAAATATATAATTTACTCAATTAGCAAACAAGTTTTGCATTAATTTTAATGTTTAAAGTAGACAGAGTTTGAAACCGGTGTATATTTTTTAAACGTTTTTTTTTTCATTTTTACTTATTCAACTTATGCGTATACACGGGATCTAACCTAGTTGTTAATAAACCGGTAACTAGTTATCATGGTTTTATCTATTATATAAATAGAAAACTACCTTTAATCTTTCATTATTTAAATTTCAATGTCTCAACACATGATTGTTTCCTAAGCTTTTTACAAAACGTCTACTTTGCTATGTCATTCATTGTTACTATCAGTTAGCTGTACATTTAAAGAAGTAAAAAGCTTTTGGTTTAATCAAGGTATCTATTAAAGTTAACTACGATTATTTAGGACTTGTGTGTTGCTATACCGTTTATTAATGGTTCAGATTGAAAACTTTCCGTCATCACAACCATTAAAACCATACATGAGCGCCTAAAATCCACGAAAAAACAAATGACATTTAACGTTAAACAAATAAACTGAAACATCCAAATCATCGAGACAGATCTATTTGCCAAAACTTTTTTTTTATCAAAGAAAATATCCCAAATTTAAAAAAAAAAAAGCTAATTGTCATCTCACCAAACCAAACCAAACCAATTAATGACTAATAACCATGCACCACATACCACCATTTTACCAAATCAAACCAATAGTCATGCACAACATCACAACACTCACAAAACATTATTTATGAAGTTTCTAATTCAATATAGTTAAATTAATTAAAATAGAAAAAATAAATATTTGAATCTATATCTATACATTCTAATAAAAGAGGGTTTTGAAGGACAAATGTCATTCATTGGAGAGGGTGTTGGAGCATTTTTCCTTCTCAAAACTAAAAATCTTCTCACTAAGCTATGTATGGAAAGAAATTAATAACATTATCACATATAATTTTCTCTTCCAAAGTTTCAATCTACCTTATTTACATCCTTAAAATTTTTGTGAAAACGGAAAAAAATTAACAACTTAAACAAATAATTTATCGCAATTTACGTCCAAGACCCATGCATGCAGTCCCGTAAGCTCAACACGATACAGGAGTGTCACCGTGAATTTTGCTGGATATCTATCATTTGGATTATTTTTAATTCTGTTTTTTCTTAATCTTTTTAAATTAATTGATAGGATTTATAAGTCAGACAGCTTAAAAACGTCGATATCTAATTTAGTATTAGCTAATAATGTATTTGTGGTTTAACTCTATTTGTTTAAGGCTCAAATTAATTAGAGTTTGAATGCAATTTGTGTTTCTATTCATACATCTTTCATGTAATGTGTAGTTTATTTTCGAATGCAATTTTCTGTAAAGTTATAGAATTTTTTTTTATGTTTCCACTCGTGTAACACATGGGATTTTATCTAGTCACGAATAAAAGAAACTTTAAAATTTTAATAAAAATATAAAAATGTTAGATTAACTCTAATCAAAATAGTTATAAATAGATAACCATGTAAATAAGTCAAACTAAATATATATATATATATATATATATATATATATATATATACATAGAGGAGAGTTATCCTACATAGTGTTGGAAATCTAAGAAGGCTAAGAAGAATTTATGACCTTTAGATCTCTTTTTTAATGGTTGAGATCAATTTGTAGGAAAAGAAATTGGTGGAAGGGTACATTAGTCATAGTCACTTTGGTTGGGTTCGAAACTCACCAAGGATTGTTTTACCGTTTTAATTACATTGAAACTCACCAAGGATTGTTTTACCGTTTTAATTACATTGAAAACGACAGAATAGAGGTAGTTTTGGGTTCACCGGAGCAGCGCCGGCGAGTCGCCGGAGTACTCACCGGAAAAACGGGTTCACGCGTAAGGGGGGGGGGAGAATTTGACTTTTACATAAATGGCCCTTGTGGTTTCAGTTTGATATTATTATGAGTTTTATCTTTTATTTTGTGTTTCAAAGTTTACAACAATGGTCCAAACTTAATATAAATTACATTGACTAGTTAACTTAACCGAGCCGAAACGCAACGTTTATATAAATAGCGTTTTTTTGAACGTTTGTATTGCGTTTGACATTATATAGTTATTTCGAGACTTTGATAGTTCTATTTTTAATAATATTTATAAACACTCTTTTATAAGATTACTTTTTATACATTACACATATGTATATTTTGAGATTTATTATTGCAAATAGTAATTATTCAGTTTAACGTAGTTATTTCGCGACCTAAATACGGTCGGTTAATCAAGATAGGAATAACGTACAATCCAATGTATTTATTAATAATAATAATAATAATAATAATAATAATAAACGTTACATTTTTTTTAGAAATAAATACGATCACAATTTAAAAGATAACAACTTCGGGTTCGAGTCGGGCATTCGGGTTCGGGTCTTGGGGCAGATGTCACAGTCTCCCCTCCTTATAGAAATTTCGTCCCGAAATTTACTCAAACCGAAGTAGAAGAGGATGAAGCAAAAAGGTGCGGATACTTAACCTTCATTTGGTTTTAAATTCATGTTCACATTTTGAGTTTCAACGATCATTATTGGTATCTGATTATGTTTGAGTTGTTTGACTTCACGGTCCATAATTTCCAATGTTCGTTCAATAAATTGCATCGACTCATCATATGCACAATGAGATTTTTATCGGATAAGCACTTCTTCAGATTAGAAACATGAAACACAGGATGAACACTGCTCACTTCCGTAGAGAGTTTCATCTCGCAAGAAACTCTTGAGAATTCGATAAATGGAAAGATTTTGATTAAGACATGATTTTAAATAACGAGATTAAGAAGTTATTTATTTTTAATTTGCTTGGTCTCATTGTGGATTGTTTGATTAACTCTTTTCACTTATAAGAGTTCGGTTGAACTATTTGTCTGTAGATTCGAATAAATTTTATTTGTTACTCAATATAGGATTAGAATAGGATACCAACTTGCAAATGAAATATTTCAAGTATATGGATTTAGAATTATTTAAATGATCATCGAGAGTAGTCGAATTAAGTAACCTTACACATAATTTAGTGGCTTAGATCAATTAGTAAAATGAGTAAACAAGTCAAGTGAAAATAAGATGATTAAATGTGGCATAGCTACATAAGACAAAACTTACTATGGTTCCCATGCACCAACTTCCATAATTCCGTGTGCACCCGTAATTACTTTAGTTTTTGCATGGACTCCATAGTTCATTCGATCACGTGCGAGTCAGAAGTCCACAACAATTTTTGGTTAAAATGATGATACGTATAGGTATTGATATCATACTTGATAGAAATAGTACTTGGGAAAATCATACTAACATGATAAGTAGATTGATGGACTCAGAAGAAACTAACGTCCATTAGGTAATCATTGCTCATATAAATAACCTTGTTCAACGATATAGATAGTAAATTCGAGTACAAGGATAGTAACACTTAAGTTTATGAAAATCGGCTCTATGTGTGGAAGATGTAATTATCTAGGTTTTCTGATATTGACAAGTTCATAAGCATTAGTTGATGGTGTACATGTAATAATATAGTTTATTGGGATCTTTAGAAAAATTAGTTTCAAGAAAATTTGATAATGCGGATAATCCAATTTATAGTTCGAATGAATAGATCACTTAGTTCCAATTTGGATTTAACTTTTAAAGTGTTTGTATTTATATGATCGATAGCTTTAGGTAAACCAGATGTAGGGGGTAAATAAGTTTAAAAGAGATGATATATATATATATATATATTTTATAATGTAGTTTTAAAAGCTAAGTAAAAAGTTGAAGGTTTTAACCTTTACCATAGATAAGAGGATTGATTTGAAAATGAATGACGTAATTTAAGTTGTAAGTACATGGTTTTGGTAAACAGAAGACATAATGTCTGCTGCAAGTCTTTGTATCATATTTGAGAACACGGGGAAATCTTGTGTAAATATTTGACCAACGTTAGAATAATCAATCTCCTTTTTAAAGAAATTATTTATCACGAAAAGCATACAAAATACTAAAGTCCAAAGGTTATTTTAATTTAAAATTCCCCTTTTATATATATTTGTTTTTTTTTTAAAAAAAACAGGAAATAATTTTAATGGAGTCGAATGCTGGTAGTTTTACAAAGTCCAATGATTACCCCTTGTGTTAGAGTAACGAGTTTATAAATGAAATGCATTAAGTTTGAATTAGTTCATGAAAATTAGTTGCGTAGAATTTCGTTGGTGGTCATATGTATAGATGAAACATATAGTTCTATGAGTTCAAGAGTGGTTGTGTAGTAAGTTCTCGTTAGATTTGGATACCGAATTCATGAATAGCATCGTCTAGTTGATTAATGAGTATTTGTTTTGATGGCTAGTTCATAAGTTGATAGTAGATTTGTAGTTGTGATGATGAATTAGAAATTGGATTAGAATCTTATAGTTAGATGAGTAGTTTTGAAACTAATTGAGTATAGAAGTCAAGTTGAAATATTTTGAGGGTAGACGTTCGATTCAAATACATTAGCTTATAAGAATAGCAAAATCCGTTAACTTTTATTTAGTTGTGGAATTTGGCCTTGACTAAAACTTAGAAATCATAACGAACCTTTGATTGGAGAGTCGATAATTGATTTAGGATTAGAAGTACGACTTAGATTCGGTAATCGATATATGCATGATCTGAAGTTTTGGATAATTCGATTGAGATATGTCTTAGTGTTGATTTGAATTGTTTGGTTTACAATGGTGTAATTGTGCTGTATGGATAAGCTAGCGAGTATATCGCATAAGTATTATTGTAGCTTAGAAAACAAATAGAATGATGAAACGTAGAATAGCACGGTTTTGTAGCAACATCTTTGACCAATAGAAACATCTGGTGTAATAATAGCACCTCGTTCCACTTAGAATATCATAGAATCTTTTGAAACATACCATAGAAAATCACGTAGAAACTTTAGAAACTTTAGAAATTTCGATTAAATGAAATAGTGATAGTACTTAGAACATCATAGAATCCTTTGAACATTTCATAGAAAATCACTTAGAAACTTTAGAAACATTAGTAAATGAAGTTGGAATATTATTTAAGTCAATATAAAAATTCATAGGAATAATTATAAATCGTAGGAATGAAATCATAGAATCATTAAGAAAATGAAATTTCAACGGCTTAGGAGTGTGTCTTGGTTTTGGACACTAATGACTTATCAAAGTGTTAAGTTCGTTTTCAACGTATTCGAGAAAGCGTGCTTTAGCCTATAGGTTCACACTCATCTCGTACATCCCCAGGTAAGCATACAGGTCTCTTAAAGAGATTTATACGAAATGCTTTGCCTTAGACAGGATGTCCGTGATACAGGCGTTCCCCCTTCCGGATTGCACACGTTCCCACGTTTCAAACTTACTTAAGACGATGACGAGATTCCACAAAGAGAAAGATCCTAATCATACCGACGAGTCTCTTGTAGCTCCCTCGCGAAATCGGATCAGAAATGAGATTAAGAAAAGCATAGAAAGGTTCGTAGAAGGAAAACAAATAAGTTCAAAAGAATTCCTAAGTACAACTATTTGCACTAAGGACTCTTAGGTTATAGTCTAGGTCGGTGTGTTTCTAATACCCTATCCTAGTTCCCTATAACCTTGGCTCTGATACCAACTGTGACACCCCGCCCGGTGGCGGAAAACACCGGGCTGTCATAGAATTGGATATCCATAGTAAACAAAGCACATGGTATTTATTTATTACGTTTAATAATGATATAGTAAGTTTAGAACATCAGTCTTAAATGGATACGACAAAAGTAATAAAACCGAAACAGTAAATGCAATCGTCTTTATTAATTATACTAGGTCCAAGGCAATCCTATGTCTTGGCAAAAGCAGCAAAATAATCATAAGTATCACCTGAAATATGTGAAAATAAAGTTAGCTACACAAGCTAGTGAGTAAAACCCAAATTGAATAGTAATAGTATTGAAATCCGAGATCAACAAGATATGCTGCGCAATCCCACATGTATAGTAATTTCGTAATATCACCCTACCAGGACCCCTAGAATAGAATAGCACACCAACCACAATAGAAACCATAGTATCTCGTTTAGCCATTTGTCATGAGAACCACTCATGTAATAAATAATGATAACTTTTAATAACCGTCGTTTACCGTCTCGATATATAAGTCATCATTTAGCAATTTAGGGACATGGCATAGTATAGCATCATAGCATAGCAACATAGTATAGCAACATAGCATCTCGACATAGTAAACATGGAATTAGAAAGGCCGGGTTTAAATCACCTATCGATGTTGTACAAGCAGGTGGGTTTGTCAAACCATTAGCGCTAACATTGTACCGGTGGGATTACAAAGCAATAAAACTACTTTTAACTAACACATAAGATTGCATCAAGCCGCGAACTAGATTAACATATTTGTATGATCTCTTTTAGAAAACGAATAGAAAACGCAATATAGTAAAAGACATATTTCAGCCCCAAAATAGTAAAATGGAAAAAGGGGAGTGGGTTTACTCACCTGAACAATATAGATAATAGCAAACGCAATAAAGTAACTAAATAGAATCGAGGATCGCCCAGATATTAGAATCACCTAATTAACCGGGAAAACCTAATTTAGAAATGAGACAAATAATATAGTAACTAGAATCAAGAACTTAGAAATTCTAGGGTTTTGGATTTGGGGTTTTAGGGTTTTAAATTATAATTTGAAAATTAGGGTTTCAAAATATAATTTAGGGTTTTAAAGTCCAATTTGGGGATTTAGGGTTTCAAAAACCAATTTAGGGTTTTAAAGTCCAATTTGGGGATTTAGGGTTTCAAAAACCAATTTAGGGTTTTTAAAATCCAATTTGGGGATTTAGGGTTTTGCATGAAACGTTGCAGTATTTTTCGTTTTTTGATAATATATATAATATACGGATCCACTTAGTTTATATCTGAAACATCGTGTCATTTTAATATAGTGTAATATCCTTTTCGAATCTGGAAATCATATGTTTTATAAACCTTTAGAATATATTGAAGATAAAAGATATTATTTATTGGTTTATTTGAAATTATGATTTAAGGTTAACAATAAAAATAAAACAAAAACTGATAGCAGTGTGGTTCGAACCTGGGACCACTGCTACAAACACAACACGCACAACCCGTTGAACCATGTGTTATTTTTGTTAATAAAATGGTTTTTTAATTCTTTTATATTTTGTTAACCAAGAACAATCCTTTTCAATACAAGCCCTAGAACACGAATCATTCCAATTCGTTTAATCCAGTGAATCAAATCCAAAACCAATAGAGGGCTTTTAATCTACGTTGGATCGTGATCATTTTGATATATTAAACTTACTTGATTGATGAAGAAATGACGTGATGAAACTGATGAACGGGGGCGACGGATTAGAGAACCAACTACGAGTTTCTTGATGTTTTTGCTAAAATCTGTTGTTGCAGAAGTTTCATTGATCGATTAGGAGTGTTTGCAGTGTGTTAATTGTGTTTGATTTGGTATGGAAAAGGACGAACCCGTTTGAACTTTGTGTTGAACGTAATGAGATTAATTGGCGATTGATTTGTTCATTAAAACTCAATTGAATGCCATTAACGTGCTCAAATCACTGATACGATCGTTACAGATGGTTTTGCTTTGATTTAACCTAGCGTTTTGGTTGTTTTGGATTTAGCAACGGCCGCGACTTTATGTTTTTTGATTGAAACAGTTTCAATAGCGCATTAAACAGGAATTAGACGATTTGGTTGGGTTCGAAACTCACCAAGGATTGTTTTACCGTTTTAATTACATTGAAAACGACAGAATAGAGGTAGTTTTGGGTTCACCGGAGCAGCGCCGGCGAGTCGCCGGAGTACTCACCGGAAAAACGGGTTCACGCGTAAGGGGGGGGGGAGAATTTGACTTTTACATAAATGGCCCTTGTGGTTTCAGTTTGATATTATTATGAGTTTTATCTTTTATTTTGTGTTTCAAAGTTTACAACAATGGTCCAAACTTAATATAAATTACATTGACTAGTTAACTTAACCGAGCCGAAACGCAACGTTTATATAAATAACGTTTTTTTGAACGTTTGTATTGCGTTTGACATTATATAGTTATTTCGAGACTTTGATAGTTCTATTTTTAATAATATTTATAAACACTCTTTTATAAGATTACTTTTTATACATTACACATATGTATATTTTGAGATTTATTATTGCAAATAGTAATTATTCAGTTTAACGTAGTTATTTCGCGACCTAAATACGGTCGGTTAATCAAGATAGGAATAACGTACAATCCAATGTATTTATTAATAATAATAATAATAATAATAAACGTTACATTTTTTTTAGAAATAAATACGATCACAATTTAAAAGATAACAACTTCGGGTTCGAGTCGGGCATTCGGGTTCGGGTCTTGGGGCAGATGTCACACCTCAATTCCAAATTTGGATTTTCTCATATGATCGTATTGACATTCTAGCAATAACTTGGTTCACGTTATGTGATGTGGTATGAATATGTGCAGCATGCGCATATCATAATACCAATTATATGAGTCATGTTATATTAATATGTTAGTTGGAATTGAGAAGCCAAATTGAGTTACGATCGATTTTTAAAGGGCGGATAATATTTTACTAAAATGAATGACGATTATTGAGTAAATGAGAAAGAGAAAAATTATGATCTAAGAGGAGAAGACTGAGTCGTCCATTAACATTGAATAAAGATCAATGAGTTAAGTTTTCTAATAAAAAAATTTAAGTTAATTTATCAAAGCTACCCGTAAAACCATTAAAATTACGTAGCTTTGATAAATTAACTTAAATTTTTTTATTAGAAAACTTAACTCATTGATCTTTATTCAATGTTAATGGACGACTCAGTCTTCTCCTCTTAGATCATAATTTTTCTCTTTCTCATTTACTCAATAATCGTCATTCATTTTAGTAAAATATTATCCGCCCTTTAAAAATCGATCGTAACTCAATTTGGCTTCTCAATTCCAAATAACATATTAATATAACATGACTCATATAATTGGTATTATGATATGCGCATGCTGCACATATTCATACCACATCACATAACGTGAACCAAGTTATTGCTAGCAATGTCAATACGATCATATGAGAAAATTCAAAATTGGAATTGAGGCATGATGATGCCCTTGAACTTTTGATATTTTATCAAAGTATGTAGTTTTGATGGTTTTTTGGGTAATTTAGGTTCATAACAACACCGTATTCATTTCTACAATTTAAAAACATACGGTATCGTATATTACATATATGCAGTATTGAAAGTGAAAAAAAAACCAGAAAAAATTAATTTTTTATAACGTTATTTATACTCAAATGAAAGATAATGAAATTCTTGATCTAATGGTGCAAAAAAAATTTTAAAAACTTAACGTATGCAAAAGATAGAAATGTTTAAAGATTTACATATTTAAAGTTCCAATTTTACCCCTCTTTTAAAAATTTCATCCATACCTTTTTTTTTAGTTCTCTAGTTCTCAACTTAATATGGAGTTCTCTCTTGATCCCTTCCTTATATATATATATATATATGTATATATATATATATATGTATATATATATATATATATAATTATGTGATACATACTTCCTTAGTATACCCATAACAAAACAAAATAAATGAAAAAAAGCAGTGTTTTTAAACCGGTCGAACCGTGTTTTTTGAGAATCACGGTTCGATAGGTCACGGTCTGATAGGTGTTTGTGAACCGCTGCGAACCGCTCGAACCGTTATCGAACCGCTCGAACCGGACCGTTTTGAACCGCTATCGAACCGTTTTTTCTTGGATTTTATGTTTATATCTATCATTTTTTTGTGTTTTAGGTGATGAAACTCAATATGTTGATGTTCTGAGTGATGAAGATGATGAATTAGTTTTACTTAATGATGAAAAATTGGATACGTGGCGTGACATTTGAACTTATAACTTATGATGATGATGATTTGGTTTTATTTTGGTGTTAAAATTTGTTTAAATTGTAACTTTTTTGTGGTTCTTGGTGTTAAAATTTGTTTGATTTATGACTTTTGTGTTATAACTTAATATTATTGAACTTAGGTTGTGTTTAAATTAGAATTCTTATGGTATTATTTTGATAAATGTATATTTCGTCAAATCCCGGTCCAACCACGGTCCGACCCCTGTCCAACCAATAAATTAGAATTACGGTTCTGTATCCGGTACGGTTTTTAAAACATTGAAAAAAAGTAAATACTCTATTCTACAAAGTTATTGTCTTTTTCTCAAAATTCGAATATTATAAGTTGGTTCAAAATGGAAAGTGTTAATGCTTTTGCTATAAATAAGAAGTGTATGCATCCCAACCTCCCACAAACTAAAGACAAAAGCCATAAACACATACCAACCCACTTGTTTAGTTCTTTGACTCAATTATGGGAGAGGGAAGAGGCAGTGCAGTGGTAGCAGCGGTGGTTCTCTGCCTACTGGCGGTGGCCCTTCATTGCGAGGTAGCTGAAGCAGCTACTTATGTTGTCGGCAGCCGCAGCGGCTGGACGTTTAACCTCACCGGATGGCCTAGAGGCAAGAAGTTCAAGGCTGGTGATGTCCTTGGTATGTACATATCCGTTTCATCACTTGTATAAATGAGAGCTAAAAAAACTAACTAGTCGATTTTAAACAAACGCAAACTTATGTGTATTTAAGGCTTATTTAATATTCAAGATCGAGTATCATAGGCCTTAACGTATTTTTTTTATAACAAAGGTAATTGATGCAACTATTAAATCGTTACACTTAAAAATACACCAACATAGATCGAAGTCCCGTCTCTAATGCCAATAAATGTTTTTCACCAGCATTGGGCTCCCCCAATACTGCAAATGCATTTAATGGAGCTCACCAAAACCTTTCTTACAGACCAAGCTAATCGAAGAGAAACATTTAACCGGTCACGTAAAAACCTTAAGCTCGGATACAAAAGTCAGGTGGTAACCCAGGATGAGCATATATCGTTGCCTAAATTCACAAAAAGTGACACAAATAAGGATTGAACTTGAGTCTCTTACAAAGAATCCAAATCATTTTAATAGTAGATCAAAATTAAGAATTTCTTAACGTATCTTTTAATCATTTTTCGTAATTTCCTATACTAATAAAGGAGTATAAATTTTGCCACGTTTCATATCTTAAGACCCCCTTTTTTGTATATATTTGTAAATATTTCATAATCCATATCCTATTTTCGTTAGGTTTAACTATATTACCGGTTATTAAAAAACTAAAACAGTATTCATATAATATAAGTATATTAAAAAACTAAAACAGTATTGCATATAATTACAATTTTATGATATTTTTAACATTCAACCAGTGTAATATACACGAGTACTAAACTAACGTAGTAAATATTATATATTCATAGAATGGTTATTGTAATATGTAAAATTCTATGAAATGCTAAATAAATATATAGATAATTTTATACTTACAAAAAATAAATATAGATAGTTAAATGTATATATCTATAGGTAAAGAAATAGTCAATATATAAGTTGAGGTCGAGAGTAGCAAGCTTGAACTCATTTTAAATACTGTTTTTAAAAAGTTAAATGATATTATTATATATTGATCATGATCATGTGTTTAGTGTTCAACTACCCAAAAGGAGCACATAATGTTGTGGTGGTAAACAAGGCGGGTTATGATGGGTGTAGCACCACCCCAAGAAATGCAAAAGTCTACACAAGTGGAAAAGATAGAATTAAACTTGTCAAGGGTCTTAACAACTTCATTTGCACTCTTCCTGGTCATTGTGCTGCTGGCATGAAGATTCAAATCACTGCTCTTTAAACAACCAAACACCTATAAATAACTATAATGAGAATAAAAGCGGCATGAAGCTAGTAGAATATACGTATTATGTTTGTATTACAAGGTTCTTGTGGTTTGACTAGCAAAGATTCACTTGAAATCTTATTTTATGTTGTTTGGTTATATATGTATTATGAGTTTTTGGTTGTATAAGACTTTGTTTTGCTATGACACAAAGTTTACTGATATTTAATTTTTATATTTGGAAATTGATTCAATAACCTCACCGGTTATACATTTTATTGGGTTGTATCAGTTGTAGGTAACACGGTAACAGCACGCCGGTGTCATGGGTAAGGGATTTGGTAAAGGATGTGATTTGTGTAACGGTTCAAGCTGCATGGATGGTTTAATAAAGAGAAAACTACAAATTAGGTCCTTTATATTTTCGGATACCTACAAGTTGGGTCCTTTAGCTAAAATATCTACAAGTAACGTCTTTATATTCGCAGTTTTTTACCGTTTACGTCTTTTATACTAACTGCCGTTAGAAAACTCTGTTAAATCAGATCATGTGTTTGCACATGAAGATATAATAGTCATTTCAAGGTAAAAATCATGATGCATACACAA
This sequence comes from Tagetes erecta, assembly GCA_030867185.1. NCBI lineage: Eukaryota > Viridiplantae > Streptophyta > Magnoliopsida > Asterales > Asteraceae > Tagetes > Tagetes erecta. Next base: position 9,971,882 of record CM061486.1, read on the forward strand.
GTTTTTAATTAAAGTAATAATAATATCATTTTGGGAGAGAATTAAAACAAACGGCGACTAAAGAGACAAAAGGGTTTAGAATTAGGTATTGTTTTTTACATATTGTTGAACATTACATAGCAGAGCAAAGCAAAGGTTTGTAATGAATCTCATTTCCTGATTTTGATTTGATTTGAATGATTTACTGCTACTATTGGTGAAACCAGCTCAGATCAACTCTCTGTTTCCACAACTCATCTGTAAGTTTAGATCTTCAATCTTTCAAATTCCATTTGTTTCACTAATATACGTTCTGGGTTTCCTTAGATTGAATGATTTTTTTACTTCCCCTGTTTTTCATGCCGAAAAAGCTCGGTGTTTTTCCTTGAAAATGATGGTCAACTTGATTTGTTTGTTTTTCAGGGTGTCATGAGAAATGAGGGTTAGGGGATAAATGGGGTGTGTGTTTGAAAAAGAGATTGCATCTTCTGGGCCATCAAGTCCTGAAATTGTTTACCTTGAATGATTTTCGGAGTTGGGTCGATTTTGATCCACCACCAAAGATTAGGGGTTTCAATGTAATCATAAGAAGTAGATGGTGAATGGTGGTGGCGTTTGTGGTTGATGTCAACACCTTGCACATCTTCATCTTCTTTTTGTTTGTTTGTTTGTTGTTAACGGTGGTGGTGGCGTTGTGATAGTGGCAGTGGCTGGAGAAAAGGGGTGGTGGCAAAGACATTTTGTTTGTCGTTGTTGTTGACGATGGTGGTGGTGGGCTGATGGCGGCGGTTGGAGAAAACGGTATGATTGTATTTAATTGTGAAGATTTGATTTTGAGTTTGATTGTAAAGGTTTTTAGGGTTTTATGCATATTTTTAATTGAAGATGAAGATGATGATTAATAAGTAAGTTTGAGGGGTGATCGTTTTCGTTCTTATTGTACGAAATGACTATTATACCCTCATGTGTAAAACATATGATCTGATTTAACTGAGTTTTCTAACGACAACTAGTGTAAAGGACTTAAACGGTAAAAAACTATGAAAATAAAGACGTTATTTTTAGATATTTTATCTAAAAGACCTAACTTGCAGGTACCCAAAAATATAAAAGACCTAATTTGTAGTTTCTCTTTAATAAATAAGAATGTGTAATTCAAACCAACCGACAAAATTTAAAAAATATATGTTTCTTTTTAGACTTTTTTTAAATTTTAAAATACAATACATAATTAATAATTTAAGACCAGTTTTTATATGATTTTTCTTAAATAACTTATGCTCGCTAATTAGAAAAAAACAAAAGAATTAATTACCCAGTCTTTTTGTCATGGTATCTTAGAATCATATTTGGTATTTTCATCCTCTATTTAGGCTATATTGTTAGGTTCATCAAAAGACTTATATATCTATACTACCTTATAATACATTTTACATGGGCAAAATAGTAATTAAACATTTTCCTTAAATTTTCAACACTATAAAAACTCAACCCTAACAACCCATCTTTAACACCCCTCATCTCAAACCCTAGACTCTTTCTCTCTTTCTCTAATGTCATCTTTAACAACCGTCAATATCAAACCCTAGCCTCTCTGTTGCATACAACATCAGCCATCATCGCTACCCTCGCAACATCAGCCATCATCCCCACCATCGCAACATCAGCCACATCGCCACCATCGCCACATCAGCCATCATCGCCACCATCGCAACATCCGCCATCATCACAACATCCGCCATTAGAGGTATGCGATTTACCATCAGTCTTTGCTAACCATTCCTCACCTTCTGTTAAAGATCGTTCACCACACGACACCTCTTGGTCCCGATTTTTGATTTTACAAATTGCAGCAAGAACTCTAATTTTATCCACAGTTCTTACTTTGAGGATCTTTTATATATGATTTGTAACTCTAATTTTGTCATATTTTTAGGGAGCAATGTGCAGTGAAAGCTATCATGCTTCTTGGCTAATACAAGATGGGTCCAATTTACCTTTCAGGTATGCTTGATTTTCTGTTTGTGTTCTGCTATGATTTTCATTTGATTGCAAGCAAAGCTCTGTTTGCAAGTAAGAACTTATCATCTGCTGCCTACTATATCTAATATAGAGCATCTTTTTTTTACTGGTGTGGTGTTGTGTTGTGTTATGATGTGTTTTGTTGTGTGTGTGGTGTTGTATTGTGTGGTGTTGGGTGGGGTGGGGGTTGTGTGTTGAGTTGTGTTGAAACAACAGCAGTAATGTGTTGTGTTGTAGTAATGTGTTGTGTTGTATGAATGTGTGTGAATGATGAATTTGATGTATCAGTGAATGAAAGGGTTTTATGTGTTTATGGGAATTGGGTGATTGTAGGAAAATTGATTTTGATCCAAGAATTAGGGTTTCTGATTTGTTGTTGTGTTTGTGCTTTCGTCTTTTATTTTGTTTTGTTTTTGGGTTTTAGTTCTAGGTTTTGGGGAACATTTTGATATGCAAACTGTATTTGAGTTTATGTTTTTGTGTGAAATTTGGTTAAAGAAGTTGGTCAAGATTGCAATTAGGCCTTTTATGTTGTTTGTTCTTGCTGTCTATCTTTATTGTTAGTGTGAGGATGTTATGCTCAATCTTTTTGTTGTATGAAATAAGCAATAGGGTGAAACAAGATTGTATTTGTGCATATGACCTATTAGTTCATGGTGCTTTTATGAATTAATTGCAGTGTAGAGTGATAACCTTTGGTTTGAACTCTTATTTGATCCTCAAAGTACTATTAATTGTATCTTTTGTTGTTGATTTAGTGTTTCAATTGAAAATCTTTGAAACTGTCAAAAATAGTTTCTTGAGTCTTATTAAGGTATACAAAGATCTTCTTGTGCCAATTTGAGCTGTCTTTTTGTCATTTCTTGATTAAATTTCTTGGATTTACTGTAGAATGGATTCCGGTTTTGGTGTTTAATTGGTCCGAGGACCATGAAAATTGAAGAATATAAAAGAAGAGGAAGCTCTATTTGCAGGTTTGTATCTTATTACATTTCATGTTTAAATTTTGTTGATGAAAGTTATTATGTGTCTTTTCTTTGTTCATGATGCAATTTTCAGAAAATCAAACAAATCTAAGAAGGCTATTATAACAATCACAGTTGGTACTGTTTTTGGCTTCTACGTTGGAGTATCATTTCCTCCATTACCATCAAAAATCCATGAAATGTAGAGCTTTACTTTTGTTGTCCATGATTGAATCGTTGAGAGGATGGATTCATTTTTATTATATTTTCTTTGAAGGTCCTCAACTTGCATAAAGATTCAGGCTCTTGCATCTTACCGTGATTATACATACGCTGCATATGGGCATGATATTGGGGTGCTCAATCGTGCTCATCAGGTTCTTCATTTAACACCTTTGTTAGCCACTTGGGTCAATTTATTATAACTGAATTTTGTTTTTTCTTTCAGCTACATGCTTCCTTTTCATTTTGCATTATGTTTACATGTTATCCAAGATACTCATCATGATTAAACAATTCATTCTCTTTCACTAGAACAAATTTATTTATACTTGTACTCAACTTTTTAAATTAATATTGTTTGTGCAGGTAATGCCTTAGGAGACCCATATGTGACAATTGAACAAGTAAGACCTGCTCTAATTCCTTTTGGGCCACTTTGCAATCTAAAATTTTTATAAACTATTCCCACATCATGTTATGTGTTTTAGGTTTTTTTAAGCCGGTCTTTTGTATAGTGGATGTTAATGGCATGTAAATTGATATGTGTATGTTGTTTGTGTTTGAGTGAATATCGATCTTGTAAACTGATGTGTTTTTTTAATGTTTCTCATTGTAATAGTTTATGGTCTTACTAAATGTTTCTCATTTAGGTATTCATGTCTATCTAAAGGCCTTGTTTATTTATGATAGTGTATTTAGTAGTTAAAGTCGGATTTTTACTTGAATACCTTATAGAACCTATTGTACAATGTCATTTGTTAAGATTGGGTCATTTATCGATTTAACAGATAAAGAAGATGGTGAAGATCCTATTGAACTAATAGGTTTGTGTTTCTTGGTCTATTATTATTAGCATTTTTGTATATGGCAGAATAATTTAATTAAAAACTGATTATCATGCAGGAAACTCAAATGCAAAAGTGAAAGATATCTGTAATGCATTTGATGAGCTGGTTTATTATGAGCTGGTTTATACTGCAGGTGTTGATGCTGAATTTGGACCTGAATGGTGGTTTATTATGTTTTTCATGTTAAATTAGCAAAAAAGAGCACTTAAGGCGTGCCTAGGCATGAAGTGCACTTAAGCGAGGGGAGGTAGCGTGATACCCATGTTTAGATACTTCAATTTATTGCTCTTTTCTTGAAACTGTATTAAAATTTCCTAGAATCTATTGGAAATTTATTTTTATTTTTATAGCTGCTAAGAAGCAATGATAGCTATCATTGTTAAATCTGGATGGAAAAACTTTACCAATCTAAAGATTATGGTAGGAAAATATTACCAATCTGTTACCCATGGTTAGATATTATAGTTAGTATAGTGTCAAATATTACTAAAATTATAGTACGGTTCGTCTTTTATTAAAAGATTTATCATGTTACAAGTATGCAAATACTGACTTTTGATTCATATTTAAGAGTTTTAGTTTTAGGTTTTTTATATTTTACCTGTCATGTATGATGTACAACTCTAAGTGTGGTACTAGGTGACTCATATAACTAAGGAGAGTAAATCGATAGTGTATGGGGTCGAAAAGAAATTAACCAGTTGTAGTTTCACTTCACACACAATTTTTACTTTCTAACCATTCTATAGTTTCATTAGCCCTTTGTTTTTTATTGCTTTTACCATATGCGTATGTAATTCCATAAGCTTCAAAGATTCTGAGTTGTTTAAAGTTTCAACATTTTAGCTACTTATTCATTTTAAAGTCATTTTTTTTACTTTTTAAACAGTATAATGTCCTGTTGTATATAGATTTGAAATCACTATATTTTGACCCATTTCAATAGATTATTAATGTTGAGTTTGTGAAGTTTACAAGTTTCTGATGAGTTCAATGGTTTATTATGCAGGTACATAATCTCAATCTCGGTATACATCTCTTTTTCCCATTCCGTCGGGTGTGCGAACAAAGGTACAAAATCTTATTTACCTTTCAAAGTTTCTTTATCTGGTCACTTCTGTAATCAATTATTTTCGGTTTGGTTTCTTGAGAACTAAGGGCATTTTCGGTTAACATACCTTGCTAATCATTTTTTTTAAATCTTGTGTATCAATGTACAGCTGTTTTTTAACTTTTGCTAATGCTTGGTAGGTTGATATTTCTTATTTGAAGGTCAAGATTTTGAAGCACAGAAGACAGGCCTTTTGGTCAAGTTTTTAGTAGTTTTTTCAGCAGCTTCGTGGCTAAAGTTTAGGCTGTTTTTGGTCATGTTTTATAGCAAGTTCACAACTGCATTTGAGGCGGTTTTGGGCCTGCATTTTGGGCGGTTTTTGGTCATGTTTTGATGTTACGAACACACCATTTTATTTGGTTACCAACATTGGATTTCATATTATCTTGTTAAATGCAATAACTATTTGAATTGAGGTATGGTCTATTTGAATTGAAATTCCTTACAAAGTGATGTGAATTGAAGTTTGTATGGTTTATATCTATAAGTATTTTTAAGTGGAAATTTGAGTATTGTTTAAAGTTGTTTGTTAGGTATCATAGATTCATCTAAATTTGAGTATTGAATACCCACAACTTTTTTTTAAGGCCTTATAATGTAAGCCTCACTTTTATCAACTCTTTAAATTGATTGGGAATAAGTATGTATATATGGTGTTTATGTTCATGTTATTTGGAAATGAAGTATGTTTAAGTTATATATGTTCCTTGTATAATTGCGAGATATATTTATTACAAATTCATATTCTATGTTATAAAAATGTCTGTGTTGTGTGTTCTTTGTTAAATGAAGGAATAGAAAGCACATAAAGTGAGTTTGGATCGAATATATCTTTTATTTAGTTGGTTGAATCTTTTATGTAATTATATTTGTGAACTGATTAATTGTAATTTAATATATCTTTTATGATAAATATATAACCTTGTTGGTTTTGACAGAATTGTTTTAGAGATTGAACAAGTTATTTTTCAGTCTCTAAACTAGCTTCGATCAAATATGAGAAAATGTAAGAAAGTCGTCATCAAGAATTAGTGGTGGTAAGTATAAAAGAAGTAATATTAGAAACTTCCGACTTTGACTTTTATGGCAAATGGCAGTCGAATCATGGTGATCAGGTCAATAAAATGTGTACCGCTTATTCCAAAAGATGGTTTCATCACATTGCAAGTACTTGCTTTATGAATATTTATTGTTATATTATAAGGTCTGTGATTTGTATTTTCTCTTATTCTTGTATTTGTGTTTTTATTTTTAAAGTGCTATACTTATGTCTAATACTTATATTCATATGTTTGCCTCAATACTTTATTATAACATGTATGATATGCAATCGCTGGCTGTTGTTACGGTGCATAGTTGTTCATATTCATGTGGTTGTTATTATTTAATTGAGACTTTCAAGGTTCATGGCACAATAATTAACTAATAAAAAATGATCGAGTATCTTGTTGTAAATTGATGTCGCCGGTGCATTGCCGCCGCCGCATCGCGCGGGTACCTTACTAGTATGAAAAGAAGAGTTTCCAATCAACAAATCAAATTGAAAAACTAATTTCTTAAGTGATAACTATGGTGGCACAAACAAAATTGAGGCAACACTTATCATTTTATCAATCATCAAGAGAAGTATTCCACACAACAGTTAATCGAATAAAGGGCTAAATGATATTTCCCCTCCAAAACACTTTAAATGTATATTTATCCAACTAAAAAAATCAATTGCATATTTCATCCTATAAACAACTTTAATTTGCAAATATACCCATTTTTAATAAGGTCATTTAGTTAACTTTTGGTATATATGCAATTGATTTTTATAGTTGGGGAAATATGAAATTAGGGGTGTTTATAGGGGTAATTATGTAATTGAATCTCGAATAAAACCCAAAAAAAATCAACGGTTCAAGGCCAAAATTGATATGAGAACCATTAAAAATTCCAAAACTATAACAACAACCAAGAGTACTCTAACGAAACAAAGTTTTACTAATATCCGCCACCATCCACACCATGCATGAATCAGTGACCATCGTAACCGTCAAAGTAAACCCCGACAAATCAGGACAAAGCGAGAACAACAAACATAACCCTAAACCATCGCCACCATCCAGCATTAGCAACCGCCATCGATGGTAAAATCCTCCAAGAAGTATCGGGGCGCAACTATGTAGAGACGGGGGAGGGTAACGACCCTCCCATTTAGAAATAGCGATTTGTCGATTTTTAGTTGATTTTATTATATAAATTGAGTATGAGCCCTTTCACTTTAAAATCAGGCCTCTTGGTTTACTACCCTCCTAATTTTCAACCCATAAAAAATAAACCCAAACTCATTACTCCTCCTAATGTTTAAGCCCATCTTGTTTAATTGTTTTAACCCAAATAAAAATAAAATTAAACCTAAACTTATTACTCCTCTTGTGACTTGTTGACAAACTGCACTCGTTAAATCAAATAAAAAACTTGCTGCTCGGCTGCTCCTGCTCCTCTGCTCGCATCTTCATCTTCTTCTTCTGCAGACTCAGCGCACTGCAGTGCTACTCGACGCTCGCTTCTACTGTTCTCCTTCTTCTTCTTCTTCTACTCTGCTGTTGCCTGCTTGCCCTGCCTGCCTTGTCTCTACCAGGTTAGTTTTACAATTTTTCTCAAATATTTAGGATTTTGGGGTTGTAAGAGTGTTGATTATTGAATGTTGATTGATAATGCTGAATGTTTGATTGTTCAATTTAGGGTTTAAGAGAACTAGGGGTTTAAGTTTAGTTGTTAAATGCTGATGTATTTTAAGGGAACTAGTAGGGACCCGCGGGATGCAGTGGGGACGGTATTATCAGCAGTACTCGTTTCTGATTTCGTATTTTTTTTACTATTGTGTATTATGTTTGTTATTACGAATGATGGACATATCTGATGAGCATTACATGCCAAGTAGTTAATAATTTAATATTAAAATTGATTTAAACATAATATAAGCTAAATTCGATATATGTGAAGCAAACAATCATATCTACAAAAGCTTCATGATCATTAAAAAGATTTAAATATATATAAAGATGATCCAATAAAAAGGAACTTTTGATTTTCAAATTTAAAATTAGCAAATCTATTACAATAATACTGCATATCTTTCAAACGAAAAAGAGCTTGAGCTTGATCTTTAATTTTTTATGTTTTTGTTAATTTTTTTATGGAACAAGATTGATATTTGTTGCCACTTCGTTTGTGATCTGCAACATTTTGTTCAAATGATTGACTAAATGTTATGTGTTGTTGTAACTTCTATTTAAATTTGCTTCTTTAGTTGAATGATGATCAAGCTTACCATGATGATCTTGATAGTTGCTAATCTTATATGGTTTTATGCAAACCTGTTTTTAATAAATGTAACATAAACCTTTTCTTTCTTTCTTTCTTTCTTACTTAGAGAGGGTTGGATATTATCTTGCCAATGAAGGTTCGCGAATGAAGGTTCGCGATCGGATATCTCTCTAAGGTTCCTTAGAGAGGTAATTGTTTGGTACCTTTTCTTTTAATTTGATGACCTGAATTTTTTAACTATTTGTAGATTTTCACACTTATTTTGTTTTATTTTACGAGAAACACATGTAAATCATGCCTATAAAGATGTTGCTACTTAAATTAGTAAGGGTTCAATTCAAATTGTTTTAAAACTTTTAATGTTTTAAGGTTATCTTACACATGAATCATTTTTAGATTAGGCCAACTAAGGGGCTGTTCGGTAAAATCTGAATCATTAAGTGCTGAATGATTAAGAGGTCTGAACCATTAAGAGGCTCTATCAATAGGAGTGATATTGGGTAGAACTTCAGGTGATGATAAGTTTGGTATATGCTCCATTAAGTTCCATTCAGCATCTTTTAATCTCTTAACCATTCAGCACTTAACTGAACCATTCAGAGGCTTTTTTTATGAAACAAACACTCTGAATGTTAAATCTGAATGATTAAGCACTGAACTGAACCATTAAGAGGTAAACAAACAGCCCCTAAGATGATTCTGCTAAAAGTAGTAAGTGCAAGTGACATAATTTTTTTTGTTAACATTTATAACCTTTACTTGTGTCATTCTTTTCTAATATTTTTTGGTTAATCATTTGTAGGTCCCATCACCAATGAGTTTTCGATTAGAGTTGGGAATCAACTGCCCACTGGTGTAAGAGATTACAGGAGTCGGGAATCAAGTGTCCACCAATGTAAGGCATTGCACACTATTATGTTATGAGGGATATTTAAAACATCACTATAAGTAATATAAAAACTTCGACCAGTAGCAAGCGTGACACCCCACTCGACGGCGAACACAACGGGTTGTCATAGAAATGGATATCTTAGTAACCAAAGCACATTGCACACTTTAGTTTTTACATGGACCACACAGTTCATTCGATCACGCGCGAGTCAAATATATACAAATTTTTTTAAGTTAAGATGATGATACACATAGGTTTCAAAATCATACTCAATAGCATTTAGTTATTGTGAAATATTGCTTAAGATGATAAATAAGTTGATGATTCTATAGAATTAAGTTTAGTAGCTATACATTGCTCATATAAATAGTTTTGGTTCATAGATAAAAATAGTCAAGTTCGAGTACTGGAATTGTAACAACTTAAGTTTATGAAACCCAACTTTATGAGTGTATGATGTAGATATCAAAGGTTCATGGTAATGCCAAGTTCATAAGCGTTAGTTTATGGTGTGCATATAATAATCTGGTTTTTAGGATTGTAGAAAGATTAGTTTCAAAAAAAATTTATGATGAGGATAATCCAATTTATAGTTCAAATGTATAGATCACTCAGTTCCTATTGAATTCAATTTTTAGGATGCTTGAGTTCATATAACAAAAGCTTTAGATAAACCAAGTGTATTGATTATAGAAAAAAAACTAAATAATTAAATAATGAATTTATAAAATAAATTGAAAGCTTTAATATTTACCATAGAAAAGAGGATTGATTTGAATATAAGTAAATGACATGATCTAAGTTTTGAGTATTCGATATTGAAAAACATTAGTCATAGCATTAGAATAACCAATGATTTTTTAAGAAATCATTTATCATCAAATTTTGTTTATGCTTATATATATATATATATATATATATATATATATATATATATATATATATATTGAAACTACTCAAACCAAAAGGTTATTTTATTTTATTATTATTATTACATATATATTTGAGAAAATAAGGAACTCATTTTTAATAGAATTAACTATTGGTTGGTAGTTTTACAAAAATCGCAAATAAAACATAGTATTTTAGGTAGAGAGTTTATACGTAAGACACGTTGGGTTTGAAGGTTTTTATAGAAACAAGATGTATAGAATTTCATTAGTGATCATATATATACAAATGAAATATTTTAGTTCTATGAGCTTAGGAATAGTTGTGTAGTGAGTTCACGTTAAGTTTTGGAAAACGAATTTATGAATTGCATCATTTAGTGATGGATTAGAAGTTGGATAGAGTCTTATGATTAGATGAGTAATTTAGACAACATTTGAGTATTGAGATCAAGTTGAGATACTTTGGGGGTAAACGTTCGATTCGTAAACCAAACGAATACGTTGGCATAACAAAATAGTAAACCTGTTACGAGATTTCAGGAATCATGAATAAAGTCTTGAATTTTAGATTCGATAATTGAATTGAGATAAGAAGTATGCCTTAGATTTGGTATTTTGTATTTGAATTGAAGTTATGATAGTTCGATTGAGGTTACTCAACATGTTTTAGTTTTGATTTGGAACATTTGGTTTACAAAAGTGCATTTGTGTTATATGGATAAGTTAGTAGGCATTTCATATAAGTAATGATGTAGTATAGAATCAAATGATACGATGTAATGCAGGATAACAAGATTTGGAACAATATTTTTGATCGAATGAAACATTCGGTATGTACGATAACACCTCGTCCTATTTAGAATATCATGGAAACTTTAGAAAATGTAGTATAGTAAACAGTTTGCAATCATAGAAACTCCCTAGAAATCATAGAAAGTGTGGATAAATCATCTTGAAATTATTGCAAACATAGAAAACACATAGAAATATTTAGAAACCTTTAGAAAAATGATAGTCATAGAATCATTGGAAAAAGATAGTTAGAATTAGAAGGCTTAGAAATGTGTCTTGGTTTCAGACACTTATGACGTATCAAAGTGTTAAGTTTTTTTAACGTATCGAGGAGGCGTGCTTTAGCCTATAGGGTTACACTCATCTCGTTCATTACCAGGTAAGCATACATGTCCTTTAAATGGATTTATACGAAATGCTTTGCCTAAGATAGGATGTCCGCAATACGGGCATTTCCCCTTCCAGATTGCACACGTTCACAAGTTTCAAACTTAAGACGATGACAAGATTCCACAAAGAGAAAGATCCTAATCACACAGACGAGTCTCTTGTAGCTCCTTCGTGAAATCGTATAAGAAATGAGATAAACAAAGGTATAGAAAGGTATAGAAAGATTTATAGAAAGATAAGAAATGGAATTCTAGGGTTTTCGAATTGGGATTTGGGGTTCTTCAATAAACGATTAAAAATATATGAAGTTATTTAATCATAAGGTCAGAAAATGATAATAATAGAAATGACAACGTTTTTGATAAATGATAGCAATAAAAATAATATATATTTTTTTAACGAAAACTATTTAACGTCACAAAAATATATCATATATCTAGAAATATATAAAACATTTTTCATATCTTTAAAGGTATTTAAAAGTCTTATAAAAAGTCCATATTTATAAACTAGATTAAATTGCCAAAAAGATCCCTGGGTTTGTATTGTTTCGACCACTTTGGTCCTTATGTTTTTTTTTCTTGTCATTTTGGTGTTTGCTTTTGTAAAAACTGCCATTTTAGTCCTTCCGTTAACGTTTTCCGTTAACTTTATGTTAAAAGACCAAAATATCCTTACTTATTAAATTAATAAAAAATAATGTGAAGTTGGAGCCCACTTCTTCATTCTTCTTCTACTATTTCATTTTCTTCTTCCACTTTGATAACCAATATTGCAGGCAACTTCCAACTTCCAACTTCTCTCACCACCATCACATAAACCATGACCACCATCACCTTTAGTGGTTGCAATAGTTATTTAACTATACCCCCCCCCCCCCCTGACAAATAAAAAAAAACCACCACCGCCACAACGACAACAACAACCATAACCACAACCATAACGACCATCACCGACAACCACCTGCAACCACCCCCACACCCCCAGCGACCACCACCTCAAAACCCCTCAATCTGATTCACAACCCTTCACCACTGAAATACTGAATTCCATCATCATGCACAACAAAACACCATTACAAACCCGCAAGATCAAAACCCTAACACTGCCTCCCCCTCCGATTCCCCTGCCACTACCATCACCTGCAACTAACCAACTCGCGTCCCTTTCAGTGTAACTACTATCATCACCATATCAAAACCCTTAAAGCACCAATTCATGACCAACGGTATCCTACTACAACAGATCTGAACTCAATCAACCCAAATTAAAAATCGAGTTCAAATCTGTTGTGGTTGTGGTTGTGACTGCTTGATGGTGCTGATGCTCCGATTAGGTGGTTGGAGGCTGATGCTGGCAAATCGAGGAACAGTGGTTGAGGTGATGTTGATGGAATGTCTCGGTGATGACTGGGAGAATTTAGGGTAGTGGTTGTGTATTTGTGATGTTAAAAAGAATGGTGGAGGTGGTGTGGTCATAAAAAAATAAAATAATAATAATAGTAATAATAAAAAGATCAAAATAACCTTTAAGTTAACATATTTTTTTAACGATTTTGGACGGAAGGACGAAAATGGCAGCTTTTTACAAAAGCAAAAACCAAAATGGCAAGAAAAAAACATAAGGACCAAAGTGGTTGAAACTGTACAAACCCAGGGACCTTTTTGGCAATTTACTCTATAAACTATTACTTATAAGTCTTTTATATATTTCTAAAAGTATTAAAAATATTTGTAATAGTTAAATTTTATAAAACTAAACTTATATAAAATCATGATTTTGGTATATTTTTTTAAGATTTTAGCATGTTGTAAAATATATAGTATAGTATTAGTATTAGATTTATAGAATATATAGTAGAAATGGTTTGTAATGTGGTTAAAACAAAATACTAAAAATAATACAAGTCCCTGGTTTCGAACTCGTGACCTCACAATCATAACCAACAGTTCTTACCATACGCACTATATGCATATTTGGTTTAGAAATCGAATAGAAATGATTTTAACATGATTTAAATAAAAATCCCAATTCCACAATCAAGAACAAACCCTAATTCCTAAATTAAGTCCAATTGAAACAACGAAACATGAAATTGATTGAGGGCTTTTGATCAGGACATGGTAATGAGCATTTTAACATAAAGAACTTACTTGATTAATGACGAATTATATCAAAGGAAAATGAAGACCGTGCGGTTTGATGTGTTGCAAAACACATCATCTTTTTCTAGTATTTGGTAGTTACTTTTGGTAGTTTTCGAGTCGTTTTTACTAAGTTTTTAGTTAGTTTTCATTTTTAGAGTCGAAGCTTAGTTCTCGTAATGTTTTGCAGTGATTTGGGTGCGGTTAAGGCGGAGCCAGATCGGAGATATGGTGCAAGCTAAGTTGAAGCCTTGGCGGATGAAGAATTGGATGAAAGTGATGATTGCATGAAGAGAAGAACAAACTTTCTGGTTGGATGGGTGTTAGGCGATACGCGCAGCATGTATGCTGGTGTGCGCGTATCGCGTAGGAAGAATGATACGATTTGGGCTTAGTTTATGCACTAGGCAATACGCGCAGCATGTATGCTGGTGTGCGCGTATCGCGTAGGAAGAATGATACGAGTTGGGCTTAGTTTATGCACTAGGCAATACGCGCAGGACATATTGTCCTTGTGCGCGTATCGCGTAGGAGGGAAAAACGGGTTTTTTTATAAAAACTTGTTATTTAACCCTAAGCAAACCCTAATCAATGATCAGTCGATTTTAGCCGTTTGAAGAGCAAGAAAGGAACGAATTTGAAGAAAAAGAAAGGACAAGGAGCAAGAGATCAAGATTCGGGTCGTGGAAGCGTTCGTGATCATAAACCCGGGTTTTTAGTTCTTTACTTCTTTAAGTTTGTTGGTTTGTTAATGATGTTAACCTTGAAACCATTACTTTTCTTGTTAATTTCTGCAACTATGAGTAGCTAAACGCATTAGTATCATCTAGGTGATGAACGATTGTTGAATTGTGACTTGATTCGATTATTTTGAATGTTTGATGATTTATGTATTAGTTCAATGCATGTTTAAGATCTTTTGAATGTTTTTTATTGTTAAATTTGTGATCTTTAATATCTTTATTACGTTTTTACTAGAATTTTATGGTTGATTGTGATCATAGGAATTTTGGTAGCCAAGTTGTTAATCTCTATTGAATAACTTGTGTAATGTGTTGCTAGACGTAGTGGCCATTAGAACCGGTAAAGATTAAGCTTAGGACTTTAATAATCGACTTAGCTTTTGATTGAGAAATACTATCTAATTGTTTAATTTCAATAGTTGAATAGTTAGGAGTTTAATGGTCCGAAAGGAAGTTACCGAAGTAGTTAACTATTGTGTTAATTGAGTTCAATTAGTCCTTGATCGTGTTGCCCCTTTGCATGATAATGTGATGAGTCTCTTAGATCGAGAGGTTAATAGACTTTCGGGTGTGCTAATATAATCGGAGAGGCCGAGAGGTAATTCGACAACCGATAATAGAAAACGTCTCCTAAGAATTAGTTGGTCATACTTGGAGAATGATCCAAGATCCACTTAGTTGTTAGGATTCGTACCTTTAGGAATTCGTTTTCATTTCTATTATAGGTAGTCGGGTCAAGTTCAAAGTTTGCTTTCGGGATTCATCTAAGTGATACTTCCTCTTTTTCTTGATTTTCAATAAAGTTTCCGCTTCCTTCGATTTTTGAGTCGTAAGTTAATCTAGTTAATTTTTATTTAAAGTTCTTTAGGATATTTGTTTGGTAGAAAACCCCCCTAATATAACAACTTTAATTCGTTCTAGTTGAACCATTTTCGTATTCATAGTGTGTTGGTCCCAAAACACTATTGAATCAGTAATTTGATGAAGATCTGGATCAAAAAGATAAAATAATTATGAACATAAGATGAACAATGAAGAACACTTATAAAAAGTCATATTTGATCTTTGAATATGGATTCCAAAAGATGTTACAATGGAAACCCTCAATCACTAGCTCATTCAAGCTCCCTAACCCTAATTGCCATTTACTATTTATAGTCTAATGACACTTTGGACTAATGACAATTAGGACCCTAGACTTAGACTAAAACATGACAAATGGAAATAATACAAATAAAACCCTAATGTTTAGCCTAATATATATTTTGTCATTACGACAATATATATATATATATATATATATATATATATATATATATATATATATATATATAGAGAGAGAGAGAGAGAGAGAGAGAGAGAGAGGAGAGTTATCCTACATAAGGTTGGAAATCTAAGAAGGCTAAGAAGTATTTATGACCTTTAGATCTCTCTTTTAATGGTTGAGATCAATTTGTAGGAAAATAATTTTGTGGAATGGTACATTAGTCATAGCCACTTTTGTTGATTTTCTCTCTCCACATGCAAGGTACATGTTAATTCCCCCACTTTTTTAAAACGTTCATAACTTTTGAATACGATTTTTTTAAAAAAATTACACCAAAAAAACAAGCGTTTTGTTATCTTTAAAACGCGTATAATATTGATATATAAAAAATAATTTTTTTTTCGACACTTGTCTAGTCTTTGTGTAACTAGTGATTGTGTTTTATTATAACTAGTGAAATATCACTTTTATCGGTTCATTCTTAAGTCATTATAAAATATCATCTTATTTTAAATATTTGTTGTGTCATCTTTTGTGTTTAGAAATTATCACCGTGTCACAAATTGTTAATATGTGTTTGAGAAATGTTCAAAGACAAAGTCATTTTTTGTTACAAAGTGTGAGAATGACACAATGGTAAACAAAGACACAATGACACTTTAAAAAAAATTCTAACTCACAATATAAATCAAATTTTAAAAAAGTGGTTTAGAGACCTTGTTCCCCATGTATTCTCTTTCAAAAAATAAATAAACGAAAAATTAAAAAAATTAAAAAAATTATAGTTTTTTTTATTTTTTAAATTAAACACAATGAAAAAAGACACAATGAGAAAATAATAGTTTTTTTAAGTTTTGTTTATTTATTTTTAAAGAAAGATGATGTGGGAGCAAGATCTTTGAAATACTTTTTGTGTTATTGTGTAATTATTATTAGATCATTGTGTAATACTTGTCAAATAAGATTACACAATGACCCGATGAATGACACAACAACCCTATGGATGACACAATCACACAATGACCTGACGAAAGACACAATGACCTGACGGAAGACACAATGACTTGACGGAAGACACAATGAGCTGGAAAAATGTGAGAAAAAAGTTCGTTTTTTATATATCAATATTATATGCGTTTTAAGGAGAAAAAAATGCTTGTTTTTATGGTGTAATTTGTTTAAAAAAATAATGTCGTATGTAAAAGTTATAAACGTTTAAAAAAAGTGGGGGAATTGACATGTGACTTGCATGTGAAGAGAGAATATTTAAAAAAGTGGGCATGACTAGAATACCCCTCTCCTAATTTTCCTAGATGCCACATGTCAATCTCTTATTGCTTCTTAGCCTTCTTAGATTTCTAATACTTTGTAGGTGAACCTCTATATATATATATATATATATATATATATATATATAGGGGGTGGCTAGAATAGAAACTCTACTATATCAAGAAAACTCTAGAAACCTTACCATAGCCATTGATCTTATTAGATCAATGGCTCTCATTAAATCTGATTTTTTATATAGTTTTTTAATAATAAAAAGTACCATATGTGCATTATAGTCATTTGACTTCATGTCACAAGTACACCATCTACTACTTTTTAATTTTATATAATTTCTCTCTCCTACTTTTTTTATTTAATATAATTTCTCTCTCTTACTTTTCAATTTAATATAATTTCTCTCACATACTTTATAATTTATCTCTCCTACTTTTTTTATTTCAATGACATTAGCTGATACGTTTGTTACACATTGTTACACTAGTTGATAGTTTTGTTACATCTTGTTACATATTAACAAAAATGAATGGACATGTTATGTTTGTTACATCATGTTACATATGTTACAACGTCATACATATTTTATTAAAAACTAAAAGATTACATTTGTTACATCGTGTTACATATATTTGAAAAAACAAAACTGTATAGATTACATTTGTTACATTGTGTTACATAGTTTCAATCATGCTTCATACATGCTTCGTTTCTTGATAATCTCTTCATCTTTGATACAAAAGTTCCTTTACCTACAAAAAAAGACTAGATGGATTAAGTGTCAATCCGACAAGTTACATATGTTACATCGTGTTACATATTTTATTACATCGTGTTACATATTTGGATCTTTAAAAAAATCAAAGTTACATATGTTACATTGTATACATATTTGAATAAAAAAAATAAAGTTACATATTGTTACATATTTAACTTAAATTTAAAAAAGCAATAAAGCAAAATCACATAAGTTACACATTAACTGAAATTTGAACAACCTGTTGAAAACTAACCGGCATGTATGTCAAGCACTCGAATAGCAAAGACAAAACTAGATGGTTAAAAACACTTGAAAAAATAACTAGTACATTTGTTAAATCGTGTTACATATTTTATTAAAAACAAAACTAGACGGTTAAGTTTCAGTCAGACATGTTACATCATGTTACATATTTTATTAAACAATGGAAAACATTACATGTCAATTCTGACATAGTATTACATATGTTACATTGTGTTACATATTTTAATTGGAACTATATACTTATAGAAAGTTGTTATAAAATCCGATACATGAATAAAAAAAAGGAAAATTATATTATTACATATTTAACTTAAATTTAAAAAAACAATAAAATAAAATTACATAAGTTACATATTGTTACATAAGTTACATTGTGTTACATATTTAATTGAAAAACAACAATTATCGAAAGAAAATGAAAACATACAACAACGATTATTTGTTTCAAATATGTGATACAATAATGTATATATAATTATAAAATAAGTAACTAACAAGTAGGAAATTGTAATAATTAATAACCATAAGGACCAGAGTGTAATTACCTTAAAATAATATAAGAGCATCTTTAGTATCAAGCTTTCACAGGCACAAAGTCCGGCCAACACCGGCAACTCGCCGGCGAACTAAAACCACCAAAAGATAACCCATTGTTACGGAGATTATTAAAAACTATTATTTTTAATGGAGACTGACTGATACTTGTGTAACATTATTAAAAAGAATTCAATTATTAGTCAGATCTAAAGTCAAAATCACTCCAAATTACACTATGAATGTAAATAATCAATACCGATCAAGAACATGTTTTACATAAGTTACATATAAAAAACTAAGAAAAAAAATATAAAAATTACATGTTAATTCAAAGGTAGTTTTACATATGTTACATCGTGTTACGTATATTGTTACATCATGTTACATATGTTACCTCCTGTTACATATTTAAATCTAAAAAATGCTAATATTTTATGGTGTGTAAAAATGGTATTTTAAACTGGCTAGAGGTAACGAAAAGACGCTCAATAGGTAGTATTTAAGGATGATTCAAATTGTTACATCATGTTACATACTTTTTAAAAACAAAACTAAATGGATAACGTATGTTACATCATATCAACATACTTTTTTTTAAATAAAACTGAATGGATTGCGTTTGTTACATCGTGTTACATATTTAATTGAAAGTAAAAAAAACTAATATAACTAATAACATTTTATAAATTTTTTTAAATCATTCTAGTTGATTAAGTAAGGATTTTATAAACAAAATAATCTTTGAGGGTTAGTTATGTCATTTTTTAAACTAATTATTAATAAACTTTTTTTGCATATACCTTTAACAACAATTTGAACAGTTAATTACATTCACATATTAATTACATTCACATATTTGAGGCCATTTGTTAAGATTAACAATGTTACGGAGTCGATTGTACGATGGGTTTTAAATATATTATATATATGTAATAATAAATCAAAATTGATATTTCTATACACATTGAGGTTTCTTAATTCTAATAATAATAAATCACAATTGAGATTTCTTTTACATATAAAAGTTCACGCAAATCGATAAAGAAACAAACTCAATCGTTATATGTGTATTTGCGCTTGAGAAACAAACAATAACCAAACAACAATTGTTCAATCGTATCCATTATTCAAAACCACAAACAAATCAACAACAGATTGAAGCGAATACAGTGATAAAAAGTTAGAGATCGAGCAATGGAAGAATACGATTTCGAACAAACGGTTCTGTAGCAAACAAACGAATCGATGGAAGATCATCTAACCACATAGAATTAAGGTAAAACTTACTTGAATCCGAACAGATCTGTAGCAAACAAACGCGTTGGAGAGATCTCAGATTTGTCGTCATATGGATACGCAGTGGAGAGATCTCAGATTTGTCGTCGTCATTGGTGGTGGAAGTGTAGACCATTTTGAACCAAACAACCCTTGTTCAAATCCGTCGCTGATGAAGCGAATTACTACCTTGTTTCTGTTTATTATGATAAAGAAGTTGTGAACATGTTGTTTGAGATGTTGGAGATGATAACGGAGATTGATGATGGAGATGATAGTAGAGAGAGAGAGATTGATGATGGAGATGATTTGAAAAATTTGAAATGGTATTGAAAATTTAATATGTATAATAAATAAAAGATATCTATCAGATTTGGGGAGATGTGAAGTTGAGTTAAATGTCGTTTATACCCCTGTAGAGAAAAGACAAGAAAATGAAGGAAGTGTGCATGTGGCCTATTCTCAACCACAAAAGGGAGTTTCGAGAGTTTTTTCATTAAAACACAGTTTCCATAGCATACATCTCCTATATATATTACATAAAATACTAAAAAGGCGAAAATGATTAAATATATTTTGTTGACACAAAATATATTTATTAACTTTAAACTCCGTCGCCTTCAACGTCTTGTCTCTAATCTTCGTCCCGAACGCGTCGTGTTGACTTTTGTGTTGACTTTGACCGTTGACGTTGACTTTTGTTGACTTTGACTGTGTTGATAATATTAGACTAAACTTCATGTCCAACAATACTCCCCCATGGTCTATTATTATCAAAGTCTTGCATCATGTTTACCACCGATAAGTCAATACTGTTGGATATTAAATTTGATAAGCTTCAGTCTTAATTTCAGATCAAACAAAACTCCCACAAGACTGATGCTTGCCAAATTTTGTTACTGAAGATCTTTTATCTCACAAGCTCTCCCATATTGTATGCTCCCCCATTTTCTGTGCATCCTTTCGTAAAATCTGGATTGGCTTTCCAACTATCTTTTCTTGAGTGCTTTAGAAGATGTAGGAGGAGGATTCCTAGCTCGGTATCTTCTGAAAAACTTTGAGGAACAGGTTCTCTAGTCAGATGCTTTGCTCAACTGATGATCGGCCATCATTTGCAGCAAATATCTGTAACACAATCACAAACAAAATCTCGAGGTTTCTCGTTAGATCATTTCTTTAAACAAAATAAACTCATGTTTATTTGTGTAGGAAAACAAGCGAACCCGTGTCCGTTTGTGTGTGCAATTTCCCGTGAAATGTATGTAAAATGATAAAATTTTAATAGCATAATATGGAAGATTTGAAAAAGTTTGAAATGAAAGTTTTTACACTTTTTTTTTGGAAAATTAAAAATTAAAAATTCGAAAGTGAGAGGACGAGTCCGACAAGATCACAAATATTTTAGACAAAGAAAACACATCCCATAAGGTACACACGACCAACAAGACTCAAGAACCCAAACATAAAATAAGGATAACAAACAAAATTTTCATGAAGGAAATCAGATAATGTGTTTCGAGCGACCATCCGGAAGAACATAGACTTGGCTAGATTGTCAATATGTTTGTCCATTTAAACCCATGCCTTGTTCCTTTCAACAGACAATCTGTGATGATCTTATCATGTTTTAGGTTTGATTTGATGAAACTCGGGCGACTTGGTTTTCACAAACATTCAGCAAAGTAACTTGTTTTGACATCATGGCTTATTGAGTTTAGATGATTCAGCGAGATTTTACTAATTTGATGGACATAGACAATGATCAATTAATAATCATTGTGAATGTAATATTGGGAGTGAACTGGAGTTGGGTTTTGAGCATCAACAACGATCTTGATGTAGAAACATTGTGAGCATATTCTTTTGTATGAAGCGTCAAACAACGATCTTGATGTAGAAACATTGTGAACTTAGCATTGTGGGTTGCAGATGATGAGCACTCCAGGTCTATATTTACATATAACAGAGAAGATGATCATCTGAGCGTGCTGATGAGAGCTTCAGGTCTATATTTACATATAATAGAGAAGATCATCACTCTAGGTCAATGCTTCCGCATAGCAAAGAAGATAAGCACGAACTAAAATTCTGAAGAGCTAACTATAAGCGTCATTCAGGGTTACGGCTAAGGGGTTTGGATTTGGGAAAAATCAAGCACGAATCAAATACTCTCAGCTCCTTTTTGTCAAAAATTTTTACTTTGTGCAAGCCAAATATCTGTAAAAGTGCTCCTTATCACCGAGCTCTTTTGAATTTTAGTTTGATCACAGAATTGATGTCTAATTGTATTCGAGCTGAGTCTATTGACGCATCATCACACAAATCAATATCCTCCTTCAAATGCTTTCCATACAAACCTGAAACCTGCAAAAGACACAAAATATATACACAAAAAAGAATTTTGAACTAATGATATTCAGTATATTTTCATTTGAGATATTACTCCCCCAAAATTTTTATTTTATAGCGAAAAATTGAATTTTTTTTAAAAGACTCAAGAACAACCTCAAAGAGATGTGAAAACTTGATCAAAAATACAAGTAAAAATGTTAGACTCCCACAGTTTTTTTTAAACTCTTTTATTTTCTACTATGTACTATATATAAAACAGAAATTACCAAAGAAACGCCTTCCATATTACCATATCAAAAGATTATAAATGAGTTATCAAGAAAAATGTAGTGGTTGTGAAATTAGATATGTGAAAATCAAAGAAAAATTCAGAATGTGGATAAAATACCAGAACCATAACCTGTTTGTTCCGCCTCAAATTTAAATACAGAACATTCTCTGTCAGTAAACCGGATTACTAATAGTCCTCCTGAAATGTTCCTACACTCATTAACAGATTAGTTAGAAAGGGGAACCTAGGCCATTGTAGTCCTGGGCGTTCCGTTTTTATCAGTGTAGAACACATGTTTAAACACACAACGAGTTTTTGTATCACTTATCGCATCATTAGACGCACCCTGGAGTCTGAAAGTGCTCAATATTCGCTTGAGACGCGATAAGTGCGCGGGTGCGTCTTCATCATCCCGCCCATGGAATTGACTATTAGCGATGGCGGTCATGATGTATGCTGGGATTTGCCAAGAGTTGGGGTTATCAATTTCAGGCACCGTGATAGATGAGTGGTTTCCGGTGAAACCATCAACTGCCTGCTCGTGCACAGTGCGATTATCGGCCATTGTGAACCTAGGACTGCTAGGTGCTGAGCTGTGCGGTGAGTGATGTGGTGACAGGTGCGGTGTGAAATCAAAATTGACGGTACTTACCTTAACCTCCGCAGACGAGTCAGCTACAATCTCTAGCTCCGGATCAGGTGCTTCGGTAGTACGCTTCAATGGCCCGTGTGACCGTAAATGTGGCATAAAACTGCAGAAACAATTACAAAGAAATCAAACAAAAAATAAATAAACAAGAAGACAAACTAGACACGAAAAACTAAAATAAAAACTAGACCCCTACGACTCAAACAGACCAAACAAAATAGCACGTGTATAGCAATTAAGTTCTCAAAAAGTTAATTAACGCAATTACCAAGAGTCCCCGGCAACGGCGCCAAAAACTTGATGCGTGCAATATATATATAAATAAAACACTCAAAAACACCTAGTTTTAATATTTATAAAAACCTAGACGTACTACTAAACTACACACAACCGGCAGTGGACCGGTCGAATGCAGTACAGTGAACCGAGTGTCGACCCACAGACTCTATATACTACACTAAATTAACTAATAGAGACTCGAATGACTAGACACGACTTGAAAGAAAGATTATTTGAAAAGGGGGGTTTTATTGCTAAAAATAGTAACCTGCTAAAAATAGAAAGTTACTAAAACTGGAAACTTACTAAAAATGGAAAGTTACTAAAAATGGAAATTAGCACGAAAGACGAATTAGAAACCAGATGAGAAGAGATAAACCACCTAGACCCGACTCACTAATGCTAAGTTATTAGTTTGGTAATTATCAGTTTGACTATGGACTGGGATCGTAATATATTTACTTGACTCAAACACGAATAAGACCCTCGACCCTTTTCGAGAAGACACTTACGGCTTTCTATCAAGTTATTAAACCAACCAGTTAATTAGACTCTTTCACAATCGTCTAATAGTTATGAATTAGTACCTATTATGATTACCTACCTCACAGTACGGAAATCTAAGGTAGCTTGAAAACACCAATTGACATTAGCAAACAAGACCGATTAAACCAAACCTAATTTAGACTCTTCACAGATATCCAAACTAGAGACCTAACCAACGAGACTTGCCAATTAACCTATCACTTCACAGTTACTAGGCTAGCATGCACATTAATATCGACTTCCATTAGAGTACAATTCCTATGAAAAGTATATATCCAATTCATAAACTAGTCAAAGAACACACAGTAAGTTGACCTAACGAAACCCTATTATATGATATAGACACTCATCAAGGATTTCATGGAATTTATAATCATCAACAAGTCAAACAAAACATACACAATTGCATCAATTAAATGAAAACAAACGTTTATTAAATCATTAGCAACCCATAGTTCAAAACCGAATCACCAAACATTCAAAACATAAGCATTAGTTTATCATTATCCTAGGTGGTCTAACGAAGCTTAGCCAACAATCATATCAACAAAAATAAACGCAAGTTTAATAGTGTTAAACATGATAAAAAGAATTAGAAACAAAAGAACAATGAAACCCGAGAGAGCCGCGATGCAATCGTCGATCCTACGCGTTTCCGTTGCTTCAATTCCGCGTTCTTTATCTTCAAAATCCCTTTTTCCAGCCTCTTTTCGTCCCCAAAATCGTCTCCGAAGTTGCATGGGAGGCTAGGGTTGAAGAATATGTCTTTATATAGCGAACAGGGCCAAAAAACGAGAAAACAATCTGTTAAAAACGCGTCACCGCGTCACGCGGTGACGAAACCCATTTATGGCCGCATGCCATGCCAAGGAACAACAGCCCAAGTGGGCACGCCGCGCTGCGCGGTGGTGAGGCCTCTTGTGGCCGCGTGACGTGGCCAAGCCACTCCGTTGTCGCGTCGTTTCGTTTTCGTTCGTTTACGCGTTCCGGTCCGCTCGTAACTCCGTTTCGCATCCCGTTTTCGCCTACGGATTCGATTTTTCACGATCTATCCGTTTCTTTATCAACATGGGACCTACAAAACACAAAAACATAAGTTGTGCCAAAATTGATATAAAAACATAACCGAAACGACACAAAATGTAAGCAAATACAACTAGGGATTTATGTATAATTTATCCTTTATCACAGGACCTTGCACTGCAAATCAGCAATCCATTATTCTAGACATCCAGAGGACTGTAGGAGAGTTAGTGAAACAGTCGCCTAGTTAGAGATCACCAGGTCAATTCTCGGGTTCGACTCGAACGAAATCATCTGCTCAGTTGAATGCCTTCTCTACTCGTAGTGGTAGGATCTTAGAGCCGGTTAAGAAGAAGGTGTCGTTTAGTGAGCCTAAGGTGAGTGAGAAGGTAGTTGAGGAGATTGATGATGAGTTAGTTGATGAGGAGTTAGTGTTTGAGGGACTAGGTAGTACTGAGGCTGAGTCTAGAAATCCAAAACCCATGAGTGACCCTGAGTTAGAGTTAAGTGTGGGGGGATGTTAGGCCTTCCCCTTGATTGATCATGCTCGCATCCCATATCCCGCTCGTCTTAAGCAGCAAAAGTATATGCGTGAGTATGGGCATTTCTTAGATCTATTTAAGCAGATTAAGATCAATCTTCCATTCACAGAGGTTCTCTAGCATATGCCCAAATATGCTAACTTCTTGAAGGACATCCTCAAGAACAAATGCAAGTTGAGAAAACTCTCTTCTGTTTCGCTAAGTGGTGAGTGTTTGGCTGTTGACGAATACACTACCGGAGAAGCTTTCTGATCCAGGAGTCATTACGATTCCTTGCTTATTCGGTAGTAACCTCGAGAGCCGAGTGTTAGCAGATCTAGGTGCTAGTATAAATTTAATGTCCTATTCGTTGTACGAGAAGCTAGGCCTTGGTGAATTGACTCCCACTAGGATATCGTTGTCTTTAACCAACAAATCGGTTAAGTATCCACGGGGGATAGTGGAAAACCTATTAGTTAAGGTAGATAAGTTTGTCTTCCCCATGGATTTTGTCGTGCTTGATATGGAGGCTAATGCAAAAGTCCCCATTATCCTTGGTCGTCCTTTCCTACGCACTGCTCATGCAAATATAGATGTCTTTAAGGGGCAGATTACTTTGCAAGTAGGAGAGGACATAGCTGTGTTTAAGATTCCTGAACCAATAGAAGAGATTAAGCGTTGGGATAATAAGGTTCAGGTAATAGATGCTAAGGATAGGTAGGTAGAGGTCAACGAGAGTGGTAATATGTTTTTCACTAAGTATTGGGCGGAGGTTAAGCGGTTAGTTAGGATTATGTGTGGGGATCCTAGAAGGTTTGAGGATGCCCCACAAGGTGTAGGTTGAGCTGGTTAGGATTAGGAGTTTGGTTGTCTATAGTTTGTAGAGTTTGATTTTTATCTTATGTTTGAGTTTATTTTTAATTTTTTTTTATTTTTAGTTGTGTCGAATCAGTTTTATGTTCGGGTATCTTTTGTTTGTTTTTACAGGTTTAAATCATTCTCACACGTACTCAATCTCCATTCGGGTGAGTTTGTATTTGTGAAGATGAAGGAGGAGCTCAAGAGTGTCGGTGTGAAGCTCGATCGGGACCGAAATGCTATACGATCGAAGCTGAAGTTTGCAATGAAGACTTGGAGCATACGCGTTCTGCAATACCAGCTAAGTCTTTTCCAATTCATCTCTATCTTTTTATTTTTTTGCATTCT
Organism: Tagetes erecta; assembly: GCA_030867185.1. NCBI lineage: Eukaryota > Viridiplantae > Streptophyta > Magnoliopsida > Asterales > Asteraceae > Tagetes > Tagetes erecta. The sequence continues at coordinate 9,998,432 of CM061486.1, forward strand.
TACTTTTATTTTTAGATATTTTCCAAATCTACATTAGGGACAATGTAGAACTTAAGTGTGGGGATGGGAAATGGTCATTTTTTAGTCTTAGTTGTTTGTTTTGAGTCTTATAGTGTCTTAAACAATCCAAAAAAAATTGAAAATTTTGAAAAATGTCTTTGTTTAAATTGTGCACTTTAAATAAAAAATGATAGTAAATTAGTTTTGGCTTTCAAATTAGTTGTGGTTTTTAAACAAGGATGAATTAATTGGTAAACATTTGGTAACCTAATTAGCTAAGATTGTTTCCCTAAATGTTTTTAATTGAATTTTGATTGTCGTGAATCTCGTGGGTTGTCATCTCAGGAGAAATAAGAAAGCCTTACACTATATAACATTAGGAACCATTGTAGGCTTTAGAACTTAAATAGGTTAAGGGTTAGTGCCATTTTGGGATTTATAGCACACTTGTTGTGAAAGAAGTGGCGCTCCGCAATCAAATGTCCACAGGATGTAGACTGAAAGCGCTCAAAGTAGCTGCTAAAATAAAAGAGCTCAATGTAGCCAAATCAAATAAAAAAAATTAAAAATATAAGGCAAGTGATCGAAGACATCATGTGCTCTACCTCTGGGATAACGACTTGGAGCCGACACCCCTGGGTGAGGTGATCTTGTTTTATGAAAAAAAAAAAAGAATAAACAGTCTATGCCCGTAAATATCATCCATCCAAAGTTCACCCTAATATGGCACCAGTTCTTTACTTAATTAAGTTCTTTAGGTTATTCTGGTAGAAAAATCTTTATGATTTATCATGTGCCTCGTCAAGCAACAAATTAATCAGGCTAACATTTTTCCTTTGTGTGAGACCTTGTAGATAAATGATCTAATTGAACTAAATTAAACACGAGGGGAAACTTAATTGGATAGTGTTAGGGTGTTTAATTAAACGCACCACTATTTATCTGATTCATGTCTTGTTTGTGATTCTGTAATAAAGTGTTGAAAGCTTTAATTAGTTATGATTCTATGTGCATGCTTTTTCAGGGACGAAAAGGTTAAGTGTGGGGATGTTTGATAGAGTGTTAAATATACATAATTCCCGTATATTGTTTATTTCCGTTTTTGAGTCGTTTGATTTAGTTTTTATCGAGTTTTATATACAACTGTTGTTTTATTGTTTCGTAGGTCCCATGTCGATAAAGAAATAGAAATCTTGCGAAAAACAGTGTCTGTAGGCGAAAACGGGACGCGAAACGGAGGTATGAGCGAGCCGGTATGTGAAAACGAAGAAACCGAAGCACGAAACGAACTCGAGGAGCATCACCACGTCACGCGGCCATCAATGGCCTCACCACCGCGCCACATGGTGTGTAGGATTGCTGGTGGTGGCATGCTGAGCTGTACCACGTGTCCATGGAGGTGTTTCGTCGCCGCGTGACGCGATGATGCTTTTTCGGCAGAAAGTTTTCACGTTTTTTGGCCCGGTTCACTATATAATCAAATTTTCTTCAACCCTAGCCTCCTAGACAACTTTGGGGATGGAAAAGAGGCGATTTACAGCAGATTAGAGGGTTCTTGAAGTGAGGAAGACGAAACGAAGGCAACGGGAACGCGTAGGATCAAAGATTGCATCTCGGCTCTTCCGGGTTTCACCGTTCTTTCGTTTTATCTTTATTTCTATCATGTCATATACTTTTAGACTTGTGTTTTTGGTTGTGATTATGGTAGGCTAATTGTTTAGAACTACCTAGGCTTTGCGATGAATTTCTAACGGGTGTTTGATTTCATGTTTGGTTACTATTGTTTTTTTGGATATTGTGTTTAATTAAAGTTTCAATATTTTTTGCTAATTAATGCATTTTACATGATGATATTTGTTTCATTGATATTATTTATCCACGTACTCTTGGTAATGGTCTATTTCACGGTATAGGGTTCGTTATAATCATTGACTTGTGATGTGATTTTTATGGTTAACATGCAGTAAAACCATAGGATTAATTATATTATTTGAATTGGTAAAAAACGTGTAGCCAACTTAGAAATCCGTGAGGTGATGAGTTGTTAACTAGTAAAGTTGATTAATTTGCTAGGTTTAGGCCTTTGTGAGAAGTTCGGCTTAGTTTCTATTATAAAACTTGCTTGTTAAATCAATTGGTTAGGTTGAAATGGCTTTAGAGTCTGTATCGTGATATAGGTCTTTAATTTAGGTCAATTAAGCATAATCGGATTTGGTGACTGTGAGGAAACTTAATCACGTAACTGGTGTGATAATAGCTTAGTAGTGATGATACTTTAGGTTTCTTCTCGAAAAGGATCGAGGGTCCTACTTAGCATCGCCTTTAAGTTAGTATTTTTAGATCCCGGTTCCATAAACACTAGTCCAAACATGATTGATAATTAAAGTTAACAATGATTCTAGCCAAGGTGGTTTGTCTTCACTATTCTATTTTAAATCCGTCTTTTAATTACGTTCGTCATTATTTTATGCAACTTACTATTTTTAGCAAAACCCCCCCGTCAAATAGATTTTCATTAAAAGTTCGTGTCGTGTTAGTTGAGTCTTAATTAGTTAATTTAATTGCAATATATAGAGTCTGTGGGTCGACACCCGGACTTACATTTCTTTATATTACATCCGACCTGTTCACTGCCTGTTGTGTGTGATTTAGTAGGTTTGTCTAGGTTTTTTTATAAATATTAAAACCAGATGTTTTTATTTGTTATTTTATATATACATTTGCACGCATCAAGGACGCAACTTGCAGGTACCCTGAAACATAAATGGCGTAATTTGTCGTTTACCCTTGAAAATAGTGTTAAAAAGTCCTAATTACCCCTTAAATTACTTGTACATTGTGCATAAAAATGTTGTACGTGTGACATTTGCCCCGATTCGTATCCAAACCTGAACTCGGCTAGGTATTCCTAAAGTTTCTCTAAATTATTGTGAGAGAAACGACTCGTTATTAAACTTCGTTTTATCTAAACTATTTCACATAATCATTTGTTAATATACTTATTATTATAGTATAATATGTGATTTAACAAAAGAGACTAAAGTGATTATATAAAATAAATTTAATATAGTTGATAAAGGTTGATGAAAGTTATTAACTAAAATGAGTGAATTTATAAAGAAAAGTTGATCGATTATACGAAAACTAATTTTAATAAATTAGTTTAAGTTAGTAAAATTAGTTAAGTTAACTAGTTAATTATAAAACTAACTTAAAGGGGTCAAAGTGTCATTTTTCATAACCTATTATAAACCTTAAGATACAAAACATAAAAATGATAATACTTCAGGGACTAAAGATGTAAATTTCTTTTAAAACAAACACCAGCCCGAATTCCTCCTGTTTTTTCGGTGGTATCTCCGGCCACTCCGGCGGAGCTCCGGCAGCACCTAAAAACCCACAATCTCGGCCGATTAACCCGATTAAGTCAACCTTATCTCTTGTCCTACAGATTTCGAACCCAACCATAACAAAAATGGGATATATTGAAGCTTAATCTTTGAACCAAACCTTAACCCACTTATCACGGCACCTACAAGTTTCAAATCCATCATAATCGCTCTTGATAAACCAATTAATATATGTTAAGGTGATCTATAGGCAACTTGCGACATGATAAACACACTTAATCGATTCAAAATCTGCAACCCCAATTACAACTTCAACACACACGAAAAATCTGTTGATCATCGTCATCTTCGCCCCCTGCTTCTTAGTCGAATAGCACCTCCGGGTCCATTTCAATCATTAAATCTTTCGGGCTTTTGCTCATAACACATCAAAGAGTAAATCTACACTTTTAATTTCATTATCATCAACATTTGCATCTTCAAATTGATCCAAAACTATGTTCTTCTTTTCTTCTTCTATCTTCATTAATCGACCATCGATTCAGGTAATTAAATATATCGTTTTGCTCGTTATCATGTGCTGAATATCATATCTATACTTGATTTCGATTTTGTACTTGATTCAGAGATCAATTGGCTTGATTTAAAGTTTAGGGTTTAATTGAGAAGTTGGGTTTAAGAAATTAACAGTTTAATATATTTTCATTTCTGAATATGACAACTAAATGGGCTTGGTCAAGCAGAAGGTCCAGGGTTCGATCCCTGGAAATGTGTTTTATTTTTATTTTTAGTTTTATTTTGAGTCCATTGGTTTAAACAAATCCTTACATCAAGTAACATTAAAATCTCTTTTATCTACTAATAATTTATGAAAGGGTCATATAAGTTAAATTATGAAGTATTTTACACAACATCCTAAATATATAAACTAAAATTACCTTTACAAAACTAAGATTTTATATTTTCATTATAAGAAGTTCATGAAATATATATATATATACTAGTTTAGTGCCCGCGCTACGCTCGGGAATACAATTCAAGTGATGGTTTTAAGGATGTTCATGAATGTTCCATTTAGTTTTGAGACAAAACCGTGGTAAAACGGAACACATGATATATTTTTAAAAATTAGATTTTTAGTATAGCAATATTATACTCAAATTAAAGAGAATAAAGTGCTTAATTTTATGGTGTAGTTTATTTAGTTTTATGGTGTAGTTTTTTAAAAATTTAATTGTATGCTATTATTAACTTTATCCATAAGTTTCATTTTTAAACCCTATCAAATATAAACCGACTCACGTACACCCCTTGTAGTAAAGGGTTAAAAATATAAATACTCTTAAAATTTTCAGAATTCTCCAAAATATTAGGGGACCAAAAATGTAATTAGTTTTATTATGATAAATTTTATATACATATTTTAAATAAAAAATCATTATTGTGAGATAATCTCTCAAATAATGCCACATAAGCTAAAAGCTATGAAAAAATGCCACATAAGATTTTTTTGTTTTGGTATATTATATAAGGATATATATATATATATATATATATATATATATATATATATATTTACCAAAGTATAAAAATAAAAGACGAGATTTCTTTGTGTATAATTCCGATTATAAGTTTCTTTTACGAGAAGTTTTGAGTTAAAAGGTTTGAAACATATAATAAGTGTTGGCCATATTTTATGAAATACATACGTATGGTCGAATAATTTTAATTACTTTATACATATAAGACCTATTTTATAATGTATAAATCTATAATCAAAACACGTTTTGGTTTTCTTACGTCTATGATAGTGGTATTATTTAGATGAGTCTTCTTAAATTCATATACATAAATAATTAATCACTTTTATCAAAACGGTCGTAGCATTTAACGAAATATTAATTATTTTCGTAAAGAGGTAAACTTCATATACAATTTAATCAATATTAAATCATTGTTAAAAATAAATCTATTACTATTGCATCTTTATCTATTTTTTCAGTTGTAACATTTAATCTACTTAAACCCAGATTCCGATTAGAACCCTAAGATTTTCTAGATTCATTTAGTTATCATTTTAACATAAGCCGACATTCCTTAGGTGTGACATCTGCCCCAAACCCGAACCCGAATGTCCGACTCCACCCGAAGTTGTTATCCTTAAAATTGTAATCGTATATAATTCTTCAAAATGTAACGTTTATTATTATTATTAAGAATAAACGCATTGATTCTACGGTATTCCCATCTCAATTAAATTTACATCGCAAAATATTCCCGCATATCAAATAATTATTATTTGTGACAATAAAACTCAATATATATATAAATAAATATATATATATATATATAGTTCGTAAAAGAAAATCACCGGGCGGGGTGTCACATTAGGTGATACTTAAGGAGATTCTCGGTGCTTTTTTTCAAGTTTTACTTTTATTCATTTCATCGACCAGTTATCAAGTGAGTATTTCATAGCCCCTTTTCTGGTTTTCAATTTGGGGTGATCATGTGACCTATTAAATCAGTTATCAGATTTCAATTTATCAGTTATTTAAGTTATCAGATTTCAGTTGATCAATTAAACAATTCATATTATGTCTTTACTTGTAAATTATGTGTTCATAGCCTGATAGCAATTTTTGTGCAAGCGTAATCATTAATTTGTAGAAACCGACAGTTATTAATGGTAGATCTATTGGTCAAAGGACCCACCCCCTGATTCTTAGGTGATTATAACTGAGTATCATTATCATGTGGACCCCCCTTTATCATTTGTTCAAGGTTTGATTATGTGCTGTTATCTTGTATGTACATGTTTTGCATTTATAAGTTTTGACATAACGACATGAATTGACTTTTTATCAATGTATCTATATGTATTTCAAACCTATGTTTACTCACCAGCTAATTTTTAGCTAACCAGTTTCACATGATTTCAGGAAAAGCAAGTTAGGAACTTTAGATGCCACACTAGGGGTGTTCATTCGAATCGAATGCGAATTGGGCGAATTAGGCGAATCGAATTGGTCGAATTGGGACTTTTAAAAACTGTATTCGTATTCGATCCACATTCGAATAAAAATCTATGTATTCGATTCGATTAAGTTATTCGAATTCGAATCGAATTCGAATAGATTCGAATGTATTCGCTTTAAAAAATATAAATAAACAAACACATCAAGTAACAATACAAATGTAGCACCAACATAACATAAGTCTAAAACACCACTCAAACAACGTGCTTCACCCAAACAATATGCAAAATACTAACACATCAACAAGTCTATAACATATTAAAAAAAGGTCTAAAAATGCATAATCAACACAAAAAAAGACTATAAACAAGTTTAAAACATGTTGAAACAACAATTAAGCAGCTGTCACAACAACAAATCATGTTCATATGCAGAAACAACAATTAAGATTGGCTAATGGGTTGGGTTTGGGTATTTTTAACTTTACTTCAAGCCCATTAAAACATATTTATATGTAGATAACTAATTAGATATATTAAAAATATATATTAAAAAATATATATTTCTTATTCGAATTGGGCGAATCGAATGCGAATACTGAAAATCATATTCGTATTCGATCCACATTCGACAAAATTATTCGAATCGAATGCGAATCGAATTCGAATGACCAAAAGTCGATTTCGAATGGCCTTAATCGAATTCGATTCGAATCGAATTTCGAATAATTCGAATGGTATTCGAATAATGAACACCCCTATGCCACACGACTAGGGACTTGGACTTAGTTAATTAAACAAAGTAGACTTTTTCTGTTATTTCTATTTGGATTATTTATTTGGATAATTGGATTTTAATAATATTTAAACTATTTTTAGTATCATGAGCTATGAACAATCATCCACTTTCGTCCACCTCGATGATTCCGCCATCGGTCGGGGTGTGACAGTACGTGGTTGGAAAAATGTGGTATCTTAATCTACCCTCGAATCTACATTATATAAAGTATAGATAAGGAGTTTAATTTTAGTTGTTAGAATTTTAATGTTGAATGTTTGATTGTTGAATTTAGAGTTTAAGGGAATAAGGAGTTTAATTTTAGTTGTTAAAATGTTGAATGTTTGATTTTAATTTTTGTAGATATATCATGCACAAGGACAAGGTGAATAGCCTAGTGGTTTACATAGAAAAAGGTATTGCTGAAACATTTTATTCGGATGCCATAATTGATGAATTCAAAGATCTTAAAGGTCGTCGGGCTGAGTTGTAGTTCTTCATCCAGGTACTTACCCTTCCTCTTGCATTATTGTTAGTTAAAAAAGACTATCTTGTTTATTTATGTGAAAGAACTTCTTTACAATGAATGAAGAAATTTTGATATTTTAAGTTTTTATTGTTTAACCGAACCCGAATTGCCGACCCGAACATATGTACCGAAACATAGCATTAGGAAAACATTTATGGGTACTATAACTTTAGGCTCCCCTGCTTAGTAAATTCCTAGCTTCACCACTGGTTAAGAATAATCGGAATATAAAAAATGACGGAGGAGGTAAAGGGCAGATTGGGCTAGTAAATTCCTGGCTTTGCCACACCACCACCCGTCATTGGCTACTGTCATTGTTGGTAAAAAAACATACGACAAAGGCGGGGAAATCCACAACAAACACCCAAATACCCCTTGTACCACAATGAATAACCAAAATACACATGTCCCTGACTCAACCATTTAATACAGCTATCCACCACACACCAAATTACAAATACGTCCAAGATTTACCGTTCAATTCGGTTGGAGTATCAATAAATAGTACTATAGTATAATAGAGCAATTGTTGAATTGAATTCCATTCCAATCATAAAAAACAATGTTAGATTTGAAAATATCCGGGTTTGGATACAGGTATGGGATCATGTGAATCCGACCCTATTACCCGAAATACTACCCGAAAATATATTATTTATATATTTTATTTTCCTTATGTATAAATTATTAAGCTCCCTTATTTTTAGTTTTACCATGCATCGTATTAGACAATGAATCGGCTATTTCAATTTCTAAATCTTTTTTTATATTGTTTGGAGAATGAATCTTTTTTATATATTTAACGCAACTACTTCTTTTGAATTTATGTATCATGAGAATTTATGCATTTAGAATTGATACATTTTACATTGTGTATATATATCATTTTTAATATGTGAAAGTAATTGGCGGGTTTATCCAATACCTGACGGGTAGTTACCCGATAGATACCTGATGGGTATTGGGCCGAGTATGGGACTGAGTTTTACATTCATGTATGGGCCTGTGATTACTAGTACCCGGCCCATTGTAATCCCTAGTTACAAAACTAAAAAATATATTACTTATTTATGACGCAGCAGCCTCAGATTGGGCTCATGGGCCTGTTTCAGGATCCGGGCCGATGCAGCAACGGGCTGATGATGACCCAGGTTAAGCCTAGCCCAAGATGACCAGGGGTTTTATGAAAGTTGGAATCGTTTATTTTTGTTTACTGATTGCTATCTTTTTATTTGAATTCTTATTTATTTAGATTTGTTTCCTTCCTTAAGTTGTAGGCTTGTTTTGTGGCTTAGGGAATAGTATTTATTTGGCTTTATTTTGCATTCGGAAGACAGTTTTTGAGTTTGGTTGAATTAAATATATTCGGATTCTGGTTTTGTTCTTGGTGTTCTTGTTATCCCAATTTGGTTGCAGTAGAACTACATCAGTTGGTAATCAGAGCCAAGCGTGATTGTAGATGGAGAACGGTGGAGAACACTTTTATAGGCACCCTTTTAGACCCGTACACCGAGGCAACGAGGACTATAGGTGAGATCCGCGAGACATCGAAGAGATTGCACGACTGCAACAGCGGATCCGGGATCTTGAACTGCAGCAGGGAACTCGATTTGATGAAGAAATGGAGACTGATTCCAACATCCGGGATGATGGAAACGGTCCCCAAAACCCATTCGGTCATGATGATCGATGGAACCCTTTTGTGCGCTAGGAGAGCCAACCTGACCCGCCGCGTAACGTGGGAATTAAACTTGACATTCCCGAGTTTACTGGTAAAGCACAACCCAACAAGTTTATCGATTGGATACACACAGTCGAACGAATTTTGGATCTATGCGACATCGCAGAAAAATACAAGGTAAAATTAGTTGCTATTAAACTTTTTAATTATGCTTCTCTATGGCGGGAACATTTGTAAGACCCTACCCGTTAATCATAGTTAACGCGTAGAATTTAACTCGTTTGGTCCCAGAAAATAGGCATTTAAAATTTCTTTTTGTTTTAAATCTTATGTAACCTACTAACACTTTAACCATAAACAACTTGCACTCTGTTTAAAGATTATTAAACAGTTTTATATAGCGTTTACAATAAGCTAAAACTTTTCTTTAGGTTTCCCGTTGTGTTATGCAAGGACGGGAACTAGTAGTGTACGGGGGTGCTCGGTTCCTTGGCTAACTTAATCCTCCATTCCGTACCTCATCACATTCAACCTACCATAAACACACCCAAAAATGTTAGTGTTTATATTATTAAATCATTTTCACATATTAGAAACAAACCAATTCAATCGGATCATTCACAAGACGTGAAAACCATGAATACAACAATTAGACCCGGCCACTGCCGTAGTCCTCTTTATCCTTTTTGATGTGGTACGAACCCATAATCTTCTTATCATTTTTGTAACTATATAAGATCAAAAGATTACTTTCACATGTCTAATAATATTATGCCTTGGATCATTCATTGTGATCCAAGTGCACGTAAGATTCCTTAACCGACCCGTTAAGGAAATTATTGGGTGCTATATCCCCAATTCGTCACATCTTCCTTCCCACAAATATTTATAAACTTTTAGTCTCTTGAAAGATCATTACCATTTCATTGGATTATATATACATTCGGTTTCATACTTACATTTTCGACTCGTGTGGTTAGCTGGTCATAAAAACCAAATACCCACCTAAGCACCCCATTCCCCGTAACATCCATTGTTTGATCGCTATTATGGTTTCCGAGTATTTAATTGAATCTCGGGACTCATCTAAGTCTCATTGATATATTAACTTGGATTTTGAGTCCTTTTTTTTTCCTTACTTTGACATGTTAACGGATAGTGGAACTCAAAACTCACATATCCTCAATTTCTTCACCAAATCATAGCTCATTAAGCTTTGGTTGATTAGCTCCAATTTAATTGGTTATAATACTCATTATAAAACTCAATACTTGATATTTATTGCGCGTCCTATTTAGGGTACGCACATGAAATCCGGTTATTTCTATAATACTCATTATAAAACACAATACTTGATATTTGTTGTGCATCCTATTTAGGGTACGCATATGAAATCCGGTTATTTGTATAATACTCATTATAAAACACAGTACTTGATATTTGTTACGCGTCCTATTTAAGGTACGCATATGAAACCCAGACTTTCCAAGTTTTATACACTTCATGGTCCAAGGACCCCCTTTTGATTAACGTCTTAACCGGCCACACCTAAAGTACGTCATTCATACACCATAACTAAAGTGGCGATATTTAATCTTACCGGATTAACAACTCATTGCCAAAACGTTAGCGGGTCGAGGTCATGGACCCAATTATTCCACATGCACTTTCACGTGCTAATTTTCAGCAATACTTTGCCTTATATATTCATGGTTACCTGTAAATAACTCAAGAAGAAAGTTATCAAGTTCTTAGGTTCAAATGGTGACTTCATCACCATTTGACCCTAACGACTCATTTGGTCATTTTGACTATAATCCCATTTGTCTAGTCGTATAAACAAGAATACTATTCTCAAAATATTCTGGCATTGTAATTAGAAGTGAACAATGTCACTTACCTTTCTTTGCCGACTAGAACTCTCGAACATTCCATTAGCTCGTTTGACCCGTTTCGTCCAAGCCTCCACCTAGCTTGACAAGATCAAACATTTCCCGATTTTCACAAGTTTAATAAGTTAGTCATTATATAGCATGACTATCAAATCCTATGGACTCATCCATACCAATTTATCAACAACTCTATTTTTGGGTCAGTTTGACTTTTAAAAGTCAAACTACCCATATTCACCAACTATCAAATAGAATGATGTAATTACATGTATAACTCATTTTCAAGTACTTTAGACACTTCTAACATACCAAAATAGGTGCACATACTCAATTAGGATCAAGCATTCACGTTTACATCATGTATACTCAAGCATCCCTTTTTGCTTATATTTAAAAGCTTATATATTTGTGCAGCACTTTTCTGCGCAGCTGTACAAATCAACTATTTTGACTAACTTAACATTTTATTTAGCCTTTCATGTTTGAATGTGGATTGTAGTAGACTCATAGATGTTTCCATCCATATATCATACACATTCATCGGATTTTCGTATGATTTTATATGATTTTTACAAAAACAGGACAGAAGCATATAATGATCACAATCAAAATATTTTATATCCTGACTAGCCATTTTGGTCTACTGTTTTGGACGACTTCTGGTCCTTTTTAGGCCTTTATGTTCAATTATGAATTGTATTGGAATCAACAAGCTTTCCAACGATATAAGACTCGTCACCTAACTCCAAATAACGAGTGAGATACAGTCTTTGCAAGATGGCTATACAAATATGTCAAAAGTGACGGATTTTTACACTATTTTATACTCAATCAATTAACAACATCAATTTCTTCATCTAGCCAAATTCAAGATTCATGTAGGCATTTTATCAAACACTTTGAGTGCATTATTCCATGCATGCCTATCTTATTACAATCCATATTAATAATCCACTAACCATCAAATAGTTTATCATAAACTCAATTCAATTAAACTTGCAATAAAATTTAGAAATCAAGCTTCATGCAAGACACATAGGGTGAAGCTCTCACCTAGTGTAAGCCATTAACATGTAATTTCAAGTAACCAAGTAGCATCAAGATTACTATCAAAACTCATATTCATCATCTTATGAAATCTAACAATTTCAAGTATGAAGTCATCTCTATTCTCTACAACTTAGAAATGATCATGATAGCATCCATAATCAATGAATCCCACGAATTCAACATATTTTAACCAAAACCCACTTGTAGGTCTTGCAATACAAGGAGATGGTTCTAGGGCTCTTACCAAAGCACAATTCATGAAGTAAGACCTCATAGATGCTTCCTTTCACCATTGCTATCTTCAATTTCATCAAATCCATCTTCAATTTGAGGATTTTTGTGGGGAGATTTTGTGTGTTAGGGGCTGATAATCGTACATTCATGATTCATATGGGTTTCTTCCCCAATTTTAATTGCCCATAAAGTTACAAAACCAATCCCCCAACTTTACCCTCTTTAGTCCATTTCAACACTTAACCCCAAATTGAGTATTTAACCTAATTTCTTAACTACAAGTTAAGTAGTTTATAATCTATAACAAACTAGCAAATATTTATTAACAAAGGCTAGTTTTTATAGATTATCTCATTTCTTTAGATTGTTACTCGATTAATCGCTTCATCGGAGTTAACCGAGTCTCTAAGGTTTTTAACACGTTAACCTTAAAATCATATTTTTTATCACGTTTATAATTTATTTTCAACATGGACCAATCCCATCCATATTATACGGGGTCTCGACGTGACCGAATCGATTATTATTTTCGGGGTGTTACAACATTTGAAAAAAAGAGGACTCAAGGGGGGCGGTCTAAAATCGCGACAAGGGAAATAAATGAAAAAGTTGCTTCACGAGAAATTTTTACCTGCTAATTATCGCCATGAAGACTTCTTCGAATATCATAACTAATACCAATGTACGACCACCGTTGAGGAATTAATTGCTGAATTTGGTAGGTTGAGAATGAGGTGTGGTGTCGATGTATTGCACAACTCTTTGGGGTGTTACACCCCGAGATTTCTGATATTGTACAATTGCAGCCCTATTAGACCTTCAATGATATTTGTCAACTTGCACTAAAGGTTGAGAAATAGCTAAAAGGGAAGGGTAAGGCAGCAGTCACTAAACCAAACCTGATAAAATCTTAATATTCACGCGGTTTGATAGGAACTTCGTCTAACCGCCGGTTTACCCCAACCAAAACTGAGGCAACAATCTCCTCCACCAACCCATCAATAACACCCCAAGCACATAGGTGTTTTAAGTGTGGCGGTATGGGCCACTACACCATGGAATCCCAAATACCTAGTTGGTCACACTCACGAAAGATATTGTACCTACTTATGACACGAACGAAGACAAACCAAGTAAAGGTCAAACGGAAGTTGTTTATCCGAACAAGGGTGAGGCCCTTATTACTCAACGAGTTCTCAATACCTCATAGGCCCGATCTATTGATGACACACTCTAACTTCGCAACAACATTTTTTGTTCGAGATTCACCTTAAAAGGGAAAGTTTGTACTATCATTATTGATGGGGGGAGCTGTGAGAACATGGTAGCTACGACAATGGTAGAGAAATTAGGGCTGAAAACCGAAACGCATCCCGAGCCTTATCAGCTAACCTTGTAAAAAAAGGTAATATGGTGAAGGTGAATCAGCGTTGTTTGGTTCAGTTAGCATTGGGAACCATTATTCGGTTGAAATTTGGTGTGAGGTAATTCCAATGGATGCTTGCCATATTCTTTTAGGCCGACCTTGGCAATACGACAGAAAGGCTCGTCATGACGGGTTCAATAACACTTATTCCTTCAAAAAAGATGGAGTAAACGTCACACTAGTTCCCCTAGACACACGAAAGACGGAGACTAAGCACTTGTACTTATTAGGTCAGCTTTTCTCGAGTTTACTCGGTTCGCAAAACCTACTTTTATGTTTGCCATGGTGTGTGACATCTGCCCCAAACCCGAACCCGAATGCCCGACTCGAACCCGAAGTTGTTATCCTTTTAATTGTAATCATTTCTATTTTCCTTCAAAATGTAGCGCTTATTATTATTATAAATAAACGCATTGAATTTTACGTTATCTCCGTCTTAATTAAATAACCGTATTATGTCGCAAAATATTCCCGCATAGTAAATAAATATTGTTGGAACACTAAATCTCAAAATATATATATAAATAAATATATATATATATAGCTCGTAAAAGAAAATTATCGAAAACATTAAACAGAAACGATTCAAAGTCTCGAAATAGTCTCCTAATGACTTAAACGAACTAAGAGTATAAAAGCGTCATTTATATAAACGTTATGTTTCAAGCTAGTTAAGTTAGTTAGTTAAAATATATATATAACTAACTTTGGGTTAAAATTTGCCAAGTTTTAAACTAGAATTAAAACTATTTATATCAAATTAATAAGTAATCTAAACCTAAAAGACCAATATGTAAATTTTAAAAATTAAAACCCAAACAGCCCCCCCCCCCCCCCCCAATTCTCCCGTGTTTCCGGTGACAACTATTTCCGGCCAAATGGCCGGAATATCCAGTTTCTCCGGCGAGCGTCTTTTTGGTCGTTCCTAACACCAAAAACCAAATTAAAACTATGGACATGACCGTGGTTACGATTCGAACCCACTACTACCTTCAATTCGTTGTTTAATCGACCCAAACCCGTGTTTATTGCAAATCAAAACTCGGTTTCAAAACCCAAAAACCCAAACCAGTCGAAACGATTATTAGAATCAAAAGCGATGCATCCAATTCGTCCCTACCATCAATTTGAAACCGTCTAAACCGTTTAATTCAAATTAAAACATCAAATTAATCGTCAGATTAATCCGAATTAATTTCTAACCAACACAAACCTAATCGGCTTCTTCCCAAATCAAACGACACAATACAATCAACTCTCTCACTATCCCTTACTCGGTCTCGCTCCTGCTAAGTCAAATTTTAACAAAAATCATCAAGAAATTAGTAGATTGATTTGCAACCGTCGCCTCTGTTCATCGTGTTCATCGGCTCAAATCTTCAACAATCAAGTAAGTATTATATATCAAAATGATCACGATTCGATGGTGATTAAAAGCCCTCTATTGGTTTTGGATTTGATTCACTGGATTAAACGAATTGGAATGATTCGTGTTCTAGGGCTTGTATTGAAAAAGTTGTTCTTGGACTATAAAAGTTAAAACAATTTAAAAACAGGTTTAATCAACAAAAAGCTTTCTGGTCTGGTGGTTAAAGTGTTGGTTCTGCGATGGGAGGTCGCGGGTTCGATCCTTCTTGCCTCCTCTTCTTTAAATTTTAATATTTTAGGTATTAAACATTAAACATATATTTTTCTAAATAACTTAAATACTATGATTAAGTTAAAATATATATACAATTACGTTTCGTATCAAAATTCCCAATTTGTGATTTAAAACCCTAAATCCCCAAATTGTATTTCAAAACCCTAAATCCCTAATTTGTGATTTAAAACCCTAAATCCCCAAATTGTATTTCAAAACCCTAAATCCCTAATTTGTGATTTAAAACCCTAAAATCCCAAATCTGAAACCCTAGATCTCAGACTTTTGATTCTTGTTACTATTGTTTCGTTTCTAAGTTAGGGTTTTTCCCAATAAATTAGGTGGTACTAATGTTTGGGCAACCCTCGGTGCTTTTTAGCTGCGTTTCTAACGGTTCGATTGTAATTACTTTTCAAGGTGAGTAAACTCACTCCCCTTTTCCATTTTACTATTTTGGGGCTGAAATATGTCTTTTACTATATTGCGTTTTCTATTCGTTTTCTAAAAGAGATCATACAAATATGTTAATCTAGTTCGCGGCTTGATGCAATCTTATGTGTTAGTTAAAAGTAGTTTTATTGCTTTGTAATCCCACCGGTACAATGTTAGCGCTAATGGTTTGACAAACCCACCTGCTTGTACAACATCGATAGGTGATTTAAACCCGGCCTTTCTAATTCCATGTTTACTATGTCGAGATGCTATGTTGCTATACTATGTTGCTATGCTATGATGCTATACTATGCCATGTCCCTAAATTGCTAAATGATGACTTATATATCGAGACGGTAAACGACGGTTATTAAAAGTTATCATTATTTATTACATGAGTGGTTCTCATGACAAATGGCTAAACGAGATACTATGGTTTCTATTGTGGTTGGTGTGCTATTCTATTCTAGGGGTCCTGGTAGGGTGATATTACGAAATTACTATACATGTGGGATTGCGCAGCATATCTTGTTGATCTCGGATTTCAATACTATTACTATTCAATTTGGGTTTTACTCACTAGCTTGTGTAGCTAACTTTATTTTTCGCGTATTTCAGGTGACGCGTGATTTTGGCTTGTTTTCTTTGCTATTCAAGACATAGGGACTTGGACCTAGAAATAATACTAATCATGACTATTTCATTTACTGATATTTGGATTGTCTTTTGCATTTAAGACTTATGATTCCCCAACTTATGATAATAATTATTAGACTTTAATAAAAGCAACACCATGTGCTTTGTTTACTATGGATATCCAATTCTATGACAGCCCGGTGTTTTCCGCCACCGGGCGGGGTGTCACAGTTGGTATCAGAGCCATGGTTATAGGGAACTAGGATAGGGTATTAGAAACACACCGACCTAGACTATAACCTAAGAGTCCTTAGTGCAAATAGATGTACTTAGGAATTCTTTTGAACTTATTTGTTTTTTTCCTTCTACGAACCTTTCTATGCTTTTCTTAATCTCATTTCTTATCCGATTTCGCGAAGGAGCTACAAGAGACTCGTCGGTATGATTGGGATCTTCTCTTTGTGAAATCTCGTCATCGTCTTAAGTAAGTTTGAAAACGTGGGAACGTGTGCAATCCGGAAGGGGGAACACCTGTATCACGGACATCCTGTCTAAGGCAAAGCATTTCGTATAAATCTCTTTAAGAGACCTGTATGCTTACCTGGGGATGTACGAGATGAGTGTGAACCTATAGGCTAAAGCACGCTTTCTTGAATACGTTGAAAACGAACTTAACACTTTGATAAGTCATTAGTGTCCAAAACCAAGACACACTCCTAAGCCGTTGAAGTTTCAATTTCTTAATGATTCTATGATTTTTATTCCCCTACGATTTATAATTATTTCTATGAATTTTTATAATGATTCAAATAATATTTCAACTTCATTTATTAGTGTTTCTAAAGTTTCTAAGTGATTTTCTATGATATGTTCAAAGGATTCTATGATGTTCTAAGTACTATCACTACTTCATTTAATCGAAATTCCTAAATTTTCTAAAGTTCCTACGTGATTTTCTATGCTATGTTTCAAAAGCTTCTATGACATTCTAAGTTAAACGAGGTGCTATTACTACATCAGATGTTTCTATCGGTCAAAGAGGTTGCTACAAAACCGTGTTATTCTACGTTTCATCATTCCATTTGTTCCTAAGCTACAATAATACTTATGCGATATACTCGCTAGCTTATCCATATAACACAATCAAATCAAAACTAAGACATATCTAAATCGAATTATCCAAAACTTCAGATCATGCACATAATGCATATATCGATTACCGAATCTAAGTCGTACTTCTAATCCTAAATCAATTATCGACTCTCCAATCAAAGGTTCGTTATGATTTCTAAATTTTAGTCAAGGCTAAATTCCATAACGAAATAAAAGTTAGCGGATTTTGCTATTCTTATAAGCTAATGTATTTGAATCGAACGTCTACCCTCAAAATATTTCAACTTGACTTCTATACTCAAAATAGTTTCAAAACTACTCATCTAACTATAAGATTCTAATCCAATTTCTATTCCATCATTACAACTATAAATCTACTATCAAACTATGAACTAACCATCAAAACCAGTACTCGTTAATCAACTAGACGATGCCACCCATGAATTCGTATCCAAACCTAACGAGAATGCACCACACAACTATTCACGAACTCATTCAACTAAATGTTTTCATCTATACATATGACCACCAACGAAATTCTACTCAACTAGTCTTCAGAACTAATCCAAACCCAATGTGTTTCATTTATAAACTCGTAATCAATGGACTTTGTAAAACTAACGGTATTCGATTCTATTAAAATAATTTTTCTTATTTTCCCAAACAAAAATACATATACATATATATATTTTAAAAAAAAAGGAGAGAAATTTTAATAACCTTTTGGTCTTAGTATCTTGTAAGAAAAAAAAATGAAAAATGATATATATATATATACACATATAAATTTCGTGATAAATGATTTCTTTAAAAGTGATTGGTCATTCTAACGTCGGTCAAATATTTACACAAACATTTTCCCGTTTTCTCAAATATGACACAAAGACTTGCAACAAACATCATGTCTTCTGTTTTTTTTTTCCAATACCAAGTATTTATAACTTAAATTGTGCAATTTATTTTCAAATCAATCATCTTATCTATAGTAAAGATCAAAACTTTCAACTTTTGTAGTTAGCTTCTAAGACTACATTATATAAAAACAATATCATCTCTTATAAACTTGTTTATCTCCATAATCAACACATTTGGTTTACCTAAAGCTGTCGGTCATACAAACACCTTAAAAGTTAAACCCGATTAGAACTAAGTGATCTATTCATACGAACTATAAATTGGATTATCAGCATTATCAAAATTTCTCGAAACTAATTTTTTCTAAAGATCCCAATAAACTATATTATTACATCTTATACACATAGAGTCAATTTTCACAAACTTAAGTGTTACTATCCTAGTACTCGAATTTGACTATCCATATCGTTGAACAAAATTATTTATATGAGCAATGTCTACCTAATGGACGTTAGTTTCTTCTGAATTATCTATCTATTTATCATCTTAATATGATTTTCCCAATTACTATTTCTATCAAGTATGATATCAATACCGATACGTATTATCTTTTTAACCAAAAATTATTGTGTACTTCTGACTCGCACGTGATCGAATGAACTATGGGGGCCATGCAAAAACCAAAGTAATTACGGGTGCACACGGAATTATGGAAGTTGGTGCATGGGAACCATAGTAAGTTTTGTCTTGTGTAGCTGGGTCATATTTAATCATCTTATTTTCACTTGACTTGTTTACTAATTTTACTAAATGCATATGAGCCACTTAATTATGTGTAAGGTTACTTAATTCGTTTCAAACAATCTATTAATCACGACTATTCTCGATGATCATTTAAATAATTCTAAATCCATATACTTAAAATATTTCATTTGCAAGTTGGTATCCTATTCTATTCCTATATTAGGTATAAAATTGATTCGAATCTACATACAAATAGTTCAACCGAACTCTTATAAGTGAAAAGAGTTAGATAAACAATCCTCATTAAGACAAAGCGAATTAAAACTTTTTAACCTCGTTATTTCAAAATCGTGTCTCAATCAAAATCTTTCCATTGATCGAATTCTCAGGAGTTTTCTTGCGTGTTGAAACTCTCTGCGGAAGTGAGTAGTGTTCATCCTGTGTTTCATGTTTCTAATCTGAACAAGTACTTATCCGATAAAAATCTCATTGTGCATATCGATAATGAATCGATGCAATTTATTGAATTATGGACCGTGAAGTCAAACAACTCAAGCGTAATCAGATACCAATTGTCAAAGATCATTGAAACTCAAATGTGAACATAAATTTAAGATCAAATGAAGTTTAGGTATCCGCACATTTTTTTGCCTCATCTTCTTCTACTTCGGTTTGAGCAAATTTCGGGACGAAATTTCTTTAAGGAGGGGAGACTGTGACATCTGCCCCAAACCCGAACCCGAATGCCCGACTCGAACCCGAAGTTGTTATCCTTTTAATTGTAATCATTTCTATTTTCCTTCAAAATGTAGCGCTTATTATTATTATAAATAAACGCATTGAATTTTACGTTATCTCCGTCTTAATTAAATAACCGTATTATGTCGCAAAATATTCCCGCATAGTAAATAAATATTGTTGGAACACTAAATCTCAAAATATATATATAAATAAATATATATATAGCTCGTAAAAGAAAATTATCGAAAACATTAAACAGAAACGATTCAAAGTCTCGAAATAGTCTCCTAATGACTTAAACGAACTAAGAGTATAAAAGCGTCATTTATATAAACGTTACGTTTCAAGCTAGTTAAGTTAGTTAGTTAAAATATATATATAACTAACTTTGGGTTAAAATTTGCCAAGTTTTAAACTAGAATTAAAACTATTTATATCAAATTAATAAGTAATCTAAACCTAAAAGACCAATATGTAAATTTTAAAAATTAAAACCCAAACAGCCCCCCCCAATTCTCCCGTGTTTCCGGTGACAACTATTTCCGGCCAAATGGCCGGAATATCCAGTTTCTCCGGCGAGCGTCTTTTTGGTCGTTCCTAACACCAAAAACCAAATTAAAACTATGGACATGACCGTGGTTACGATTCGAACCCACTACTACCTTCAATTCGTTGTTTAATCGACCCAAACCCGTGTTTATTGCAAATCAAAACTCGGTTTCAAAACCCAAAAACCCAAACCAGTCGAAACGATTATTAGAATCAAAAGCGATGCATCCAATTCGTCCCTACCATCAATTCGAAACCGTCTAAACCGTTTAATTCAAATTAAAACATCAAATTAATCGTCAGATTAATCCGAATTAATTTCTAACCAACACAAACCTAATCGGCTTCTTCCCAAATCAAACGACACAATACAATCAACTCTCTCACTATCCCTTACTCGGTCTCGCTCCTGCTAAGTCAAATTTTAACAAAAATCATCAAGAAATTAGTAGATTGATTTGCAACCGTCGCCTCTGTTCATCGTGTTCATCGGCTCAAATCTTCAACAATCAAGTAAGTATTATATATCAAAATGATCACGATTCGATGGTGATTAAAAGCCCTCTATTGGTTTTGGATTTGATTCACTGGATTAAACGAATTGGAATGATTCGTGTTCTAGGGCTTGTATTGAAAAAGTTGTTCTTAGACTATAAAAGTTAAAACAATTTAAAAACGGGTTTAATCAACAAAAAGCTTTCTGGTCTGGTGGTTAAAGTGTTGGTTCTGCGATGGGAGGTCGCGGGTTCGATCCTTCTTGCCTCCTCTTCTTTAAATTTTAATATTTTAGGTATTAAACATTAAACATATATTTTTCTAAATAACTTAAATACTATGATTAAGTTAAAATATATATACAATTACGTTTCGTATCAAAATTCCCAATTTGTGATTTAAAACCCTAAATTCCCAAATTGTATTTCAAAACCCTAAATCCCTAATTTGTGATTTAAAACCCTAAATCCCCAAATTGT
This sequence comes from Tagetes erecta, assembly GCA_030867185.1. Taxonomy (NCBI): domain Eukaryota; kingdom Viridiplantae; phylum Streptophyta; class Magnoliopsida; order Asterales; family Asteraceae; genus Tagetes; species Tagetes erecta. The sequence continues at coordinate 10,020,035 of CM061486.1, forward strand.
ATTTCAAAACCCTAAATCCCTAATTTGTGATTTAAAACCCTAAAATCCCAAATCTGAAACCCTAGATCTCAGACTTTTGATTCTTGTTACTATTGTTTCGTTTCTAAGTTAGGGTTTTTCCCAATAAATTAGGTGGTACTAATGTTTGGGCAACCCTCGGTGCTTTTTAGCTGCGTTTCTAACGGTTCGATTGTAATTACTTTTCAAGGTGAGTAAACTCACTCCCCTTTTCCATTTTACTATTTTGGGGCTGAAATATATCTTTTACTATATTGCGTTTTCTATTCGTTTTCTAAAAGAGATCATACAAATATGTTAATCTAGTTCGCGGCTTGATGCAATCTTATGTGTTAGTTAAAAGTAGTTTTATTGCTTTGTAATCCCACCGGTACAATGTTAGCGCTAATGGTTTGACAAACCCACCTGCTTGTACAACATCGATAGGTGATTTAAACCCGGCCTTTCTAATTCCATGTTTACTATGTCGAGATGCTATGTTGCTATACTATGTTGCTATGCTATGATGCTATACTATGCCATGTCCCTAAATTGCTAAATGATGACTTATATATCGAGACGGTAAACGACGGTTATTAAAAGTTATCATTATTTATTACATGAGTGGTTCTCATGACAAATGGCTAAACGAGATACTATGGTTTCTATTGTGGTTGGTGTGCTATTCTATTCTAGGGGTCCTGGTAGGGTGATATTACGAAATTACTATACATGTGGGATTGCGCAGCATATCTTGTTGATCTCGGATTTCAATACTATTACTATTCAATTTGGGTTTTACTCACTAGCTTGTGTAGCTAACTTTATTTTTCGCGTATTTCAGGTGACGCGTGATTTTGGCTTGTTTTCTTTGCTATTCAAGACATAGGGACTTGGACCTAGAAATAATACTAATCATGACTATTTCATTTACTGATATTTGGATTGTCTTTTGCATTTAAGACTTATGATTCCCCAACTTATGATAATAATTATTAGACTTTAATAAAAGCAACACCATGTGCTTTGTTTACTATGGATATCCAATTCTATGACAGCCCGGTGTTTTCCGCCACCGGGCGGGGTGTCACATGGTGGTCGCTGTCACACCCCGATTTCCGGGTCACGTCATGATGATTGGATTTATACAAGTACGTAGCCGTTTTAAGTTTTACAGCGGAAGTCTTACGGACCAAAATTAACATTTACATTTACACGTGTATTCTACGGCTACATATAAATTTTGTTTATGCCAATGTAATTCCTTTGCCAAATAGTCAGCCAATGCCTTCAAAATCGCCGCACAGCTTACTTGAGATAACTATATTCTTACCTGAAATGCATACTAAAACAAGTCAGCTAACGCTGGTGAGTTCTAAGTTTATTTTGTAAGGGCAAAACTATTTCAAGGACCTGTTATTAAGTTCATAAAAAAAATAATCAAACTTTTATGAAAAACAGTCCTTTTATAATATCATCTCCACGAGATATAAAACATTGGCTTGTCAGGCACGCTTGTTCAAAAACACTTGTGCACATGAAAAATCTCTGGAAAACACACTAGCACATCCCATGCTATGTTAATAGTTTAAGCCACATGTAATAAATTAGTTTTGCCATGCCATACGATATGATGTACTCGAGATAATGATATAACGATCATAGACTAGCTAGGTACTATGATAAACTTCGGTCATAAGTCCATAATCAACCAAGAAACACGTCGTTGCCCCACAACAGTCCAAACATATAAACTCCCTCGCTAAATATCCTGACCAGAGCGACTGGTCGCGAGAGCGGGCCCTTCTAACCCGATAGATCTACCAATATAGTCTGTGGCCTCCCCGAGGTTAATGATTATGGGGGGATTTAGGGGCTCAACAATATATACACATACTGCTGACCCAACTTATACCGTCATAACACTATACATGATCCCGATTACCCATCATATCACCATATCATGCTTTTCCCCCAAAACAGTTAAATAAACATTTATTTAAAACGGGGCGAAGAGCTCACGTATGTTAAAACAGTTTAACACAAAACCGTTACAAGTCTGCATTCTAGCCCAAAACGTATTCAAAACAATTTAAAGCAAGGGCTTCATAGAACTCACATAAGTTAAAACAGTTTAACACAAATACCATTATGAGTATGCATTCCAGCCCAAAACGTATGTAAAAACCATTTAAAGAGAGGGCGTCAAAGAACTCACCTTAGCCATGCACTTAAATATTTCCTATTGATTTTCAGATATAATCTTGTCATAATTCCGAATCTTCGGCCTTAAGTTCCTGATCTATAATCATATATATGTCTGAATTAGGATATGGAAGTAGACTATATCCTATTTGGCTTAACCGGCCATCTAACGTGTCGTCTCACACGTTACGAGTTTATTGGATTCATGTGTTTTTTTATTATCCGTGTATCATACTTTTTAAATTGTTGACATATATTATTACCTATAAAATTTGTTTTGATTTTTAACTCAGGTAATTATCTAGGTTTGATAATCAATATTATTTGGGTATAATTATTTGCTCAAAAACTAATTATTTATATTTATGTGTACATATTTATATACCGTCTCATTTGGTTTGTATTTTATATGTGTCAAATTGATAGTAATTATAAATTTTACTTATATAATTCACACTCGTCTCACTCGTCTGGCACAATACAAATCGATAGCAAAACGTCTAGTTTATACCTTTCGCGTCCGATTCGCGTTTACGAATCTTCTCAAAACCGACATGCAACGAGACCCGATTACATCATTGTGTTCGTTTTTCCATTACGAACGTTTCTCCGGCCTCAGATCGTCCACGCAACCTTGTTTGAGCCACCATGCAATACCAACAAGTTTCCTGATTTTATTCAAGAAACTGTCACAAACTGATCAGTATAAAAACCAGACTTACGATAACCTGATCGTAATTTCCTTCGGTGGAAATGTTCACATACGTATACGGAACATACAGTCCAAATTTCGTCAGTAACCAACGGTCGGATCTCCGGGAAAGTGACGATCTTTGGGACTGGGTTTTCAGTGACGGAAATTACGAAATGTTACGTTTTTGGACATAAAAATCGTACCTCTGGGTAAGATATACAAAAACTGAACGGTAGATGTTAACTTCCATATGTTAGGCACAACCCGACCAAATTTTCGACGTATCCAACGGCTGGATCTTCGGGAATCCGTCCTAGAAAACCACTGCGTTTTTGGAAACACAACATGCAACCATGTTTATAATGTTTCTCACGAATTTAAACGGTTTTAGAGAAGGATTCAGGCTAAATAAAGCTTACCATTGCGTTCGGGACGTCGAGAAATGGTTCCGGGACGAAAATAACATCTTCGGCCGTCGGCCGACCGCCGCGGACCGCCACCGGACCACCGCCGGCCGCCACCAACCGCCGCCGGAACTTCTCCAGCCACCACCACCAGCTCTCCCCCTTCTCTCTCTACTCTCTCACACCTTTGTGTGTGTTTGTGGTGGATTAATGAAGAAAAAGAAGAGAATTTTTGTTTATATAGTGGTCGGTAATTCGCCTGTTGCTCCGTGCCAGCTCGTACCGCGTACAAATCTGACCGATATTGCGTTTTTATTTAACTTCGTTTCGTAAATTTAGATACCATAAGATATAATAAATACTCTCGGGATATTTGTTGCATCAAATATGACGTGTATGACGATAATGGCTCGGAACACGTTAATAACGTGTATTTTGCACACTTAACTGTTTTAAGCGTTTTCTCGTACTGAATGTCAATATTATAATTTCTCTACGTATATTGAATCAAAACGAGTATTTGATAATATTTTTCACGTCATTTTAGGCATCGAGACTGCTTCAGCAAATAACGTAAACGTACGAACGTTTAGCGCGGTTTTATCGGTTCCGCACGCGTAATTTGCATTTTGACATTCGAATTGAATTTCCGAATGAATATAAATGAGAATAATGATATTCATAGTCATGACGCCTGACGTGTCACGTTTCTGACAGATACCGGCTATTTACCGCGTTATCAATTTATGGTGTGAATTATCATTTGAGAGACTTAAAAATCATTGTTACGACCTTGTTACATGATTTTAATTATTTATTGGACTTGAGATTATCGATTTGGGCTTCAGATGAACCTAGAATCTTTAATGGGCCTTGTGTGTTTATTTCGTTGGCCCACACTTTAAGTACCGAATTTTGACGGGTGTCACATTCTCCCCACCTTTTAGAAATTTCGTCCTCGAAATTAATCAAGTGCCATAATCCATTGTATGACATATTCTAAGATTTCACGGAAACCATATGGTTAAAACCATTGGTAAGCGAGGTTATGAGTTTCAATACGTGAGGTTGTATGCCTTACGTTAATTGAACAGAAGGATTTAAAAACGAGCTAACCTTCTTCATAAAGATTATGCCTCCTTTATTATCATAAGATTTTTCTAATCAAATTAGAGATTTGTTTGTTAGATCGTCGAATAGGCCACATAAAGAGTTTGAGCCATTCGGCATTTGTTAATATAATGGATGAGTTCAACTCATTCGAGGGTGTTATAGAGTTTCTTAGTTGGAAAACACAACTACAACTCAATCTAATACTTATGTCTGCCAATCAGGCTTTATCTAGTCCGACTTTAATCGAGTTTTTGTTAGACTGAACAGATGTGCATGATTATTCAAGGTAGTAATCTTAAACTACCAACTGAGTATGGTTACTAATCTTTGCCATACTAGTAGCATGCACCTTAGTCTTTTGCCAATTGTTTATTCATTTTGCTTTTAATACGAATTCTTTCATCTAAACCATGAGTTTTCATGTCGACCTCATGTTGGTTAAAGTTTATAGTCGAGTTACTCCGACATGTTGCGCTTGTAGATGGTATAACGTTTCATGATTTATATTTTAGGTCCAAATCTTTAATACAAAGGATATGAATTTATTTTCACTTATCGAGCGATCATTTCAGGATAGGTAGTGAACGTCCGAGATGACAAGTCATTTTCATAAGGAGTCATTCGTGGAATATTGTCACAATTCTTCCACACTTATGGAGATCTAGTTGTCAAAGACAACTTTAACTTAGTTAATTAACGAGGAGGGAATACAAGCGTAATATTAACGAGAACATGTTTATTCAGGACAATCATTAAACTTGAAACGCCAATCTCAAGCACGTTTGAGAATGATAGTCAATTCATGCCCCAATTTGATATGGATATCTTATCCAAAGATATACATTTAGTAAGATTTGAGGCACTCATCTGTCTTGAGCTGAGTTTTCTATTATAATGATCATCATGTGATTTGAGAACCCAAACTTCAATGTTTCACTTGAGAAGTCGCAACCCCCGTAATTAGAAATATCCAATTTGAAGTGAATAACATGTCACAAAACTACAATCGTCTTATTGGTGGTAGTTAGGAACTGAAGGATAACAATGTATTTTACAAAAACCATTAATAAGGTCTGCATACGTGTGCAACACCTTAAAATCTTACGGCTTCACTTACTGATAGCCATAAATAGTCTTTCGAGAATGATGTTGATCTTTAAACTATACCAAGTTGTAAAATTATAGATGGATTATTCGTATAGGAGAAAACAAATAAGGTTTACGTTTGGTGAATTAGCACTTCTGGATCAACGAGCCAAAATAGACGTAAGTGTTTGAACACTTGGCTGAAGGAAATTAGAACTGATTATATTACCAAGGATAGTCACAAGGGGATTAGAGTTTACGGAAAAGTCATTCGCGTTAAATGACAGAAGAGTTCATATTAAGATATTAGGACGTGCGGTGAAAGCACTATTGAATAATTGCGAGTTATTAAGAATATTCACAATGTGACTCGAGTTTAAGGAATCAACTGTATTGAGGAGATACTTTATTATTGTTTGACATTAATTCATAATATTCATTAGGATTATCGAATCATCCCTCGAATAGGTAAAAGCGAATCATATTTCGCCGCTCTTCTCGGTCGTATGTCCGCTCTTCTCGGCCGTATGTCCTTCAAAGAGGCGTTTAGTTCGAGTATCTGACGACCATCGAGTCTCATATACTTAAGTAATATATTAGTTATTCAAACTTATTTATTGAATTATATTTGTTCATTTAAGCATTAATCAAAACAACGGAATTTCCTAGAGTTCACAAGTATAATAATTCACAGTTACGAAGGCCAAAATGTAACTGTCAATTACTTTACTGGATCATTCTAGTATTCTCCCATCACAAATCATAATTCCAAATTTTCTTTTGGGTTTTGTTGTTCTTTTCTGATTGTTCATTTCGTTCGATTACGCACTTTGTAACTATCAAACTTTCCAACTTTTTCAATCATTAATAGTTTGTTGCTAACAACAACTAGTTGTTAATTGTCTAACTATTCTTTTCGTCCAGACGGGACGCGTAAGGGAAGATTCAAGCTTCGTTCCTTTGCAAGTTCGACTCAGCAATTATCCTAACGGTAATGCTTCGAAACTGTTGAGCAGGTTTAAATACCTCTACTAGTTGTTGAGTAGGCTATCAAACCTCTACCGCCTGTTGAGCAGGTTATCAAAACCTCTACCAGTCGTTGAGAAAGTTTTCAAAACCTCTGCCAACCATTGAGCAGGTTATCATAACCTCTACCAATTATTAAGCATCTTATCTAAACCTCTACCAATTGTTGAGCTAGTTATATTCCAACCATTCTATTGTCTCAGCTGAGAGGTAAAAGTAAACTAATTGCTCATGAGAATTCTACTTAGTTCATTGATGATATTGTTCAAACTAGATTTCCTAGTTAAGGCTAAACCAAACCTAGTTACTTTAGCTCATCATGTAATATGCATGATATATATACACACAATTACGCACACAAACTGCCTTTACAAGTGACAAATTGTTTATTTAGACTCATTCAAACTTATGAATGATATCCATATATTTCATGAATTTAATAAAAATGTCAATGTTGTATAAAAAAATATACATTTCAACCAATAACCCATGAAATTGACATTTATAGCTACTTGTTTTCCAAATGAGCAAAAATGCCCATGTTTTTTTTAAGGACCAACGTAATTTTTTTTTTATTTTTTTTTTGTCGTGTTAGTTTTTCTTTACCAAAACTTAGAACATATTTTCACATCATCATGTAATCTCGTATTATAAATAATACTTTAACAAAATCATTTTATCACACTTTTCACAGAAACCCATTTTGTTATTTCGGCCAAAGCCCATTTTTCACAACTAATTGTTCACATATGATAAGTTCTTAACCAAGACTTTTCTTATATACTTAAGTATGGTTTCAAGCGCTGAAAATTATATAGATTTTTAAACTAAAAACTATTTCATAGATTCGATCGTTTTCCGTCGAGATATCATTTTTACCGACTCTTTACGAATAGTAAAATACCTGTTCCACATTTAATCCACATTGTTTCATCATGTAAAAATATACGTATATTTTCGCATAAAATACATATATCAAAGCTGTCAAAGCTTTATTTTTCATAAGAATACTATTAAGTCAAAATACACATTTTTAACTGGTTTTATGACTAGTTCACTATGTAATATTTTATAACTTAATTTATATTATCACATAGCTAATTATTTATTTTTCACATCTAGTATTTCTTTATAAAATACTTCATTTCTAGAATTTGTTTTCAATTTTTTTTTACATAATATTTTCACATATAATTTTATACATACATACATACATACCACATGTATACATATGACCATTAAAATCTTTTTTTTTACATACTTTGTTAGTGATCAAATATACGAATCATATAATTTAAATACTTTATTAAAAACTTGTGTTTCCCTTCAAAATATATGTTTTTGAATGTGCCCTAATAAAATAATGCCAAAACATTTTTTTAATGCATTTTAAGATTCTTTTTGTACATAGAATCAACAAGTAATCATCATCATGTGATCCGTTTTAATCATAAAAATACTTATTTTATATGCCATAAAGCACTTCCAAAAATATATATTTCTAGATACTCAAATGTTAGTGACAAACACATATCAATTTTCTCAAAATTTTAACCTTTTTGAACGTGGTTAACAAATAGACAATCCTTCGTCTTCACATAATCATATATACATCTAATCATAAAAGTTTATGTATAATAGTGATTTTTTTTTATAAAATTCCAATTATCATTTAATGTAATCATAAAAACATTGACCATAAAATATATGCGAACATCAAGTGACATATATAACACATACTTAGAACATGTTTTCATTTCATATTTTCATGATAAAGATGTAGTTTTAATGTTCTTGAAATCTTTTATAAATGATAATCACTAACTCATATATGTACGGTTACATATATACACACGTATTCATCATTTTTTTTTATAAAATGATAGTATGTTCCGTTGATCGTTTTGCAAGTATAATTAAAACAATTTTTTTTTTGAAATTTTGTAACTTTTGACACCAATATAATTGTTCTTTGTACACATTCACGTATACACCCATTTACAGGCAACTCACACACACATATATAATCATATATATGAAACATATTTTTCTTATTTTACTGGGCAAGTCATCTAACTAATCGCAGCTGTTGGCATCTGGCTATTCGGCTTCATTGGCTTTCCGCATTATTTTCAAGTCTTAGTTTAAGATTAGGCACTACTCGCTAGCGTCTAATTCACTTAAACTACGGCTCTGATACCAATCTGTCACACCCCGATTTTCGGGTCACGTCATGATGATTGGATTTATACAAGTACGTAGCCGTTTTAAGTTTTACAGCGGAAGTCTTACGGACCAAAATTAACATTTACATTTACACGTGTATTCTACGGCTACATACTAAATTTTGTTTATGCCAATGTAATTCCTTTGCCAAATAGCCAGCCAATGCCTTCAAAATCGCCGCACAGCTTACTTGAGATAACTATATTCTTATCTGAAATGCATACTAAAACAAGTCAGCTAACGCTGGTGAGTTCTAAGTTTATTTAGTAAGGGCAAAACTATTTCAAGGACCTGTTATTAAGTTCATAAAAAAAATAATCAAACTTTTATGAAAAACAGTCCTTTTATAATATCATCTCCACGAGATATAAAACATTGGCTTGTCAGGCACGCTTGTTCAAAACACTTGTGCACATGAAAAATCTCTGGAAAACACACTAGCACATCCCATGCTATGTTAATAGTTTAAGCCACATGTAATAAATTAGTTTTGCCATGCCATACGATATGATGTACTCGAGATAATGATATAACGATCATAGACTAGCTAGGTACTATGATAAACTTCGGTCATAAGTCCATAATCAACCAAGAAACACGTCGTTGCCCCACAACAGTCCAAACATATAAACTCCCTCGCTAAATATCCTGACCAGAGCGACTGGTCGCGAGAGCAGGCCCTTCTAACCTGATAGATCTACCAATATAGTCTGTGGCCTCCCCGAGGTTAATGATTATGGGGGGATTTAGGGGCTCAACAATATATACACATACTGCTGACCCAACTTATACCGTCATAACACTATACATGATCCCGATTACCCATCATATCACCATATCATGCTTTTCCCCCAAAACAGTTAAATAAACATTTATTTAAAACGGGGCGAAGAGCTCACGTATGTTAAAACAGTTTAACACAAAACCGTTACAAGTCTGCATTCTAGCCCAAAACGTATTCAAAACAATTTAAAGCAAGGGCTTCATAGAACTCACATAAGTTAAAACAGTTTAACACAAATACCATTATGAGTATGCATTCCAGCCCAAAACGTATGTAAAAACCATTTAAAGAGAGGGCGTCAAAGAACTCACCTTAGCCATGCACTTAAATATTTCCTATTGATTTTCAGATATAATCTTGTCATAATTCCGAATCTTCGGCCTTAAGTTCCTGATCTATAATCATATATATGTCTGAATTAGGATATGGAAGTAGACTATATCCTATTTGGCTTAACCGGCCATCTAACGTGTCGTCTCACACGTTACGAGTTTATTGGATTCATGTGTTTTTTTATTATCCGTGTATCATACTTTTTAAATTGTTGACATATATTATTACCTATAAAATTTGTTTTGATTTTTAACTCAGGTAATTATCTAGGTTTGATAATCAATATTATTTGGGTATAATTATTTGCTCAAAAACTAATTATTTATATTTATGTGTACATATTTATATACCGTCTCATTTGGTTTGTATTTTATATGTGCCAAATTGATAGTAATTATAAATTTTACTTATATAATTCACACTCGTCTCACTCGTCTGGCACAATACAAATCGATAGCAAAACGTCTAGTTTATACCTTTCGCGTCCGATTCACGTTTACGAATCTTCTCAAAACCGACATGCAACGAGACCCGATTACATCATTGTGTTCGTTTTTCCATTACGAACGTTTCTCCGGCCTCAGATCGTCCACGCAACCTTGTTTGAGCCACCATGCAATACCAACAAGTTTCCTGATTTTATTCAAGAAACTGTCACAAACTGATCAGTATAAAAACCAGACTTACGATAACCTGATCGTACTTTCCTTCGGTGGAAATGTTCACATACGTATACGAAACATACAGTCCAAATTTCGTCAGTAACCAACGGTCGGATCTCCGGGAAAGTGACGATCTTTGGGACTGGGTTTTCAGTGACGGAAATTACGAAATGTTACGTTTTTGGACATAAAAATCGTACCTCTGGGTAAGATATACAAAAACTGAACGGTAGATGTTAACTTCCATATGTTAGGCACAACCCGACCAAATTTTCGACGTATCCAACGGCTAGATCTTCGGGAATCCGTCCTAGAAAACCACTGCGTTTTTGGAAACACAACATGCAACCATGTTTATAATGTTTCTCACGAATTTAAACGGTTTTAGAGAAGGATTCAGGCTAAATAAAGCTTACCATTGCGTTCGGGACGTCGAGAAATGGTTCCGGGACGAAAATAACATCTTCGGCCGTCGGCCGACCGCCGCGGACCGCCACCGGACCACCGCCGGCCGCCACCAACCGCCGCCGGAACTTCTCCAGCCACCACCACCAGCTCTCCCCCTTCTCTCTCTACTCTCTCACACCTTTGTGTGTGTTTGTGGTGGATTAATGAAGAAAAAGAAGAGAATTTTTGTTTATATAGTGGTCGGTAATTCGCCTGTTGCTCCGTGCCAGCTCGTACCGCGTACAAATCTGACCGATATTGCGTTTTTATTTAACTTCGTTTCGTAAATTTAGATACCATAAGATATAATAAATACTCTCGGGATATTTGTTGCATCAAATATGACGTGTATGACGATAATGGCTCGGAACACGTTAATAACGTGTATTTTGCACACTTAACTGTTTTAAGCGTTTTCTCGTACTGAATGTCAATATTATAATTTCTCTACTTATATTGAATCAAAACGAGTATTTGATAATATTTTTCACGTCATTTTAGGCATCGAGACTGCTTCAGCAAATAACGTAAACGTACGAACGTTTAGCGCGGTTTTATCGGTTCCGCACGCGTAATTTGCATTTTGACATTCGAATTGAATTTCCGAATGAATATAAATGAGAATAATGATATTCATAGTCATGACGCCTGACGTGTCACGTTTCTGACAGATACCAGCTATTTACCGCGTTATCAATTTATGGTGTGAATTATCATTTGAGAGACTTAAAAATCATTGTTACGACCTTGTTACATGATTTTAATTATTTATTGGACTTGAGATTATCGATTTGGGCTTCAGATGAACCTAGAATCTTTAATGGGCCTTGTGTGTCTATTTCGTTGGCCCACACTTTAAGTACCGAATTTTGACGGGTGTCACAGTCGCCGAGGCAAACACAAACCCGGTGGCTCCACCAAAGGAAGTACAACCTTTACTTACTGAGTTTCAAGATGTTTTCCTAACTGATTTACCTGCAGGTTTACCACTTATGCGCGATATTCAGTACTGTATTATTTTCATCCCGGGTGCGGTTATCCCAAATACACTTACGTATCGGATGAACCCTAAAGAATATGAAGAGTTGCATAGGCAAGTGGCAGAGCTTCTTGACAAAGGGCTAATTCGGGAGAGTATAAGCATGTGCGCAGTCCCCGCGTTGTTAGTTCTAAAATCAAACGGGTGTATCGCATGTGTATTGACTGTAGAGTGGTTAATAAAACTACAATCAAGTATAGGTTTCCCATACCGCGATTTGAAGATTTGTTAGATCAATTGCATGGTGCTAATATTTTTTCTAAATTGATCTCAGAAGTGGGTATCACCAGATTCGCATGCGTCCGGGGGACGATTGAAAAACTGCGTTTAAGACTAGGGACGGGTTATACGAATGGATGGTCAATGCCCTTCGGCCTTTCCAACGCCCCTAGTACCTTCATGCGCTTAATGAACCATATCTTTACACCGATAATTGGAAAGTGTTTTGTTGATTACTTTGATGATATTCCCATATTTAGTCTTGATCATCAACAACATCTCTGGCATCTCAAGCAAGTATTTTTTATTATGCGGGAACAAAAATTTTATGCCAACAACAGTAAGTGCCATTTTTTATCACATGAGGTTTTATTTTTGGGGTACCTTATTTCGGAAACTGGAATACAGATGGATGACGCTAAAATCGAAGCAATACATGGCCCATTCCGATAACAAGTCACGAAGTTCGCAGTTTTCATCGTTTAGCATCTTTTTACCGTCGGTTCATTCGTAACTTCAGCACCATTATGGCTCCTATAACTGATTGTTTGAAAGGCCAAACCTTCCAATGGACATCGACTTCAACAAATGCCTTTGTAGAACTCAAACAGTGTTTCATGCACGTACCTGTCCTAGCAATTCCCAATTTTCAAAATACCTTCCAAGTCGAATGTGATGTGACACCCCGCCCGACGGCGGAAACACCGGGCTGTCATTGGAATTGGATATCAAAAGTAACCAAAGCACATGGTAATCATTTATTAAGCCAAATAATAATTAATATGTTTGGAACAAGAGTCTTAAATAGAACAATAAAAGTAACAAAACAGAGTAATAACTGCAATTGTATTTATTATTAACTAGGTCCAATGCAATCTTAAGTCTTGGCAAAGCAGCAAATTAATATCAAGCATCACCTGAAATATGTAAAAATAAAGTTAGCTAATTAAAGCTAGTGAGCAAACCACAATTTGTATACATAATAATATAGAAATCCGAGATCATCATAATATGCTGCGCAATCTTACATGCATAGCTATTTCATATCATTCTCGACCATGACACCTTGAACACACATTGAACACATTGAACAACATCATTGTATAGCATCTTGTAATCGTTTGTCATGAGGAACCAACTCATGTTATTAATTAAAGATAACCTTTTTAGCAACCGTCACGTAACCGTCTCGATATAAGTTATCAATAATTATTTAAGCATCTAAGGGACATAGCAACATAGCATCGCAACTAGTATCATCGTATAGCAACTTGTAACATAGTAACTTGTAACATTGAAATTTGAATGGCCGGGTTTAAATCACCTGTTTTGAAATAATTGCAGGTGGGTTTGTCAAACCATTAGCGCTAACATTGTACCGGTGGGATTACTAAGTAACAATACTACTTTAAACTACCACATAAGGATTGCATCTTGTCGCGAGTCAAGACTAACACATATAATGATCTCATTTGAAAAACAAATAGACAATTGAAAACATTGTATAGTAATTGAACATATTTCAGCCCCAAAAAGTAAAGGTAAAAAGGGGAGTGATTTTACTCACCTTGAAATGCAAATAGATAACCGAAATAGAAACGCAGCTATAACGAACCAAGGGTTGCCCAAATATTAGTATCACCTAATTAATTGGGAAAACTCTAACTTAGAAACGAAACAAACGAAACAATAGTAACAAGAATCAAAATCCGAGATCTAGGGTTTTAGATTACAAATTGAGAATTAGGGTTTTGAAATACTGATAGTCACTATGTATAGGTTGGACTCACCGGCTTGTCGGTGTTACTTTTGTATGTATCTGTAGTACTTGTAATTGTAGTAGTTCTAGCGAACCTACGGGCGAATCTATAGATTCGCCCGCAGTTCAAGTTATCTTTTGTATTAAGGTGTCGACTGGGCGAACCTATGTGCCCAGCGAACCTGTGTTGGTTCGCCAGATAGATTTGCTGTAGCGAATCTATCAGCGAACTTAACACTGCTATATATTGTAACCTTATCTTCATTTGAATGCAACTTTTGCACATCTTTTACCAAAGCTATTATTCACTGATTGTGTTGTGTAATCGTTCAATCTGAGGTGCTAGGAGCATATTCTACTTATCTTTGTAGCTTATATACCTCATTTGTGTGTGTAATCTTGTTATTGGGTTGTTTGGATATTATACACTTTGTTCTTCAAGCCTTGGATATTTTTGTGTTAAACAAGTCATAATAGCACTGAAATCACGATCTTTATGGACCAACAAAATGGTATCAGAGCCTAAGAAGGATCCATTTTGAATTAAATTGCATCAGATTTGTTGAAGATTCATCATTATCATCATCACAAGCAACAAATTTCATCAGAGATCTGCATCATCTATTGTCTCTACAACTCAGATCTGGGTTTTTAAACTCGATTCCAACATATACCCAAACCAGATCTGATCATCTACTCATCTAGTTCATCTCAAATTCATACCAAAACATACATCAAAACCCTTAACCCTAAACCAAACCCATTCACCATCACCATAACCAAACAGATCCATACACCAAACCCTAACCCGTACCACATTCACCCGTTACCAAACCCATCCCCCATCATCTTCACAACCACCACTGAACCTACGTCACTCTCACACCATCTCCAACGTACTCGTTCAAACAAAAAAAAAATAGAAGAAGAAGCAGATTTTGTGTGACGGTTGTTATTGTGGTCACCATGAACAGAAACAAGAAAGAACAAGAAAGTGTGAAGCTTGTTTCTTGAAACCGAACAAAAGACAGCAGATCGTGTTCTTGTTGTTTTGTTGTTGGTTATTTGAGTAACAAAGAAGACGAAGCTGCTATGTTGATGCCGAGTTTCGAACAAAAAGAAAGCCAACAGCAGCTGTAAAAGAACAAGACTGAGTTCGAGAGATCTGTTTGTTGTGTGTTTGTATTTGCTGCTGTAAACGAGAAAAAGAAACAAAGAAGAAGTGAAATAAAACGTGCAGCAGCAGTTTGTGTGTATGTTGTTTGTTGTGTTGTTGCGCTGTGTTGTGCTGTTAACAAGAAGAAAACGAGCAGCAGATACAGATCTGTGGGAATTGTGACTGTGCTTGTGAAGAAGAAACAGCAGATCGACTGCTGTAAGAGTTGTTGTTGGTTGTGGAGTGAACAAGAAAAAGTAGCAGCAGCAGATCGTTTCTTTTTGTTGATGTTATTGTTGTTTCAGCAGATCGAGAGAGTAGAGATATGTTGTTGTGTTCTTTGTGTTACTAAAGAAACAACAGCAGCAGCTAGACGAAGAGCAGCAGCAAACTTGACGTTTGTGTTGCTGTGCTACTGTTATTAATTCGAACCAGGGAGGAGATCGAGTTCGTGTTTATTGTTTTGTGTGTGTTGTTGTTGATTGAGTGTGATAAACAAGACAAAACAACCGCTTATATTGTTGGAACAAAACTCAAAAATCTGGTGGGCCTAGGAGATTAGGATTAGAGTTAGATTTGGGTCGAATTGTTAGGTTGGTTTGTGATTTAAACCATTTCGGGCCTGAAGATTATGTTTGGGCTGATGGAATAGGCTGAACAAGACTTGAACAAGCGTTTTTTTAACGTTTGGCCGGAAGTTAGCGTTTTAAAATTTGGGCCGTGTTGGAGTTGGTTCGTTTAATGTTAGGCCGGATCTATTTGTATACCTTTGGGCCTCAAGTTGTGTGGAGTTGAGTTCGGGATTGGCAGAATCTTTAAATGTTTTATCTTTGGGCCAAAACTAAAAGATGAGAAGCATACAAGTAGGGGGAGTTAATGGATCAAACTTTGCCTACAATGTAGAAAAGCTTCAATAAAGGGGGAGATATAGAAGATCACTCGTTTGTTACTTTTACCGGAGCTGAACTCGATTGAGGATGTTGATAATGATAGACTAAGGGGGAGTATGAGTCTGAAAATGATAGTCTATATTATCAATGTAGTCAAAGTCACCAAAGTCAATGTCATGATTAAAGTAATTGTCAAGTTAAGAGAAGCTTTAAAAGAGAATGAACACTTAAAAAGAACTCTTTTGGAAAAGAACTGTGAAATAAACTACTTGACTGAGCAAGTTACACTTGCTGAATTTGAAGCAAGAAAACTTAAAAACAAATTGCAACAGTGGACGATATCTGGTATGAAAAGGGAGGAACTCTGCAAGAAACAAAGGGGGGCCAGAGTTAAGACGGGTTTGGGTCTTAGTAACAATGAAACATATGCATATCCTCCACCTAGTACTTTCTGTTACTCACCTACACCTATTCCTCATCCCTCAAATGAGTTAATTCAAGAAATTATTCAGAATGATACTGACAGTTCAATTGCAGGTTTAAGTGAAGTTAATCTTAAGGAGGTTAGAGAGGATTACGCATATGGTGGGAGTGTTGGGCTCGGTTGTTCTAGCAGTAGTGATTGCAGTAGTTCTGATTCCAAGAAGTCTTTTGAAGACATTAGCTTAATTAATTCTGTTTGTAGTAATGTGTCATGTTCAGACAATTCCATGTTTAATAGTGATTTAGGGTGCTCTACTTCAAACTCTAATATGTTGAATGATGTTTTGTTTGAAAAAGCGTGTAAAAATGGCAAAGACAAACTTTCAGGCCATGTCTCTGAAAGTCAAACTAAAACAAACTGTTTTCAAAAGTTCTTCACTCATTAAATTCCATCTTTCACACCAGTGAGAATTTCAAAACCAAAAGACACGGAATCAACTTTTTCATACATTCTCAAACCTAAATCTGAATCTAACAAGGTAAAAGTCACAATTAAGTCAAAACAACCTTATGACTCTTACAGTGACAGCAACTCTCAAGTGTCTGAATGTGATGAGGAAATTGAAATGGATAAAATTCCGATTAACAAAGTTTCCAATGGTTTGAAGTCTCATTGCTTTAAGTGTGGAAATACTGGTCATACTGCTAAGCAATGCACTGAGTCAATCAAAAATAGCTCAAAGCAAAAATCTTTTGGAAAAAGATTAAATACATTTGTAAATAATTTCTTTTGTAATTCTTCTTCTGCTTCACCACCCAAGTACACAAAGGTTTGGGTGCCAATTTCAAAGGTCTAACTTTTTATTCTTTTAATAAATGTCAGGAACATTCAAATGCCGTTGTAAATAGTCATTGGCATATTGACAGCGGATGTTCCAGACATATGACATGGTTGAAGGACCTCCTGACTAACTATAGGATCATAAATGGCGGTTATGTTGCTTTTGCGGGAGACAAGAAAGGTGGCAAGATGATTGGTCAAGGAGAAGTCTCAAATGGCTCACTTACTTTGGAAGACGTCAACTACGTTCCTGAACTGGCATTCAATCTTCTCAGTGTATCACAAATCTGTGATAAGAATATTCCTGTGATGTTTCTTCCAAATGAATGCCTGTTCTTGAAGCCAGAGTTTACTATCCCTGAAGATATGGTGATCATGCGAGCTCCAAGACGAAATGATACCTATATGCTGAATATGGGATCAAAGGAATCAAACTCCACCGTGACATGTCTTCTGTCTAAAGCTTCATCTTTTGAATCATTTTTGTGGCATAAACGTTTAGGGCACATTAATTTTAAAATTCTGAATAAATTGGTTAAGAACAATTTGGTTAGGGGTTTACCACTCAAAGACTTTTCAGTGGTTGAGAAATGCATGGCTTGTGCTAAAGGAAAACAGCACAAAAAGCCACATAAACTTAAAATTACAAATACTATCTCAGAACCCCTCGAATTGTTACATACTGATTTATTTGGTCCAATAAGCGTCAAATCTATTGCTAAAAAGTCTTATTGCTTGGTTGTCACAGATGATTACTCTAGGTACACCTGGGTGAGATTCATGGCAAACAAGAGTGAGACTGCAGAAGAGTTGATGAAGCTGATTCCTCTAATAGAGGTTCTTGGAAAGAAGAAGGTTCAAGCCATCAGAAGCGATAACGGAACTGAATTCAGAAACCACATCTTCAACTCCTTCTGTGAACAACGGGGTATTCTCAGACAGTTTAGCGCCGCCCGAACACCACAACAAAATGGTGTTGCTGAAAGGAAGAATCGAACCCTTGTGGAGGCCGCTAGAACTATGCTGATTGAGTCAAAGCTTCCAATTATTTTCTGGGCTGAAGCAGTTAATTGTGCAGCTTATGTTCTTAACAGGGTACTGATTGTCAAAGAAAAGATGAAGACTTCATACCAACTGTTTCGAGGGATTAAGCCGCTGATTGATTTTCTGCGCCCCTTTGGATGTTCTTGCACTCTTTTGAATACTCAAGATCAGAAGACGAAGTTTGGTGCTGTCTCTGATGAATGCTTCTTTGTGGGCTACTCGAACACACAAAAGGCGTATCGTGTTTACAACAAGCGAACGCGGATTGTGCAAGAGTCCTACTATGTTGATTGGCAAGAGTCAAACACTACCAGTATTGGTAGTGAACCGGCATGGTTTTATGATTCCACCACCATTTTCAAATCATTTAATCTTCCTGACTCTGACGATGATGATATCATTCCACACACATCAGTTTCTATTTTCAATCATCCATCTACACCATCACAACCACAACCTTCAACATCAGCCACACAACTACCTCCCACTCCATTTGACATTCCATCACCTCCACCACCTCAAACTGTTCAAACTTCTCCATCAGATATTCCATCCACATCTACTACCTTTCAATCCCCTGCCACTAATACAATTCCTACACCCTCACAACCATCTAATCAACCACCCTCAACCGAACCAAATCCTTCTCTCCTCAACACTGACTTCAAAACCTTGAAAAACCATCCTCACGATTATATCATTGGATCTATTACTGATGGTGTGCGAACTCGGAGTCAGAGTGGTTTGATTAATGAATGTCTTTATGCTGCCTTTCTGTCTCAAGTTGTTCCAAAGAATTATAAACAAGCACTTGAAGATCCAAGTTGGGTGGATGCCATGCAAATGGAGCTGCAGCAATTTAGGAAGTTTAAAGTTTGAGAATTGGTTGATCTTCCTTCTAATAAGTGTCCAATCGGCACTAAATGGGTTTTCCGAAACAAGCTAGATGATCGTGGTGTTGTAATCAGAAACAAGGCGAGACTGGTTGTTCAAGGATTTGCTCAAGAAGAGGGAATCGACTACACCGAAGTTTTTGCTCCAGTCGCTCGCCTGGAAGCCATCAGAATCTTTCTTGCTCATGCCGCGAACAAAAACTTTAAGGTTTATCAGATGGATGTGAAATGTGCATTTCTATATGGAGATATCGATGAGGAGATCTATGTCTGTCAACCACCAGGTTTCGAGGATCCCGATTTCCCGTCAAAGGTTTACAAGCTTGATAAATCCTTGTATGGGTTGCATCAAGCTCCACGAATCTGGTATGAAACTCTGACACAGTATCTTCTCAGCAAAGGTTTCTCTCGTGGGACTATAGATATGACACTGTTCAAGAAGGAGGTGAATGGCGAGTTGCTGATCGTTCAAGTATATGTTGATGATATCATTTTTGGTTCGACTAATGAAGGGTTGTGTAGAGAATTTGAGAAGGTGATGATGGATCGTTTTGAGATGACCATAATGGGGGAGATGTGTTTCTTCTTGGGGCTACAAGTTGAACAAAAGCCTGATGGAATTCTGATTCACCAAGAGAAATATATCAAAGAGATCCTCACGAAGTTTGGCATGGATGATTCTTCTCCTGAATTGATTCCTTTTACAGCTCAAAAATGCCTTACTTCCGATGATAATGGGAATCCAGTGGATGCTCATCGGTACCGCTCGATGATCGGATCTCTCATGTATCTAACTGCAAGCCGACCAGATATTACATTTGCCGTGTGTTACTGTGCTCGTTTCCAAGCCAATCCAAAAGAATCACATGAAAAAGCCGTTAAACGCATTTTTCGCTACCTTAAGGGTTCCTCTCGTTTGGGACTTTGGTACCCAAAAGGTGGGAACTTTGATTTACATGCTTTTTCTGACAGTGATCATGCTGGTTGCAGGATTAACAGAAAATCAGTCACTGGCGGATGTCAATACCTTGGGGAATGTCTCGTTTCATGGCAGAGCAAGAAGCAAACAACCGTCTCTCTGTCCACAGGAGAAGCAGAATACATTGCTGCTTCAAGTTGCTGTTGCCAAGTGCTGTGGATTCAACATCAGATGATGGATTATGGCATCAACTTTCTTCATACACCACTCTTTTGTGATAATGAAGCTGCTGTTGGAATTGCCAAGAATCCTATTCATCACACTCGCACCAAGCACATTGAAACAAGAATTCATGCAATCAGGGATGCACAGGAAAAGGGGTTTATTGATATTATTCCTATTGAAACTCGAAAGCAAAAAGCTGATCTTTTCACAAAAACTTTTGACAAACCACGTTTTTATGAACTGATCTCCATGCTGGGACTTATATCTTTTTAAAACCTTTTTCTGTGAGAATCCTTTTGTAAATATGTAAATAACTTTTCTTTTTCTTCTTTGCAAATTCCGTGGGTCACTCGGTTCATCGCTCCGTTACCTTATTTTATCTTTATCTTCTTTTATTTCTTTCTATCTTTCTTTTATTCTGTATATATATATATATATTAAGAAAATCTGAAAAACAAAAATTTCCTAATTGATTGCTACAATATAGAAATTTTGGGGGAGATTTAAAAGATTAACTATTTATAGTTTTTCAAATTTTGCTATTTCAGGATTATCTCCGTTTTAATTGATGTTGAAGAGACGTTGAAGGAGGTCAGAAGCATTGCGTTTGGGATATGTCAGATAGGCTCAGCCCGAAAACAAAGTAAACAGTGATTGTGCAGCCAAACATAATGTTCAAGATCTCGACAACAAGGATTATCTCCTTGACATGATTGGATTGCACAAAGATAAGGGTTCTGTCAAAAATGGGTTGAGAGCGTCAAATCTTTGCCTTGATTTCTCTAAACATCCCAAATCACCCTCGCCCTATCCCCGAATCGAGTTTCTAGTATGCAAAACAAATAAAATAAAAAGCTGCTAGTGATGCTCTTCGGAAAAGCCTCTGAGTGAGTTACTCGTTAACTCCTCAGAACGTATTGAGTCAAGTGCTTAACTCCTCTGCTATACGGAAGTATTGACCTGGAGTTGGTGGATCTTCTCTGCTATACGGAAGTATTGACCTGAAGATCCACCGAGCATGCTCAAATGTTTATCTCCTCTGTTATACGTCAGTATAGACCTGGAGCTCTAGACTATTTGAGTTTCCCAAATAATAAGTCGCATTGTATTCAAAAGAATCAATTGCTGACAAGCTCCACTCACAAAGAAAAGATGCAAAAATTGCACAAGTGTCAAAAGAAGCAAATGCTTCGGTCAACATTCAAAAGTTGATCATTGAAATTCAGGCAAAGTCAATCGTATTGCTCAGATATACCCTGATGACAGAACTTGTTCTTTTTACCTAGATGTCTGTGGGGACCGAGTTGTCTGAGCTTCTTCAATTAAACCATAAACATGATAAAAGAAGCTGCTGATCTCTTGTTGAAAGGACTAAGGCATGGGTTTAAATGGACAAACATATCTGCAATCCCGCCAATCGATGATTCTCCGGATTCTGATCAAGACATCATGAAAAATATATATCCTTATTAGCGTTCAAAATTCCTCTCTGATATTTTATTTTATTTTATTTTATTTTTAACTTCCATCTTGTTATTAATAGTACTTTTAAGATCATATATGTTTATATTTTTTGGAGCGTTGAAATCGTGGGACGTTTTCACGGATTTACAAAGTTTTAAAATTTAAGAAAATCCTAAAATATTTTAATTTGTGTGCGAGCGAACCTGCTAGCGAACCTACAGGTTCGCCCGAACCTCAGGTTCGCCCGCAACCTTTTTGCACCACCGCCGCAGGCCGTGTTGACGTTTGGTCTTCTGGCGAATCTAAAGTTCGCTGTACAAAAAGTTCGCTGGCCTGTATTAAGTTCGCTGGACTGTCTGCCAGCGAACCTATGTCTGTATATATAGGCTGTGACAGCGAAGTTTTTCAAAACATTCGCTGTCACCACTGTAGCAACGTTTTTCAAAAATACCAACGGCCGTTCGTTCGATCCTCACTATTTCCCCGATTTTTCACTTATTTACACTGCGTTTTGGTCTGGTATGTAATCGTCCACATCCTAATCTCTGTTTTAACCCCTTAATCGCACCATAATCCTGTTTAATCTGTCGGCCTATGATTGTGTATTGTTTAAATGACTGATTTTGTGTTTGTTGTTAGGGTTTTACTTCATAATAGCCTCGTTTAATGGTTATGTTACTTGTTTGTTGCTTTGTATGCTTGATAATGGTGTATTGATTGCGATTCTGGCCGTTTTTCAAAAACTAGGGTTTCCAGCGAACCTATGTGTTCGTCTGGCGAATCTGAACAAAAGTTCAAAACTTTGAGCGAACCTATGTCGTTATGCTGCCCGCGCAACAACATAGATTCGCCCGACTGTTTCTAGCGAACCTATACATTCGCTCGACCAAAATGACTGATTTTTCATGTCAGTGAATCTATAGGTTCTGGTGCCAAAATCTCAGGTTCGCTCTTTCAGCGAACCTAATTTCCAGCGAATCTATTAACTGTTTTTCAAATCTTCGTTTCTGATCAATCTCCGTTTATTTTTCAGGCACAATGTCGACTTTATTCTTCGAAAGAAAGCACAACATGTGTGCTTTGCTTGACGAGAATTTCGAAAAGGCCGGAGGATATAGAGACTTTATCAAATGGCTCAAGTCCTCTCACATATATCATGCCATTTCTCACTCACCTACTATATATGAACTGCATGTTCGGGATTTCTGGCGAACTGCGGTGATGAACGTGTCGGTACAGCCATCACGTATTTGTGCCAAAGTCGGCGGCTATGATTTGGAGTTTACTGAAGCTGATCTGGCTAGGATCTTGAAGTTAGAAGGGGATGTGGGTGAGGAGGTCAGTATGACTGCAGAAGAAGTGTATGGGGCATTCAGGACTGCTGGGTATGAGGGTCCGATGCCCGGTGAGAAGAAAATGGAGTTCGTAAAGTCCTATTTGATCCAGGAATGGAGGTACATAGCACACGTGTTTATTATGTGCCTGGATCATAGGAAAGGGGGTACGGACGGGCTGAACTTAGACTGGGCACGCGCTATGATGCTGTTTTGCCGAGGGCAAAAAGCCAATCTTGCGAAGCTGATCTTCAACTATCTACTGGAGAACATCCATGCCACCAAAGGGGCTAAGTGGTTGATGTACCCCAGATTCATTCAGATGATTCTGAATGATAAGCTGCCAAATCTGCCGGTGGAGGGTGCAGAACTGAAGATCTGGGAGATGCATTCAAGGATCTTCAAAGATTGTAAGTCAGTGAGGTCGGATTGTGTCGGAAGGCCTTCATTCTTATGGGAGAATATGTACCCGGCAGACAGATGGGTACAGATACAGAGATTGATTGAGTCTGAAAGGAAAATGGGTGGAGAGAATATTGAGGAGGTTGAGAAGAAAATAAAGAAGAGGAAAGCGTACGCAAAGGAGAAAGATTATTCGTTCGAGCGAGAGGTGGATGAAATCCAGGCAGAGATAGATGCTGGTAGGGAACAGAGAACGAAGAGAAAGTCTGATGCTCAAACTGAAACATCCAAGAAGGCGAAGCACGATACCGGGGGTACATCTGCTGGGTCTGGTAACGAATTGAAGGGTGAGATTGAAAGTTTGAGGGGAGAACTGTTTGAGCTGAAAGGTAGGTATGAGGAACTTGAAAAGCAGGATGCTGAGAAATCAACTGTTATATACGAGATGGGAAGGATGATGAAGGATCAGCAGTGTCTGATGGTCAGGATTTTCAAGGAATTAAACAGTTTGAAGGAAAATGTAGGGACTGAACCTGCAATGACTGAAGCAGAACTGAACTCCTTAACGGATGCTGCAAAGTATCCGTTAATGGATGTTGATTTTGGAAACAAAGGAAAGGCAAAAGAAGCTGATGAGGTGTTTGATGAGGAAATGGGGATTAATCTGGATATTTTTGAAGGAGATGAAGTGGTCGGTGGATCTGGTATGGATTACACTCTGATTGATGAACCGGAGATTGATATCAATGCTGATAGTGAGGAGGATCTAGAGGATGAACCGGAAACATATAAGGTTGAAGAAAAGGGGATGAGCTACCAGTTCGAGCATGTTGATTTAGACAAGTCTGAGTGGTTTAGAAAGGAAGAAGAAGTGGTTCCCGAAGTGCCGATATTTCAACACTTGGATGAACCCAACACCAAACAAATGGACAGACAAATCATAGCATGGAAGTACAACAGTTTGATAGATGCTTATATGATTAAGAGAAGGGGCGGTGACATTTCATATATCAAGAACCGGAAGCACTTTGCCACCTTGCCTCGATGGGATTTGAGGAGGTTGGCTGATCTTCCATTGATTGGTAAAGAAGATAGCGGGAGGGCCTGTGCGTTCGAGGTGACAATCAGGGAGGCCGCAAAGACAGATTTTGCTGAGTTTGGATACCAGAAGCCGAGGAGAATGAGACAGAAAAAGGATAGACACTGGGTATCGTGGAAGGGTAAGATTGTTCTGAAGATCGAAGCACCGAAGGTTATGACCAGAGTTAGGGTTCCGGAAACACAGCCACCCAGACTGCAGGATTTTCTTAAATGGTTTTACGATAATAGTACGGGTGAAGCTGTTATCAGACTGAAGGGAGATGACCGTCCAGAAATCCGCTTATTTGATCCAATGGAGGTTTTCTCCTTCTGTGATGAAGATTTGAGAGTGTTGTGCGAGAAAAGTATAAAGCACGGGGCTGGAGATGATACTGCTACTGAAGCGAACCTGTTTGTGAAGGTCGCAAACAAAGCCCGGGGGATTCGTGCTGAACTAAAGGCGGTGAATGAGAGATTGAGGAGGTCTGATGATCAGCGTATGGATATGGATGATCTAACTAGACAGCTGGATCAATCGATTGAAAGAAGGTTCGAGAAACCGGTGGAAGTTATTGATTTGGATGTTATAGGCGAGGAGCAAACTGCAGAGATTCAGGCGGAAACGACAGTTCAACAAATGCCTGATACTGAGGTCGCTGATGCTGAGTTCGTAGACTCGATGCTGAATTTGAGTGAAGATGAGGCCGGATCAGAAGACGTTACAAATCCTTTGGCCGGAATTGAAGACAGGGCAGGAGCGTACGTTGAATATCTTTGAAGCCAAGATCAAGACGGAGCTAAATTAGAAGACTTCCCCAGGTGAGGTCCAACCTAGGGGGAGTATTGATAGTCACTATGTATAGGTTGGACTCACCGGCTTGTCGGTGTTACTTTTGTATGTATCTGTAGTACTTGTAATTGTAGTAGTTCTAGCGAACCTACGGGCGAATCTATAGATTGCGCCCGCAGTTCAAGTTATCTTTTGTATTAAGGTGTCGACTGGGCGAACCTATGTGCCCAGCGAACCTGTGTTGGTTCGCCAGATAGATTCGCTGTAGCGAATCTATCAGCGAACCTAACACTGCTATATATTGTAACCTTATCTTCATTTGAATGCAACTTTTGCACATCTTTTACCAAAGCTATTATTCACTGATTGTGTTGTGTAATCGTTCAATCTGAGGTGCTAGGAGCATATTCTACTTATCTTTGTAGCTTATATACCTCATTTGTGAGTGTAATCTTGTTATTGGGTTGTTTGGATATTATACACTTTGTTCTTCAAGCCTTGGATATTTTTGTGTTAAACAAGTCATAATAGCACTGAAATCACGATCTTTATGGACCAACAAATACAATTTGGAAATTTACACGAATTGTTATTGTATTGTACATATTTTACAAGAAACCATTTTAGTTTTTCTTAAATAATATTTGTAAATACTTATAACCATGACAATATTATTATTTGTATATATGTATTAAAGCTACATGTTTTTAATCTTTAAAAATATATTTAACTTAAAATGTATTATTTAGGTTATTAGTAAATATAATTTAATGTTTAAATGGGTAAAATATAAGTTTTTAAATCCTAAAAATGTATTTGAAATAAAAGATGTTACTTGGGTTTATTTAGAGGATATAATAAAATGTTTAAAATGTGTAAAAGTGAGTTTAAAATAAAATGCGGACAAGGGACTCGAACCCGGGGTCACGCGCGCCCACAAAAGAAACACCAAGCCAGTGAACCAAATTCGCTTTTTTTGTTATTTGTTTTGTTTTCAAATAGTTTTATCCTTTTATACACAACAAAACCCATATTCAATCATAAACCCTAGATTTAAAGATCCATCCAATTCGTTTTCATCATCTTAATCCAATCCAAACAATCATAGGGATTTTAATCTATATGAAATCGTGATCATTTTGATGTATAGAACTTACTCGGATTGGAACAAAAAGGAATGAAGAACAATGATAAACAAAGGCGTCTGTTTTGATCAGTTTACGTGGATCTGGAATTGAAATAAGAAGAAATTGAAGGATTAGAGAGTTGAAGAAGATCAAAAGGATTAAAATGGATATAAATACCACCTGTGATGATGCTCCGAAGGTCGAACACGACAAGTCACCGGAGAAATATGTTTGGTCGATCGATTGGTGAAAAGCAGGGAGAAAGAATCTGTTTTGGTGAATGATTTAAGTTAGTCGAGTAGTATAAGGTGTTATTGAATGATTTAGATGTTGATTTGGTGCCTAATTACGGATTCGGGATTTTTAATTTATCAAGTAAATCAATCCGCGCGTCTAATCTTGATATAAACGCGTAATTAACGTGAAGGGGGTTCGAAACTTGATTGGAAACGATTTTGGAAGGTTTTTATGTGGTTAAAATTGGTCAAAAACGCGTAACGGGTCTCGCCGGTGGTCGCCGGAGTTCTGGGCCGGAAAAACGGGGGCAACAGGGCTGGGTTGGGTGAATTACATTTTTACACAAATGGTCCCTGTGGTTTAGTGATAGTTTTACCTTTAGATTATAACTTTTATTTCAAGTTTCAATTGTGACAGTTTTGACCCAAAGTTAATTTATAAGCTATACTAACTAACTAACTTAACTGAGACGAGACGCAACGTTTATATAAGTGACGTTTTGTTATTATTAACTCGTTTTTGACGTTAAAAGACTAGTTCAAGACTTAATATTATAAAATCTCTTTTAAATACAATTTATATATATATATATATATATATATTTTGGAGATTTAACTATTGTATTTAGTACTAATTTAGTGAACGTTATATCATAATTCGGTCGTTCCTATTAAAGACGAGAAAAGCATCAGGTCCAATATATTTATTCATAATAATAATGACGAACGTTACTTTTTAAAGAAATGAATACGAATAAAGATGAACAACTTCGGGTTTGAGTCGGGCATTCGGATACGGGATTTGGGGCAGATGTCATAGTCTCCCCTCCTTAGAGAAATTTCGTCCCGAAATTTGCCCAAACCAAAGAAGAAGAAGAGGATGAAGCAGAAAGATGCGGATACTTGGCTTTTATTTTGTCATAAATTTAGGTTTACGTTTTGAGTTCCAACAAACTTTAACGATCAGTGGCCGATTAAGTTTGAGTTATTTAACTTCCCGGTCCATTATTTCTAATGGTCGTTCAGTGAACTGCATTAAACGAGTTTAGGAAGTTAGTTATTCTTAATTTGCTTTGGAATCCTTGAGAGTCGTATATTTAACTCTATTTGAAGTATGAGAGTTCAGGTAAATTAATTGTTATGGAGATTCGACGAAAGGTCATTTGCTACTTAATATAGATATGGAATAATATCTCCACATGCAAATAAGATGTTTTAAATAAATAGATTTAGAATGATTTAAATGACCATCGAGAATAGTCATGACTAATAAAATGAATGAAACGAATAAAGAAACCTTGCGCATAGATAAGTGGTTTAGATGTAATTAGTAAAATCAGTAAATAAGTCAAGTGAAAATAAAATGATTAAGTATAGCCCAAAATACACAAGACAAAACTTACTATGGTTCCCATGCACCAACTTTCATAATTTCGTGTGCACCCGTAATTACTTCGGTTTTTGCATGGACTCCACAGTTCATTCGATCACGTGCGGGTCGAAAGTACACACAAATTTTAAGTTAAAGTGATGATACGCGTAGGTATTGATGTCATACCCGATAGAAATAGTACTTTGGAAAATCAGTTTAAGATGATAAGTAGATTGATTTGAGAATAAACGACACAATTTAAGTTGTAAATATTTGGTATTGGAAAACAGAAGACATGGTGTTCATTGAAAGTCTTTGTGTCATATTTAATAAAACAAGAAAATGTTGTGTAAGTATTTGACCAACGTTAAAATAACCATTTTTTTTAAATCATTTTTCACGAAATGCATATATATATATATATATATATATATATATATATATATATATATATATATATATATTTATCTTACAACATACTAAAACCAAATGTTATTTTAATTAAAACCCTTTTTTGTATAAATATATATTTATTTTTGTTTGGGAAATAAGGAAATTATTTTAATAGAATCGATTACCGGTTATTTTACAAAGTCCATTAATTGCACATTGGGTTAGAGTAACGAGTTTATAATTGAAATGCATTGGGTTTGGATGAAAACTAACAGCGTGTGATTTCATTAGTAGTCATACGTATAAATGAAACATTTAGTTAAGTGAGTTCGAGAATAGTTGTGTAGTAAGTTCGCGTTAAGTTTTTGAAAACGAATTTATGATTAGCATCACTTAATGGTGAATTAGAATTTGGATTAGAATCTTATGATTAGGTGAGTAGTTTTGGAACCATTTGAGTATAGAAGTCAATTTGAAATATTTTGAGGGTACATTGTTCGATTCGCACCCAAACGAATATGTTGGCTTATCAGAATAGTAAATCCGTTATGAGAATCCAGGAATCATAAATTAGGTCTTTAATATGAGATTCGATAATTAAATTGAGATTAAAAGTGTGCCTTAGATTTGGTATTCGATATTTGTTTTGAAGTTTTATAATTTGACTGAGGTTAGTCAATATATCTATTAGTTTTGATTTAGAACATTTGGGTCATGATGATATTTGCGAATCGTTCACTTCTTGTTGTCATTCTACAAAATAGGATAGAAAAAGGATTTTCATGAGACATAAGGAAATTGTGGATAACATAAGTTATAATGGAACTTTTGGTTTGAATAGAACGGATAATTGTACTTTGAATCTTTCATAGAATTTTTAGAACTCATAACATAATATTCACTTGGAAATCATTGAAATGTAAATAAGTAAACTTGGAATAACATTTGAAATAGTATAGAAACCATTGAAATAAATTGAAATCATAGAAAATGATAATCATAGAATCCATAAATAAATAGAATTTGAAGGCTTAGGAATGTGTCTTGGTTTGGACACTTAAGACTTATCAAAGTGTTAAGTTCGTTTTCAACGTATCGAGAAGGCGTGCTTTAGCCTATAGGTTCACACTCATCTCAGACATCCCCAGGTAAGCATACATGTCTCTTAAAGAGATTTATACGAAATGCTTTGCCTTAGACAGGATGTCCGTGATACAAGTGTTCCCCCTTCCGGATTGCACACGTTCCCACGTTTCAAACTCACTCAAGACGATGACGAGATTCCACAAAGAGAAAGATCCTAATCACACAGACGAGTCTCTTGTAGCTCCTTCGCGAATCAGATAAGAAATAAGATGAAGAAAAGCATAGAAAGGTTCGTAGAAAAGAAATCAATAAGTCCAAAAGAATTCCTAAGTACATCTAATTGCACTAAGGACTCTTAGGTTATAGTCTAGGTCGGTGTGTTTCTAATACCCTATCCTAGTTCCCTATAACCATGGCTCTGATACCAACTGTGACACCCCGCCCGGCGGCGGAAACACTGGGCTGTCATTGGAATTGGATATCAAAAGTAACCAAAGCACATGGTAATCATTTATTAAGCCAAATAATAATTAATATGTTTGGAACAAGAGTCTTAAATAGAACAATAAAAGTAACAAAACAGAGTAATAACTGCAATTGTATTTATTATTAACTAGGTCCAAGGCAATCTTAAGTCTTGGCAAAGCAGCAAAATAATATCAAGCATCACCTGAAATATGTAAAAATAAAGTTAGCTAATTAAAGCTAGTGAGCAAACCACAATTTGTATACATAATAATATAGAAATCCGAGATCATCATAATATGCTGCGCAATCTTACATGCATAGCTATTTCATATCATTCTCGACCATGACACCTTGAACACACATTGAACACATTGAACAACATCATTGTATAGCATCTTGTAATCGTTTGTCATGAGGAACCAACTCATGTTATTAATTAAAGATAACCTTTTTAGCAACCGTCACGTAACCGTCTCGATATAAGTTATCAATAATTATTTAAGCATCTAAGGGACATAGCAACATAGCATCGCAACTAGTATCATCGTATAGCAACTTGTAACATAGTAACTTGTAACATTGAAATTTGAATGGCCGGGTTTAAATCACCTGTTTTGAAATAATTGCAGGTGGGTTTGTCAAACCATTAGCGCTAACATTGTACCGGTGGGATTACTAAGTAACAATACTACTTTAAACTACCACATAAGGATTGCATGTTGTCGCGAGTCAAGACTAACACATATAATGATCTCATTTGAAAAACAAATAGACAATTGAAAACATTGTATAGTAATTGAACATATTTCAGCCCCAAAAAGTAAAGGTAAAAAGGGGAGTGATTTTACTCACCTTGAAATGCAAATAGATAACCGAAATAGAAACGCAGCTATAACGAACCAAGGGTTGCCCAAATATTAGTATCACCTAATTAATTGGGAAAACTCTAACTTAGAAACGAAACAAACGAAACAATAGTAACAAGAATCAAAATCCGAGATCTAGGGTTTTAGATTACAAATTGAGAATTAGGGTTTTGAAATACAATTTGGAAATTTACACGAATTGTTATTGTATTGTACATATTTTACAAGAAACCATTTTAGTTTTTCTTAAATAATATTTGTAAATACTTATAACCATGACAATATTATTATTTGTATATATGTATTAAAGCTACATGTTTTTAATCTTTAAAAATATATTTAACTTAAAATGTATTATTTAGGTTATTAGTAAATATAATTTAATGTTTAAATGGGTAAAATATAAGTTTTTAAATCCTAAAAATGTATTTGAAATAAAAGATGTTACTTGGGTTTATTTAGAGGATATAATAAAATGTTTAAAATGTGTAAAAGTGAGTTTAAAATAAAATGCGGACAAGGGACTCGAACCCGGGGTCACGCGCGCCCACAAAAGAAACACCAAGCCAGTGAACCAAATTCGCTTTTTTTGTTATTTGTTTTGTTTTCAAATAGTTTTATCCTTTTATACACAACAAAACCCATATTCAATCATAAACCCTAGATTTAAAGATCCATCCAATTCGTTTTCATCATGTTAATCCAATCCAAACAATCATAGGGATTTTAATCTATATGAAATCGTGATCATTTTGATGTATAGAACTTACTCGGATTGGAACAAAAAGGAATGAAGAACAATGATGAACAAAGGCGTCTGTTTTGATCAGTTTACGTGGATCTGGAATTGAAATAAGAAGAAATTGAAGGATTAGAGAGTTGAAGAAGATCAAAAGGATTAAAATGGATATAAATACCACCTGTGATGATGCTCCGAAGGTCGAACACGACAAGTCGCCGGAGAAATATGTTTGGTCGATCGATTGGTGAAAAGCAGGGAGAAAGAATCTGTTTTGGTGAATGATTTAAGTTAGTCGAGTAGTATAAGGTGTTATTGAATGATTTAGATGTTGATTTGGTGCCTAATTACGGATTCGGGATTTTTAATTTATCAAGTAAATCAATCCGCGCGTCTAATCTTGATATAAACGCGTAATTAACGTGAAGGGGGTTCGAAACTTGATTGGAAACGATTTTGGAAGGTTTTTATGTGGTTAAAATTGGTAAAAAACGCGTAACGGGTCTCGCCGGAGCTCGCCGGTGGTCGCCGGAGTTCTGGGCCGGAAAAACGGGGGCAACAGGGCTGGGTTGGGTGAATTACATTTTTACACAAATGGTCCCTGTGGTTTAGTGATAGTTTTACCTTTAGATTATAACTTTTATTTCAAGTTTCAATTGTGACAGTTTTGACCCAAAGTTAATTTATAAGCTATACTAACTAACTAACTTAACTGAGACGAGACGCAACGTTTATATAAGTGACGTTTTGTTATTATTAACTCGTTTTTGACGTTAAAAGACTAGTTCAAGACTTAATAGTATAAAATCTCTTTTAAATACAATTTATATATATATATATATATATATATATATATTGGAGATTTAACTATTGTATTTAGTACTAATTTAGTGAACGTTATATCATAATTCGGTCGTTCCTATTAAAGACGAGAAAAGCATCAGGTCCAATATATTTATTCATAATAATAATGACGAACGTTACTTTTTAAAGAAATGAATACGAATAAAGATGAACAACTTCGGGTTTGAGTCGGGCATTCGGATACGGGATTTGGGGCAGATGTCACATGTGATGCCTTAGGATTTAGGATTGGGGACGTTCTGAGCCAAGAGGGGCGCCCAATTGCATTTTTAGTGAGAAACTCGGCGAAGCTAGGCAAAAGTATGGCACTTGTGACAAAGAATTTTATGTGGTCATCTGAAGTTTGGAGTATTGGCGACACAACCTATTACCCCATGAGTTCATTCTTTTTTCAGATCATCAAGCACTAAAATTTATACAGGGCCAACAAAAGTTGAATCCAAGGCATGCTAAATGGGTGGAACTCCTTCAAGAATTTTCTTCGTTATCCGACATAAGTCAAGGCTGCCAACATAGTAGCTAAATTTGCAAAACAAAGTACTTAAAAGTGTTTGTAAGCTTTTGAATATAACTTGGTTAATTTTGAAATCGATGGACTCTTTCAATAGACTCGAACGACTCAGTCAACTCATTCATTTTCATATTATAATAATAACTAGGTTTAATTCCCGTGTGTTACACACGGGTCAAATAACAATATTTAAAAATATATAAAAAAACTAGATTATACCCGTGTATTACACGGATTTTAGTTTTATAGGTTTTAACTCAATTTACATATCAAATTTATTTTTAACATATCTCTTATTAAATCGATTTGGATATTTACAAATATATTCATATAAAAAATCATATGTTACAATAAAGGATATGATTTATAATAGTTGGTAAATTTGTATTGGAACATATCGGGTTAGGAGATAATTCATGATAATTGTAAATTTTTTTATTTGAACATATCGAGTTATGAGATAATTAATGATAATTGGTAAAACTTTAATTTGAACATATCGGGATAGGATAATCATAATAATTGATAAGTTTTTTATTTGAACATATCAGGTTAGGAAATAATTCATGATACTTGATACATATCGGGTTAATATATAGATCATGATAATTGGTAAATTTTGTATTTGAACATATCGGGTTAGGAGATAATTGATGATAATATGTGAATTTTTAATTTAAACATATCGGGTTATTTCGAATATGGAGCATACCATGACCCGTCTAAAAATTCTCCATCAAATTAATTAGAACATGACACCTAAGCAAAATCCTATGTGGAGTAGTTAAAATGGTGACATGTGGATGTGTTACTCAGTTATTAGAATAGGTAGATTATATTTAAAATTTGTAATATCTAATAATTTGTAAATATTTATATATATACTATTAATCATAATTTTTTTGCTCAATCAACTCTTAATTTAAACTTAATTTTTCCCACAAACTTCCTTTTATACATTCATCTAATTTCCCCCTCAATTTTCCCCCCAAAAGAGCCTTTGATGGCCCCCTTAAAACCTTGATTTATTAGGTAGAGTAGGTTTAATTCCCGTGTAAACACACGGGTTGATTTATACGCATGTTGATTTATACACAGATTATCTAAGAGCAATAATTTGATAATACATTAAAAAAAATACATTCATCTTCTATACTTTTTATGTAAGCAATTTTTTTTAAAATATTTTAAATTTAAAACTTGAATGAGAAACAAAAAATATGATTATAAATGTATTATTAAAAAAATACATTCATCTTCTATATTTTTTGTTCCATCAACTATTAATGCATGGTGAATTCCCTCCTAAACTTCCTATTATAGAACAAAAAAAATTTCCCCTCAAAATTTACCCCCCTTAAAACCTTAATTTATTAGATAGATAAAGGTAAACTTTTACCACGATTATCTAAATATATTTTTATTTAACTCATATGTTACACGGATATCTAATCTAATTAGTAATATATGTTAGTTTATTTAAATATGATTGTTTTAATATTGTACACATTTCTAGACATGCAAAAGAAAACATGTTTTTTCTGCAATAAACCAATTATTAAAAAAAACTTAACGAGATATCCTAAATGGTTACAACATTGTCGTCAAGCGTCGTCATCTCATAAGAAGTATGTACATAAACTATAACCTTAATTTGACTTGTCCCATAATCGACAAATCTTTATCCATCTTTTCTTTTCTGTTGTGTTGTTTCTACGAAACAATCAACAGCCGGCCATCGATGAAATCTCCACCCACTACCCAATTTCAATTCTATTTCTCCTCTTTTTGCGTATCAATTTCAAAACCCATCAACTAATTATCATGAAACTGTTCATAACATCCACCATCCTCACAATCTTCTTGTTTACATCATCAGTTCAATCTCAGAACTGTCCGTTGAACTTCGACTATGTCGGTCGAATTGCATGGCCCACTGTCGACTGTCACCACTCCGGCAACGCCCTTAGCAACACCACCAGTTGCTGTCAAACATTGCTTAGTGTCTACGGCATCAGTTTAGCACAACACCTCAAAACAAGTTCTCAGTTCAATCTCCCTGATCTTGCAACATCCTGGGCTTGTCTTTTTGATTTTCAAACCAAACTCACCTCTCTTTCATTACCCACAAACCTCGCCGCCTTGTGTTTTGACCCTTTTCAGTTTGTCATTTCGTCGAACACCTGTGCTGCAATTCAGACTGTTGAAGATTGGCATAGGATATTGGGGGATAATAATACGGTTCTTGATACGTCTTGTAGAAGTGATCTTACTGATCTTACAGCTTGTGCTGCTTGTGTTGATGCGGGAATTAAGGTTAACAGTCAACTCACTTCTATAGATGGTAACGTTTCTCATTCAACTCAATGTTTTTATTTCGCTGTTCTTTATGCTGCTGGTATTGCTAATCAGTTTGGACCTGAAAGTAATGGTGCTGTATCTTGTGCTTTTGGGATTAATAGTGTACCTAAATCCGATAAAAACAGTCGTTTGTCTTTGATGTTTGGATTGATTGGGGGACTTGTTGCTGTTGTTGTTACATCTTGTTTTGTGGGATTATACTTTTGTTGGGTTAGAAAGAGGAAAAGAGAAATAATTGATGAAATGGATGAGGGTGAATTCGAATCGGGTAGGTTAAGAAGGCGGCCGAATACAGGTTCAATATGGTACAAGCTTGAGGAGCTTGAAAAGGCGACCGATAACTTCTCACAAAAGAATTTCATAGGTAGAGGTGGATTTGGGGTTGTTTACAAGGGCGTTTTACAAGACGGGTCAGTGGTTGCTGTTAAAAAGATTCTTGAATCGGAATTTGAAGGGAACGAGGATTTTTGTAATGAAGTTGAAATCATCAGCAATCTTAGGCATAGGAATCTTGTTCCGCTAAAAGGATGTTGTGTTCATGGTGAGGATGAAGATTATGAGAAAAGAGACGATCAAAGGTACCTTGTTTACGAGTACATGTCAAATGGGAATCTTGACGACCATCTGTTTCTCTCAACAACGAGTCGAAAACCACCATTAACATGGCCTCAAAGAAAGAATATAATTTTAGACGTGGCAAAAGGTTTGGCTTATCTTCACTATGGAGTGAAACCGGCTATCTATCATAGAGATATCAAGGCTACAAATATACTTCTAGACACAAACATGGGAGCTAGAGTGGCTGATTTTGGTTTAGCCAAGCAAAGTAGAGAAGGTCAATCTCATCTCACTACTAGAGTAGCTGGGACCCATGGGTATTTAGCTCCCGAATACGCGCTATATGGTCAACTGACTGAAAAAAGTGATGTTTACAGTTTTGGAGTCGTGATTTTAGAGATCATGTGTGGGAGAAAAGCTCTTGACTTGTCTTCTGCAGATTCCCCTCGTGGGTTCTTGATTACGGATTGGGCTTGGTCACTTATCAAAGAAGGGAAAATTGGGCAAGTTTTGGATCCTTGTTTATTGCAACATGGTTCAACTAATGACGCTGTGAACCCTAAAGCGGTTATGGAAAGATTTGTGCTTGTGGGAATTTTGTGTGCTCATGTAATGGTGGCTTTAAGGCCTACAATTATGGATGCATTGAAGATGTTGGAAGGTGATATTGAAGTGCCTACTATTCCTGATAGGCCAACGCCGCTCTGCCACCCTACATTCATCCGAGATGGTAGTACTTTTAGCGTTTCACCGGTGTTGAGTGGGCTGCAATTGCAGGCCAATGACATGCTAAGGTAGGTGAATCAAGAAATCATTGAAAACTAATTTTTTCCGGTTTAAATTTTTGGTAGGTGCAAGATTTGTTAAAACTTTTACCATTTTTGTAGGCCAGATACAAATACATGACTTGTAAATTATATATGTATTTTTTTATAAAGTTAAATATGAAATTATATAATCTGTTGTGGTTTGATTGAGTTTGGATTTAAGGCGTGACGGATATTTTTTTTGTTAAATTGAAGAGCTCAGTATTGAATCCTTTATTTGGTGTATTATTGTTTCGTGTTGGGTGAGTTGGTAGCTGCTTCGTTTTCAGAAAAAGAAAATTTAATCATGCAGGTTGGGACTGAAAATCGTTAAGTTTGGAAACAAAATACTTTTTTGTTCGTTGGTGGTCAATTGCTTGAAAAACATAAGCAAAAAGGGGTTGAAGACTTGGAGAGTTGGGTTTAGTAGAATAAAAGATGGTTTGAATGAAGCAAAACGGGTTCACTTCGAGTGAATTTGACATAGTTGACTTTTAGGGTGTTTTTTAACAATGATTTTATTAGAAATGAAACCACTAACACATATAACACAACAAGAACACCACAAAAAAATCAACAAAAGAACAACCCAAAACTCTCTATTACAATTTTGCCACATCACGTTCACCTTCTTGGCTCTAAACTTGATCCATAGAAACGAGTTCACCATAATCATCTCGACCACTTTATCTATCGATAAAGCACAAGTATTAAAGATGAGATTGCTCCTAGCAATCCATATGAATCACACCATTGCCATTTTATCACCTTCGCCACCCACTTTACATTAACATCCATATGAATCACACCATTGCCATTTTATCACCTTCGCCACCCACTTTACATTAACAGAAGCAATCAAACTGTTGCATCAGTCAATACGATCTCGTATTAACGTATTTTTGAAAATAAGTTAACCACACCTTAAAATATACGGCTCCAAATCCTAGCTGCAAATAGACATCTAGATAAGGCATGATCTGCATCTTCCGGGCAACCGAAGCACACAGATCATTCGTCAGAGTTTAGGTTTACAACTAGGTACCGTTAATGAAACTTTACAAGGAACCCTATTAGCCTCGCCTTCCAAAGGAAACATATTATGTTTAGAGGAACCCACCGAGACCAAAGATTGGGTTCAGGTCCACTGGAGCCCTATTTAACTCAAGTTCATTCCTAACTACCCAATACCATTTGTCGTTAGCTTGAGATGGAACGAAATCCCTTAGCATTTGTCATTAGCTTGAGTTGGAACAAAATCCCTTAACAAACTACATAAAAGTTGCAGGTATTGGTCTCGATATAGGCTGGAGCCCTCACCCGGTTCCAAGACCACCAAAAAATGTTTCCTATGTTTACTATCTTCTCATTAATTGCGTAGTTTTTGAATTTTTCTACCTAGTATAAATCTAGACACGATAGTACGAACAGACATCTCCCACCTTCCAATCTAACCAAAATAAAGTTGACTCCCCTGCCCCCACTTTTACCTTCATAAGTTTACTTAAATTAACATTTCTTTATGTAATTCAATCTCCACACTAACAATACTATTCCACAAACCCGCAAAGGTTTTGCTGTTTGGAAATTGCATATGTTTCCTTGGTTGTTTATGAATATCTATAATAACTCTCACTCAAAATGCTTCCGAATTCGCTTTGTACAACCACCTCCACTTGCTAAGTAGAGCTATATTAAGATCTTGAAAACTCCCCGACATCCCTAAAAGCTATCACACTATTCCATTTCACCCATGAGATACCATCCTTTTCCGACTCTCCACCCAATAAAAACTTGCGTCTAATGCCTTCTAGTGTTTAGTCACCGTTGATGGTAGTTTAAAAATTAACATATAATAAATAGGCAGATTTCGTAACATGCTTTTAACCAAAGTCAACCGGACCCCAAAAGATGAATATCTCGCTTTTCAACTAGATAGTTTCTTTTTAAATTTATCAACCACCGGTTTCCAACTATCTATATTTTCATACTCTCTTCTATCGGTATCCCAAGATGACTAAAAAGAATATTATCTTTTATACAATGGAGCATGTTAACAACAATCTATTCTTTAAAAGCCGTAGTACCAACCCCCATTAGCCAACTCTTAAACTCTTATCAAATTCACCTTTAACCTTGAAGCACGGTTGAAACACCTTAAGTGTTTAGCCAAATACTTCACATTAGTAATTGACCATTCACCTTAAAAATGCATCATCCGCATAAAAACAATTAGTAATATTTAGGCCCTTGTCAGGTATATGCAACCAACATAAGGGCTTCTATATCACTAAGTGCTTCCATGTCAGTAATATCACTCCCCTGACGGAAAGAAACACTAAGGGCTTCCATAACCAAAGTAAATAAAAAGGGGGAGATTGGGTCCATTTGCCTTAAGCCTCTAGACGCCAAAAGTTCACCAGTAGTGTTTAATTGAGTTTGCCTTTGAGATGTTAATGTGAGTTTAATAGTATTTTGCATATTGTATATGTAACCATTTGATTGATAAATTCTCTCTACAAACTAGAAAAGATGTAATGAACTCCTTTGATTGCTTACTTGATGTGCATATATTCTGTGTGTTTGTATAAGGGGCTATTTTTTTTTTGCTCTGAGTGTGCTCTGAATGGAATGGGCTCTAAATCGGTCAGAGGTATTATGGTGTTTGGCGGAGGCGCTGAACAGAACGAAGCTCTAAATCGGTCAGAGGTTAGCCTCTGAACCGTTCAGAGTTGCGGCTATGCTGAACCATTCAAAGGAAGGGGAAGAAAGCAGCAGACGAGAACGAAGCACCAGAAAAAGAGGATGACCTTTGAAATCAGTAGTTCTGTCCAGACGCAGGCGAGAACAAAGAAGACGATGCTAGGGCTAGGGCTGATGGGCTTTATTCACACACACATAAAAAAAGATCTTGGGCTGGGCTTTATTTACACACTCATAAAAAACACATTCAAATAAAAAAACTACCCTCGCACGGACCAGGGTTTTCGGAGTTGCATTCGTGTCTGCAGGTCGTGCGAGCGTCGCATTACGGCAAGGAATTCGAACCAAATTTGCACCCACCTGCGCGGGTAGGTGCTAGAGTAAAATGTAACTTAAGTACTTAATAGTAAATTAAGATTTGAATATATAAAAGCTACTATGGTTTGTCTCCACTCCTATGTGGGACAAGTGAAAAAAAAATCTCATTCAGATGTCCAACCAAACAGCTCCTCTTAATCATTCAACACTTAACCATTCAGACCTCTTAATCATTCAGCACTTAACCAACTAAACAGCCCCTAAGTCTTTGTGTTTGTATAACTCAGGCCGACAATTGTGAGATTTCACATTACGGTTACCACATAAGATAATGCGTAGTGGACAAAGCCCCTTAAGGGGCTTTAGGCGACATGTGGATGCCTAGTCATTAAGGGGGTTTTTTCCTCAAAAAATGTGTAATGAAAAGAGCCCAAAAAGCTCTTTCCATCCATCATCTCATCATTATTTTATTTAATATAAATTTTAAATATTCACAATTAATGAAACAAATATTTCATTAAACATAAAAAAATACATTTATTAAAAAACATAAATAAAACGAGAATTGATTCATGATGAATCATTGTCGCCGACCGGAATGGTTCAAACCGACCAAGCATGTTAGATCAAATCCGCCATTAAAGCGTAGTGTTCATGCTTGTTACGCAAGTACGAGTCATTTACAACCCTTTCATCGAGGTTGCTGAGCATTGTCGTTGTCCTCCAAAATCATGTTGTGTAGAATGATATACAATCGTATATAACATCTCTAATTTTTATCATTTGTCCATAATCGACAAGGATGTTGTATAAAATGCCAACGTTGCTTAAAGTATGCATGTTTTTCATTAGTTGGATCTCAATATGTGACTGCAAATATTGGACACTTCGGCTGTATCACATCACCCAAATAATATCCATGCGGGTGGTAGTTCTCATTAGCCTAAAAACAAGCAATCGGTGCGCTCGCCGATATGACATCCTCGATGATGCTAGACGCTTCTAAAACATTAAGGTCATTGTTCGATCTTGCAGTATCAAAGTGGGCATGTGATATCCAAATATCATATGACACTACGGACTGAAGCATGAGAGTTGGTACCTTTTGGTCACCCGAGTGTGTTGGCCTCACAAGGAGTTGGACAGTTAAACCATTGGTAGTGCATGTAATCTAT
Source organism: Tagetes erecta (assembly GCA_030867185.1). Classification (NCBI taxonomy): domain Eukaryota; kingdom Viridiplantae; phylum Streptophyta; class Magnoliopsida; order Asterales; family Asteraceae; genus Tagetes; species Tagetes erecta. Next base: position 10,061,073 of record CM061486.1, read on the forward strand.
GTTGCCAATCATACTCGGGTAAACCGTGCACTTTTTGATGCACTTTATAAATACGTTGCAGATCGTTCCACGTGGGTTTTCTTAGGTAACATCAACCGTATAGTTTAATTATTCCTACAATTATAAAATATAAATGGCATGACAAATAAAATAAATAAATGACTTATAAAATAACAAAACGGTTAATATGTTACAAAAAAATATGAAATACATTTGGTAAAATGTTCGAGGGTGCCCCTCTTGTTTTTCGGCCATTTTAAGGTATTGTAGTGCTACCGTATGCGAGAACACATAACGTCGAAGTGCACTTTTGTATATTCGTAAACCCTAGTAATCATTTTGCATCAAGCTTTTGTTTAAAGTAAAAATCATCGGACTCTAAAACCATTCACTATTCTTAAAAAATGTATTTTCCTTATCCGAAACGACGCCTAAAAGTCCTAGGATCGAGGTATATTGGGCTCTCTACAAAATAATCACGTTTCAAACTAGCTCTTTTTCTAATCGGCTTTGATGTATTCTCCGTTTCTTTAAGCAACTCTCCCACAACGGATATCGCACTTGTAACTGTCATTTCCTCCTCGTACTCATCCAATGACGTATTATCGTCATCGTTCAATAAACGGTATACAGTTGTGAAGAAGATGAAGGCAATTAAGATTAAAAAACAGTGGTTTTGTATGTGGTGTAAAGAATGTGTAAAAAAAGGTTAGGTTTGAAATTAAAATGTTTGATTTTTTTAAGAAGGGTCAAACTAGCCGTTTCAACAGCTAGTAAACAAATGGGATTCACCAATTCCGGGTGCCTTCTACACAACGCCATCGACAAAAGATGATCCAAAGCGTCCAAGGGGTGGGTTGGAAGTAGAGGTGGGCAAAGCGGGTTTTATAAAAAAGTCGAACTGGTTTTTTTCTAAATCGTTTTTTTTTCAAACCTATTAAACCGGTTTTTTTTGTTTTTTAACCGGTTTTTTCAAGTGAAAGCTCAACCCTATCAACCAATTCGGGTCGGTTTTTAACCGGGTTTTTTAAAATTATTCGATTTTTTCCCCGGTTAAACCGGTTTTTTTGAAATAAAACCGGCTTTTAACCGGTTTTCTTGCTCCAAACCCCAAACCAATCTTGAACTGCCGGTTCGGTTTTAACCTAGTTGATTTTTTTCAAACTGGTTTTTTTCTTAAATCGATTCGGGTTTTTTTCAGTTTTTTTTTCAAGCCGGTTTTTTTGTCCACCTCTAATTGGAAGCGTTATGCTGACGTTTTGAACAAGTAAAGACACCTTAGTACGCATATTCTAATAGTTACACTTACAAATCTAAGTTTCTCTCACATTAACGTGTGCAACAGTCGTCCCGTCTTTTTTTAGTGTTATTGGCCACATCAACGACTTTCAATCTAAGCAACAATTATTATGCACACTCACTCTATTTTTTACTTTTTTTAATACTAATCCTCTATTCTAATAATTTGCTAAGCAATGGCACCACACCATGTCATTTGTCACAATCACAATGACTCTCACCCTTTTCACGGATCCAATCCGGTTTACCCTTTTTTCCCGGATCCTATATAAACCTTTTCCCATTTTCCTTTTATTTTCATGTCATCAAACCCTAATGCCGCCTCCTTCACCATCTTCTCTATCAAGGTAGTTTTCCGTTTTCTCCTCTACCATTTCTTTCAATCGATGTTCGTTTCATCATAGTTCTCCTCTATCCATCCCGTAGATTCATATCCGACGACTCTCTCTCTCATACAGATTCTTCTCTTCTCAATCGGTACACTTTTTTTCCTTTTTTTCCTTTTTTCTTATGTCAACCATTTAGTTTTTATTTTGAAACTGAAATTCATATACACTACAATCACAAAGTGATCGTTTTGATTTTATTGTGATGTTTACGCTACAATCACACAGTGATTGTTTTAATTTGATTGGGAAGTTTTGTTGTTTGTATATGATGAAATTTGTTAGGTTGTATGAATTTAAGTTTTTTGTACACCAGTTGAAAAAATACATTCCAGATTCTTTGATTTCTCCATCCATTCAACTCTCAATCGATCTTCAACAGGTACATTTTTCTTTATTTGTTAATGTATAAATAGAGAACAAAGAAAAAATATGACTAATCTGCACCATAAACAATCAGATTATTACAGCATCATTGTTCATGTAGTTGATAGCAACAAAGAAATACACCTTATGGCTTTTCAAGTATATACACATATTTAGCATTCTGTTTTATATTTCGATATAATTTTGTTGATGATTTCATTTGTTATGTAACTAGTAATTGTGCCCGCGCTTTGCGGCGGGGCAATTGTATAATAGCGTTTAATGTAATGACATGCCGACTGAAGCAAGACGTAGATCTGTACGTTTTAGTTGTAACAAACCCTGTTTAAAGAAATCAAAAAATATACTAATATGCATACAAGTAGTAACAAAACACAAGGTATAATTTCTAATAGGAGAAGCACATGTCCCTTTTTTTGTCCGGGCTGTAGCAATGAAAACAAACACATTCAAAGCTAAACAATTTCTACACATATAAAAAACAATCAGACTCTAAAACGTGTCACACCCCAAAAATCGTCGCAGCGGAAATAAACGATATTATGGTGTAATGAGCGAAGTTGGCACCCATTAATTATAAAGCAAACATCCACATTAATTTATAATAGTTGATAATGTTAACGTTGACACGTCAACATCCACAATGTTCATTAAGAAAAGCATCAATTGTCTTAACGAAGCATAATTGTTAGAAATAAAAACTTAAGCGGAATTTTTAATAAAGCGGTCCCAGAAACAACTAAAACACATGTGGAGTTTGCAGTCCAAAACTGTCCTTCCACATATACCCGGAGCTTGTCATTTCGTACCTGAAAAACATGTAAAAACTGAGTCAACATAAAGTTGGTGAGTTTTCGGGTTTGATCATAAATAAAATCATTTTTCATTCACAATTGATATGCTTGGCTTTGAGACGTCAACAAGACCATACGTCAAAGAGTTTGCAAGGCCCAAAGACAAATGAATCATCAAGTCATGGGTTCATAATCAACCAAGAAACGAGGTTCCCTCACAACATTCAACTTATATTCCCCCGCATGTCAACACGATTAGAGCGACTGATCACGAGGGGCGGAATTCCAATCCCGATAGATCTATCAATATAACCTGTGGTTTCTCACTCCAAGAGAAATAAATGATTACGAGAGGACAATGTGTACACTTTCACAACAAACACCCATGCCATCATTTTGGTCAAACACAATATGTCTCCCAATTCACATCAAATTATCATAAACAAAATACATGTTTTTCCCCCAAAACAGTTAAATAAAATATTATTCAAAAAGGGGCCGAAGAACTCACATTGGATACGCCAAAAGCTAGCAAATATAAGCCCAATGAAAACACCACTTAAGAATGCCCTATACACAAGGACCCGTTCAAAAGATGCACACAAATACAAAGTCTAAAACCATGTAGGTTGTTCACCAAAACCTGACTAGACTTATGTGAAAACATTTCATTTACAAAAACAACCCTTTCATTTTAATGACCCGTTGGTGACCCACGCCTTTAAAGTGTTACATATATAGTATCACACACTTATACATAAGTAACATGTAAAAGTCGCATTTAGTCCAACACTTACCTAAGTAGTATACACTTACACAATATCATACATAACTTAGGAAAATACATTTATCATATTCATGCCATGATTACAAATTTATAATACTTAGTAGAAATACACATTATTCCTAGTTAACTAGCATGCATTTTCTAAACATGACGGTTAACACTTAACGAGATATTTAACCACGTTTTCACAAGCAACTTACTTAATCATATATAAATCTACAACAAAGCATAATATTATACCACATAAATCATGTTTCACATATTATTCATACAAGTCACAATACAAGTCCAACGTGTCAATTTCTTACAAATCCGGGCACGTTTTCGGGTCACGGAAAGCAACCCAATACCCGCATTTTTGTCATTTCTTTTCAATCACTTTTAGATCAGTATGTTTCCTTCAAAATAAGTCCAAAGTTTCTGATTCAAAACAGTTTACAAAAATTATATGTTTTAGAGTCGAAAATCGTCGTTTTCGGCTTTTCCGGGTACATAGTTTGCTTGTTTTTGGGCTCAAAACTCCAAGTTTTTGTACCAAACTTTAAATATCATATTTTTACATAAAAATACACTTAAGAATCTGTTAAAACATCATTTTGTCATATTTTACATTTTTAAGCAAAAATCGGTGCGTTTTACGCGTATTTTTGTACCAAAAACCATTATTTATAAGGTTTAAATCATTTCTTTGCTATAATACTTTTAAAATACTTATTTTATAAAGTTTATAAATATTTAAAAATATGTTTTAACTCAGAATATATTTTAGTTTTTATATTTGTTCAAAAATACATAAAAGTTACATTTAAACATTTTTAATCATCAAGTATCATACATCAACACTTAACATATGTATAAACATTTTTACACTTAGTGAAATCACTTATTTTCTCATGTCATACTTAGCATAGCAAAACACTTAACATACCTTCATCTAGCAATTTCATAAAACAACATATAGCAAGTTTGCACAAAATAACATCTTCCAACTTTACAACATATGAACATATTCTTGCAAGTAATATTCATAACACTTTTCAAGTTATTCAAAAATCTTCTAGTGACATTATTATCATATTTCCATTTACATCTATTTGCATGTCAAGATCCAACCTTTTTATATGCATCTTTCAACAAATCTTACATGATTTCAAACAACATACATATATACATACATACAAGCTACGGCCATACATACATACATGTATAAAATCATATTTTCAATACCCACACTTATCATACATGTGTTCATTTAATCTTATTTCCAACAAAACAACTTTCAACACCTAGACATAAACATTATCAATGTAAGAACACAACTTTAACATCACATTACTAACATGTAAATACTCACACACAAACATATACCTACGGATCTATATATATACATACTCAAAATCATGTTTTGATAACCATACATAACACATAGTTGTTCATTTCTTCCCTTTTTCCATTATCAACTTTCAAAACCATACATTTAACACTTATGAAATCTTGTTTTCAAAAATCAAAAACACATACACACCCTCATACATACATACATACGGACATGACATACACACACACACCCATTTGAAAAACCCATTTTCATTTCAAAAACATTCATCTTTCGGTTTCGGATTTGGTGAACAACACTTCAAGAACACCATCTTGAACACTTTTAAATCATAAAAATCAAAATGAAAAGTGTTCATACCTTAGATGAACACTAGAAAAGATGAAGAGAATGGATTTTTGCCTTTCAACACCTCTTGGTTACACTTTCTTGCTTCCAATACCACCAAATCTTCAAGGTTTTGCAACAAGGTGCAAGAGATGAATATGGAGAGTGTAGAGAGAGAGATGGCCGAGATTTTGAGGGTGGAGGAGTATTGGGTCGGTTTTGGGGTGAAGGGAAAGAAGAAGATGGAGTGTGGGAGTGGTGAAGATATTATGGTTGGGTTTTTGGGTTATGTGAAGATATTAAAGATAGATTTTGAAAGATTTGTTGGGAATGTGTGGGGGAGTAGGCCTAGGGCCGGATTTTTAAATAAATAAAAAGAAATTTAAGTGTTTTTATATAATACACATTATACAATTAAATCACTAACATTCTATTAAATCTTGTAAACTTTTATCCCCATATTTGCCATAATACTTCCAATATTATTATTTTACTCTTAAAATAGTAAAAATATAAAAATAAATATTTTAATGTGTTCCGGGTAGTGTACTGGTAGTAAAACCGGGCAAAAACTGAAACACACGCGATAACCGGAAAAACAACGGATAAAATACATCGCTTTTAGTTTTTTTTATTATGTTTTCACTTATACACACCCAAAATATATTATTTGATGCTATTTCGAGCATTATACCAATTATTGGACTGTTAAAAATCATCAGGCAGTCACCAACGTTCATTACCGGGTATTTAACCGCTACGCGATTAAGCAATTTCAAAAATCACAAATTGTCACACAATGCACAAAATGGGCTTATCTAACTTTAATAAAACCTTAATTATCATAATTAAGTCAAATGACACAATTTAAAAATTATGCACGTTTTAAGCTAGTACGAATATTGACCTGGAAATTTGCCGGGTGTCACAAAACGCATGCACAAACTAAAATTCCACACACCATAGCCCTGGTATACGTTTCATAGCAACAACCTTCAAGAATAAAGAATCAAGCAGAGGGTGCTTAGTTAAAGCAAAATCAAGTATAAATAAGTTGATCCCAACTATTCAAATCTAAAAAATTGAATCAGTATCCTAAAATTGAGCACTCAAATGGGTTCTTGTTCTTGATTCAAATCAATCAAATAAACCCAAATCAAAACCCAGATCCAACTTCAAGAACCAATCAAAACCCATATCCAAGATCGAACTTCAAGAACCATGAAAATAAATGAAATCAAGATTATAAATATGTGATAAATCGAATTACTTGTTTCTAGTTATTGAGTGGTGAAAATATGCAAGAAACAGAGGTGAGAACCATTTTCACACAAATCGATCACCACCTCCACCACTGTCACCATCCACCACCTCCACCACTCTTACGATCCACCGAAAAGCAGAGGAAATTGGTGAAGATGAAGGCAACCCACGCTACCAGAAACAACCCACGAATGGGAGTCGGCAACGGTGGTGAAGCATTCGCCAACATTGGTTGAACATCCGGCAAAGGCAGTCAAACGACCGTCGAGGCAACCAACGGAACCTAACCCGACACTTGCATATCCTGTTTCTAGGCAGGTCGTGACGGTCACTATTGACAACACAATCACCGTTGACAACACCTTATTGTTATCGTCTCGGGAGTGGAGAGATGTTGATGATGATGAATTGATGGTGACGGTGAGCAGGTGAAGATCACCGTTGATCTTTTTGGTGGTAATGGTAGAGGTGTGAGGAAAGAGAGAAATATATGTTCAAGTAGAAGTGAGTCATATGTTCAAGTAGAAGTGAGTCATGTTGTTAAATACACGTGTAAGAAGCAAAAAGCAACAGCTTGAAAACCTTGTACAGCATGCTTAAAGTTGAGTACCACACATATTAGAAGTGTACCATCAGCACAAAGAAAAGTACCATAAGTAAATAAAGTGTTACCATGTGCATTATAAGTAGTACAATACTATTAACAGCAATCTAAAATGTAAATATATAGTGGTGAAGCATTCGCCAACATTGGTTGAACATCCGGCAAAGGCAGTCAAACGACCGTCGAGGCAACCATTGGAACCTAACCCGACACTTGCATATCCTGTTTCTAGGCAGGTCGTGACGGTCACTAATGACAGCACAATCACCGTTGACAACACCTTATTGTTATCGTCTCGGGAGTGGAGAGATGTTGATGATGATGAATTGATGGCGACGGTGAGCAGGTGAAGATCACCGTTGATCTTTTTGGTGGTAATGGTAGAGGTGTGAGGAAAGAGAGAAATATATGTCCAAGTAGAAGTGAGTCATATGTTTAAGTAGAAGTGAGTCATGTTGTTAAGTACACGTGTAAGAAGCAAAAAGAAACAGCTTCAAAACCTTGTACAACATGCTTAAAGTTGAGTACCACACATATTAGAAGTGTACCATCAGCACAAAGAAAAGTACCATAAGCAAATAAAGTGTTACCATGTGCATTATAAGTAGTACAATACTATTAACAGCAATCTAAAATGTAAATATATAGTGGTGAAGCATTCGCCAACATTGGTTGAACATCCGGCAAAGGTAGTCAAACGACCGTCGAGGCAACCATCGGAACCTAACCCGACACTTGCATATCCTGTTTCTAGGCAGGTCGTGACGGTCACTATTGACAGCACAATCACCGTTGACAACACCTTATTGTTATCGTCTCGGGAGTGGAGAGATGTTGATGATGATGAATTGATGGTGACGGTGAGCAGGTGAAGATCACCGTTGATCTTTTTGGTGGTAATGGTAGAGGTGTGAGGAAAGAGAGAAATATATGTTCAAGTAGAAGTGAGTCATATGTTCAAGTAGAAGTGAGTCGTGTTGTTAAGTACAAGTGTAAGAAGCAAAAAGCAACAGCTTCAAAACCTTGTACAACATGCTTAAAGTTGAGTACCACACATATTAGAAGTGTACCATCAGCACAAAGAAAAGTACCATAAGCAAATAAAGTGTTACCATGTGCATTATAAGTAGTACAATACTATTAACAGCAATCTAAAATGTAAATATATAGGGGTGAAGCATTCGCCAACATTGGTTGAACATCCGGCAAAGGCAATCAAACGACCGTCGAGGCAACCATCGGAACCTAACCCGACACTTGCATATCCTGTTTCTAGGCAGGTCGTGACGGTCACTATTGACAGCACAATCACCGTTGACAACACCTTATTGTTATCGTCTCGGGAGTGGAGAGATGTTGATGATGATGAATTGATGGTGACGGTGAGCAGGTGAAGATCACCGTTGATCTTTTTGGTGGTAATGGTAGAGGTGTGAGGAAAGAGAGAAATATATGTTCAATTAGAAGTGAGTCATATGTTCAAGTAGAAGTGAGTCATGTTGTTAAGTACACGTGTAAGAAGCAAAAAGCAACAGCTTCAAAACCTTGTACAGCATGCTTAAAGTTGAGTACCACACATATTAGAAGTGTACCATCAGCACAAAGAAAAGTACCATAAGCAAATAAAGTGTTACCATGTGCATTATAAGTAGTACAATACTATTAACAACAATCTAAAATGTAAATATATAAATGTTTAACATTTTGGTTTTAATACATACTTTTTGGTTTTTTTCTTAAATGGCACATGGAAGCCCCTCTATATATTAATATCAATATGCTTTTAAGTTGAAATGAATTGCTTCCCTTGATGCACACAAGTAAAAAATAAGTAGTAAGTTATGGTTTTCTTAATCATAATTGGTTGACATATGGTTTTTCAATAACCATTTACTTTTTGTTGATGTTCCAATGTTTTAAACTATCATTCTTTATCTTGTCTTCTAGAGTCGATTTAGGTTTCCAATCTGAAGCCATGTAAGAATTTAATCTATGTTTTCTGTTTCAAGTGCATTAAGTTATAATTTTCATTGTACAGATTTGATGTGAAGATTGCTGCAGCAGTAGATCATGAAACAAGATTATACCAATGTTCATTGATGGGTCAAGCTTTATAATACCGACGTGAACACACATATGATATTAATTTTAAATAATATATACTCATTAAGTCATTGTTTGTAATAGGATTAAACAAATATGTTATTTTGAGTTTTATGGTTTAGATTGATTGACCCCATTACATCAAACTCCATTCACATGTTTCCATTCACATCAGGTACTTAAAACCCAGCCTCAATGACAACATCAAAGTTGCTAATGATGTACAACACAGAGCATATTTTGTTTGAAGATCTCCCTCCATGAAAAATCACTTCAGTTATGCAAAATACCACTTTTCTGGTCATAGGAAACTTCACGCCTCAATATTAAGCCTGATATCAAATGTATATATATTGCTTTTGCTGCTATATTTATTCATTTTTTTTACTTTTCCGTGCTGCCTTATATGGTTACAACAATGAATGTATGAACATAACAACAAATTATATGTTAAAAATTACTAATGCATATATACATTACTAATGGATGATTATTTTATGTTTCTTCATATTTAGGTTAGGGAGAATGCTAGAAAACTTCCTATTTAGTAGGATTTGGAAGTAAGAAACCCGTGTATTGTATGAGTTGAACAAGTTTGGGTCTAACTGATGGATTGATAGTTTGATTCTACCAATGAAAAACAGTAGTTTTGAATGGGTAAGGATTGTCTTAATTTGGATTACATGGACATTGAATTTGCGTTATTGGGTACAGGACATGCCATTTGTATAGGTTAGGATTATACATTTATACTATACTATATGTTGCTTCATTCATATGCATTTGATGGAATAATGAAACTGATGAGTTGGGAAACAATCTTAAATGTTTAATGGGTTCGTGATGTTTGGAAATATATAAATATGAAGTGATTATCAATGCTAGACTATTAATTTTACAATACCATTAAAACCTGCTACATTAAGGTTCCACGAATCGGAGTATTTGAATGGGTATATTAGTCTTGATTTTGTATTATGTCTGATAGTTGGTATCTAATTGTTTTACTGTTGTCTTTCTTCACTACATTTCAGGTTAACCAATAGCACAAAAAGTATTTGCTATTAAATTGTTTCATAAGGTATTCAGTTTCATCTTTTATGCTTTTGGGATAATAGCTTGATTGTATTTGCAATACATTATGCATTATTGACAATTCTTAATCTAAAATTATTAATTTTTTAAAGTTAGAAAAACTAAAAGAAAAGGATTATAGTTTTTTTAATGTTGGGTGACATATTTTCAAAGTTTAGTACTGTACAATACTGTTGCTTGCTTTTGAATGCATATTTTTTTAATTTTTGTTGGGATTGTTATAACTTATTTGATAATTTGATCTGTTTGCTATGTTATGTTTCGTTTTTGGGTGTTGTATAGGTTATTTTTTAGTTGGTGATTAGCTTTTCAAAAAAACATGTAACTAGGATGAGCATATATTAGATATCAATTCAATTTTTCTTAGAAATTGAAAGTTACGTGTGATTTTGTAGCAGAGAAGGCTGGACTACCATGGGCACCACCGTATTGGTCAAAACTATGCTTATAGGTTCTACAACTTGGGTGCTATAGGTAAAAGAACTTTTTATTCATCGACTAAGTCTTTCACCATCCGGTAAGAAGACACGTCTCAATTTCAAAAGAAGGCAGTTTGTTGTTGTTGTTTGTTTTGCTAAGACTTTTAGAAAGAGTCAAGAGTCGGCTTGAAGATTCTTATACGTGATAAAGTTGTCAATGTTACAAACAACACAACGAATGTGGTGTATAAGTAAATTTTAGCGGAAATTTGTAGTTTAATTTTGTTTATTTTAACATATTTTTTTGTTATGTTTTGGTTGTTTATACTTTAATATAATAACATATAATTATATTTTATTGTTTCATCCCGTGGGTACCTACGGATGTTAACTTAGTTATGTTATATTTTTATACAAAAAAAATAATGGTAATTAGAATGTCATTTAATTTTATTTTTAATGCCAAATATTAAAAAATAAACATGTTATTTAAAAAAAAGTAAATTAACAAAAGTAAACATTACATAATAACAAAAAAATTTTAAGGCCCAGACTATTTACACCCATATTTTTTTGACAAAAAATCGTTTTATACGCTACGTATACCACTATACGTAGCGTATACAATGGTTTTTTGTCAAACATAATAAAACAAAAGGTATGCACGCTGTGCATACCTATAGGAATTAGGTTCAAATACAAAGTCTAAATTTCCTAGAAATTCTAACAAGGAATTTAGACCATTAGATCTAATATTAAATGAAGATCAATGGCTCATAAACACAATGTGGCATAATAGTAAATAGTTAGAACTTTAAATGGTAGGCCAAAGGTATATTAGTCTTGTCTCATTTTCAAATTTCACCTTTTTTTTAAACGTCCATAACTTTTACATACGATAATACTTTTTAATAAAAATTACACCAAAAAAACTAGCGTTTTTTTATCTTCAAAACGCATATAATATTGATATATAAAAAACGAAATTTTTTTTTGAAGTTTCAGCTCATTGTGTTATATTCGTTAGGTCATTGTGTTATATTTTTCAGCTCATTGTGTTATATTAGTCAAGTCATTGTGTTATATTTTTCAGATTGTGTTATATCCGTCAGGTCATTGTGTTATATTCGTCGGGTCATTGTGTTATATTTTCATCAGGTCGTGTTATATTTTCATCAGTTCGTTCTGTTAAATTTTCATCAGGTCGTTGTGTTATATTTTCATCAGGTCGTTGTGTTATATTTTCATCAGGTCGTTGTGTTAAATTTTCATCAGGTCGTTGTGTTATATTTTAATCAGGTCGTTGTGTTATATTTTCATCAGGTCGTTGTGTTATATTTTCATCAGGTCGTTGTGTTATATTTTCATCAGGTAATTGTGTTATATTTTCATCAGGTCGTTGTGTTATATTTTCATCAGGTCGTTGTGTTAAGTTTTCATCAGGTCGTTGTGTTATATTTTCATCAGGTCGTTGTGTTATATTTTCATCAGGTCATTATGTTATATTTCATCAGGTCATTGTGTTATATTTTCATCAGGTAATTGTGTTATATTTTCATCAGGTCATTGTGTTATTTCAGATCATTGTGTTATTTCATTAGGTTATTGTGTTATAACACAATGACATAAATAAATAACATAATGACTTGACAAATAACACAATGAGCTGAAAAACGTGAATTTTTTTTTTGTTTTTTATATATGAATATTATATGCATTTTAAAGATAAGAAAATGCTCGTTTTTATGGTGCAATTTTTTTTAAAAAATAATATCGTATGCAAAAGTTATGGAAGTTTAAAAAAATGGGGTGAAACTTAAAACATAGAGACATTACCATCTTTAGACTACATGTAATGGGCGTTATCACCCAATTTTTTTGCCCCATAACGCCCCATAACGCCCCCTACACCACTACGTAGGGGCGTTATGTAGCAAAATTTTTTTTGGGCGTTTTAGTTATAACGCCGGTGCCCACACGGTTTCCAACAAAATTAACATATATTTACTCCTTTAATCAATTAATATGTAATAATGAAGGGGCATTATAGGGGCATTATCCCACTACGCCACTTTTTAGTATAACGCCCCTTGCCTAGTCACCGTCCACATGGCGGAAAATGCCCCTTCGGGGCATTAACCATTACACAGAGTCTTATCCTTCCTTCTAATTTTAAGGGAGTGCCACATGTCATCATCTCATAGCTTCTTAGACTTTCTAGGAAAAGTAGATTTTGTAGTATAACTCCACTCATACCTATAGTTCATTAAAGTTTATTATATTTGTTAAAATTCAGTAATATTTAATGTTATTTTATAAAAGTTAATTTTGTAAAAAAGTTTAAAAGTTGGGTTTTCGATGTTAATAAAAAAAAGTGAGCTTTTTTTGTTATTTTGTAAAAAAGTATTTTACTTGTTAAATATTTTGTTAAAACTAAGTAATATATAGTTTTGAAAACCAAATAATAGTTTTGTTAAAACTAAGCTTTCGCTGTGTCTTGAAACCTTGGTTGTTTAAAAAAAAGTATCTTTACACCTGATTTAAGTTTATCTCTTTCTCGTTTATGTCTTGAAACCTTGGTTGTTTTTCAAAATCTGGACTCGGGGCCGGTTGTTCGTAAAATTCTTAGTCGGCATCTCGTTCAAATTAAACGGCAGTTCCTCATCCGGTGGATCGAAAAAATTCCACCATGACATGTTTATGTGTTTTTATGTTTGTGTGAAGGTGTGTATGAAAATGTGAAGGTCTGTTATTGTAAAATGGTTGGGATCGTTTGAATAATAATTCAACACGAATCAATACGTCGCGTATAGGGTTATACGCGGCGTATTAAAGCTGAACATCGTACTGACATACCTGCCGCACGTCATTCCGTCTGATATCATACCATATACGCCGTGTATATCCCTGACATATTAAAGCTGAACATCGTACTGATATGGTGGTTTTTTGTTTTTTTTTCCCGGTGTAAATAGCATTTCCGATTTTTAAAGCTACCCATAATATGTCAAAAGCATAAAATCAGAGTGAAGTTAAGTGAAGCACAAAAAAAGCCAGGGTAGTACTTGATCACATGAATCAAGCTGACGTCCATGATATATGATAATACAACAAGAAATGGAAGAGTAATATTTGGCGTTACTGGTGTGGTTACATATCTACTTCAAAAGGGGGAATGGGAGCCACCTGCCTTAAACGTCGAAGGCGTCTTCTTCTTGAATAAAGGCCGACAAAGTACAAGCTGAACGAGATTGCTATAGCAGAGCAGTCAAACAAGTCTATAGCATCAAGGTATCGAACTGCAGACACCATAAAAAATTTAGAAATAAGTGCGACCCATTTGTAGATTTTGGTTATGTTCTATCTATCAATAAAAAAGTGAAAAACGGAACAGGCCGACAGTCATACAAGTGTTTTGAACAGCCTTCTCAAAACAAAAACAAAAAACATCAAATTAACATCAAGTATCTAATGGCATTATATATTAACGGAACATAAAATGGACGAAAGGAGTTGAAGCATCCACCCAACCCGTCTCAACTAGCTTTTCATTTCTGTTGAAAAATGCCAACGAACAAATTCTGATGCTAATGTCTATGAATTCTAATAAGTATATGTTCTTTATCTCCTATGGTTGTAATGCATCTCACTTGGTTTATCTTGGATGATTCTTGATGTCTAGCAAGTAATTTATAAAAATCCTCCTTTAGTGGTAGTAAAGGAAATGAAACAGCTTAATTTTATTTAGACCATGTTGGTGCAACGGCCTATGACAGATGCACTCAGAAGTGCAAATAACAAGATTGAAACCCTGCCTCTAACACCAATAAGTGTTTTTCATCGGCACTGAGGCTCCCACATTAGTGAAAACACAGCAGAGGCTCACCACAACCCACCTTATGGGCCAAGTTGATCCGAGTCGAAACTCGTCAACCAATTGTTCCAGGGAAAACTGGGTAGAAACCTTTAACCATGTCACGTAAAACCTTTAAGCTCGAATATGAAGCCAGGTGGTAGCCCAGAACGAGCTTTATGCTATAACTTCACAAAAAGTGGCACAAGTAAAGATTGAACTTGGGTCTTCCATAAACAATCTAGAGGCTTTCCGTGGCTCCTGGCTCGCTCGAAAAAAGCTCGTATCTAAACGAGTCGAGCCTAACCTGAGCCATGGTAGGTTCGGCTCGTGGCTCGCTCAGGGCTTGACTCGTTGGCTCGGCTCGTGACTCGATATAATATACATATAGATAGATCATAGATAGATTTATACTATTTATTTAAATATAGATCATTACTCATTACTTGTTACTCCATATTTATGAATAATTCAATATAAAAATTTAAAAAAATAAAAGACTTGTTACC
Organism: Tagetes erecta; assembly: GCA_030867185.1. Taxonomy (NCBI): domain Eukaryota; kingdom Viridiplantae; phylum Streptophyta; class Magnoliopsida; order Asterales; family Asteraceae; genus Tagetes; species Tagetes erecta. The sequence continues at coordinate 10,076,235 of CM061486.1, forward strand.
TTAATCCTTTTACATTTTCGACAATTTAACTTTTCAGTCACTCCATCCCTCCCAATTGTCGCCCCATTTAATTATTCACATCAAGTTTCAGCTTTCAATATTGAAACCCTATTTTTTTCCCACTCTCTTCATAAACAACCACTTCCATAGCAGATAATGATTATTTTCTTTGTAATTTTTAACTTACTCCATGAATGTTCTAATTATGTGTAAAAAAAAACCAAGTTGGCTCGATGAGCCATGAGCCGGCTCGAGCCAAGCTCGTTATCTTCAAGCCCGAGCCTAAGCCCAACCTGACTCAACTCGAGCCGGCTCGTTTACACCCCTAAAAACAACCTAAGTCATCTTATCACTAGACTAGAAGTGGAGATTTGAAACAGCTTAACTTACATCTTGGTAGAAAGTCAAAAGGACTAAGCGTATAAAGAGCACCAAAAAGCACCTGCAATTGCAAACAAAAAAGAAGATTCAACGACAACAATTGATGCAAAAGTGGCACCATAATCTCTTCCACTTGAGATATATTTAAACAAAAAGTAAGCAACGATAAGTGTAATAAAGAGAAGAAAAGAATTGTTTAACTGCAAGTAAACGCATCCGGCTAAGGTAAGCAACAGGTCGATCAGGATCCATCATTGCTTGAATCAATCTCTTAAGAAACAAAGGCAACTGAAGTAGTTGCTGTAACAACAAAATCACAAGATTGGATTGTGTTTGTTGAGAAGAAAAGGAAAAAAAGATACCAACCAGTACAAAACCCCCGGCAAATAGACAATTATACTTCCTAACATTGTTAATAGTCTCGCGTATCCCAGCATCATCATCTTGCTGTTGGTACAAAGTTGGTTCAGGTGTCAAGTTTGTGATAGGTCTAGAGCACAGAGGGCACTTGCAAGGTCGAAATGCTGCAACATGGTTCCAATACTCCATAATACAACCGCCTGTACATACATAACAAACAATTGAGCAAATTGGCATTTAATAACCAAAGATGAAGAGAATAAAAGAGAAGATAGATACCACAGTACCAGTGGCCGCAAGGGGCTTGAAAAGGAGCGAAGAAGGAGGAGAAGCAGATGGGGCAGCAGTCATCGGGCGGTGGTTCATTTCTTCCCAACTCTGAAATTGTTTTTCTTTTTGCTTCTTCCATTTCAGCTTCCTGATTGATTGATTGATCGTTCGTGAATATGGAAAAAAAGATTGAAAATGGTGTAGGAGTATCAATCACTATCAGTGTATCATTATCCTCGTGTGTGTGTGTATGAGTGTGTGAACCGACAACAAAACTTATCTGCTTGATTTTTATGTTACGACTCGTGGCCGTCGATATCCTAAATGCCGCTTCGCCTCGGTATTTGCAATTTCTCCCCCGACCGACTACTTCCATTCCCAATAATAACTATAATTTTCTTTATAGTAAATTACAACTTTTTTTTCACCCTATTTTGGTTTTTAGTAATTTTTTAAATTTTTAAATAGAATAGCATTTGATTAAATTAAATGGTTATTTTTAGCCTTTAATTTAACGATAGGCAAGCTTATTCACGTGCATTGCACATAAGAACATTATAGTTATTTTACTATTAAAGAACTATTTTTACAATATTATTATTATTATATAAAAAGAATAGAGGAAAGATCAAATACAAAATTGATTTTGCTTAAAAAGTGTGAGAAGTGACTTAACTCACATCAAAATTGGGTCAAACGAACTCTGTTTGAGCTCATTCAAGCGGCGTTGAACCGTCTCGTCGAGCTTTATCATCTTAGCTTCTAGGGTTTAGCTTAAAATTTTAGTTTTTACCTTAAGGTTTAGCCTTAGGGTTTAGCATTAAGATTTAGATTTTAGGGTTTAGTTTTAGATTTTAGGCTTTTATATGAATGGGGTGAAGGGTTTAGGTTTTTAGGGGGTGGGTGGGTGGGGTTTAGGTTTTTGGGGGGTAGGGGTGGGGGGTTTTAGGTTTTTTGGGTGGTGGGTGGGTGGTTTTTAGGTTTTTAGAAGGTGCGGGTCGGGTGATTTAGGTTTTTGGGGGGTGGGGGGTTTTAGGTTTTTTGGGTGGTGGGGGCGGGGGTTTGACGACACGGTTCTAACGCCGCAAGAATGAGTTCAATCGGAGTTCGTTTGACCCGGTTTTGATGTGTTTAAATATCACTTCTCACGCTTCTTAGGCAAAATCCATTTTGTACGGTAACCTTCCCCAAAAAGAATAACCCATCTCACCCACCCATCTACTCTCCATCATCTTTTTCACCAAACTCTCTCAATCATACACCATCATCATCCATCATCATTTTAATCTCTACTACTATCATCCTTAATCCTACCAACATCTACCACCCAAACCTCCATTGCTCCACCAATTGCTCTCCTTTCCATCACCACCCCTTCCACTACCATAACCTCTTCCTTCTTCCTTCCACCACCTCCCGTCGCACACCAAACGAAACCTCTCGTTTGTGCCCACCTAATAACCCATCAACTGTCGTTTCATCACCAATACCACCATCTGCTCTACCCTCCAACAACACATCCGACACCGTCACCGACACCATCTACATCATAAATTTCATATCTTCACTTTAATAGTTTCATCTGACAATATGTATATAAGTTTGAAGGTTTGATTTGGGGGTTTTAACTGATTTGGTGAATTGGGGTTTTAACCGATGTGGGATAGTTAAAACTCCGGCAAAAGCAAAATAAAGAAGGAAGAGAGATAATTAAAAAGGAGTTGGTGGTGGTCACCGACTTACCCGTGGTGTCGGCGGCTATGGTTGTGGAGTGGTGGTGAGATCGGTAAGGTGGTGGTGGTCACTGACTTACCCATCTAGTTTCAGCCTTGTCGGAACTTTAGAAACATTGTGGATGATGTAGGATGATGATGATGATCGGAGATGGCATTGGTTGATGGTGGTGGTGGTGGTGGATGGTGGTAGTTGGCGAAGATGATGCTAGTAATATTAACATAAACAACAGTAATAATAATAATAATGTTATAATAATGGTCATTTGGTGTAAAATGACTAAAATGCCATCATGTGTAATGCACATGAGGGGAACTAACTGAAAAACTTAAAGATCGTTAAATTAAAGGCCAAAAAACAACCCTTTAATTTCAAAGGTTGTTCAATCCAAAATTTAAAGAAAATGCCAAAAACTAAAATATGACATATTATAAAGCCCCAAAAATGTAATTTACTCTTTTCTTTATCATTGTTTCAAGATATAAACGTATATATTTAAAATTTAGAGGGTATGAAATGGAATATTTTGATAAAAGTCTTTGGTTTATTATTAGTTTTTTTTCTCAAATATTGTGTATAATAAAAACTAAAACATGAAAAAAAAATTGAAAAAAGTTCTTGTCGTTAGAAAATATATCTAATTAAAAAAAATTTACAGCGAAAAATATGGGTGTAATGTATTACACCTGTGTAATTTATTACACCTGTGTAATATGACGTACATTTTTTATTAACATATACATTTTTTTACAAAAACATATATATATATATATATATATTTATATCTTATAGTTATTAATATACGCATCATTTGAGAAAAAAATTTAGAAAATCACTTGGGAAGTAAGAGCTCTTAAAGTTCTGGCAACTAGAGCATGTTCTCAAATTACTCATTTCATAGAGTGTATTTATATTTATATATAGTAATAGTGGAAGTTTATAATAGTAATTTAGTTTTGTGTTATTCTTTTGTTGGTTTTTTTTGTTGGCAAGCTTTAATTGGGTAATTTTTTTTTGTTGTTTGATTTTGTATAGGATAATTGTAGTGGCGTTGATGTGTGTTGTGTGTTGAGCCGCACACATAGAGGGACACCCAAGATGTCATAAGTGTATATGAAACACCATTTTTCTATTTCATCCCTATTTTTACTCTTTCACCTTCGGCGCCTCTCTCTCTCTCTCTCTTTTCTGTGAGATCTCCGAATACTCCTCTTTTTTTGTTGTTGGTTTTATTTGAGGGGTGCCGGTGGTTAAGACCACTAATGGTTGCCGATCTTCGGATCTATGCGTCTATGGTTTGTTGTGTTTGAGGGGTCCAAACTTTTGTCGATGTTTGCACTTCTACGAGTGATTGTTCCCAATAATGGTTGTCGATCTTCGAATCTTGGCAGCCTATGGTTTGTGATGGTTGTTGTCGATGTGGGAGCTAGAAATCTGTTTTTCTACTCATTAAACTCATGAGGGTAAAAATAACTGGTGGTTGTTTGTTGCTCTTAGTAACCTTTGATGGTTATAACATGTGGTTTTTATTGTTGCTGGGTTTGGTATCCCAGAAACCTTTTATTGTTTCCTGTGTTATGTTGTTATGGGAGTTTTCATTGTTATTGCTCGATGATTGAAATAATCGGTGTATTTGTGATTATTGTTTTCCATCGGAGACATATGTTGATAGCTAGATTTCTGAGGGCTGGATCTGTTTGATTGTGTTTATTATTGGAATTGGTGGCAAATGGTTTGTGTATTTAAATAGTGTCACACCCCAACCTGGAATCCTCGGGGCGGACGATAGTGAATCAACTGCTCATTGCTCATGGTACTAAAATGATTAAGTATAATTTAACCCGAATTTACATTGAATTCTAAATAAATAAATAATACAACATGTTGTATGATTTATTAAGTAGGTCCAAACATGTCCTAGTTTGTGAAGCATCTTGAATAAAAATTATACTACATTTTCTGAAATCATGTGAAAAGTATTTGGATCAACTAACGAATTAGCTGGTGAGTAAACACATGTTTAAATACGTATAGATAATGACTAAAATGATAAAAAAGAGTAAAAATGATTAAAAGAGTTCAATTATCATGTTATGTCAAAATTCATAAATGGAAATGTGTAACATACAAGACAAACACATAATCAAACCTTAGATAAAATGTAGACACGTAATCACACAGATTAAGCTATTGATGAATAACGACAAATGATTAATTCAATTATAATCATCCAAGAATAAGGAGGTGAATTTTTAGGCCAATATATCTATCATTGATAACTGTTGGTTAAATAAATTAATGATTATGCAATAATCAATGTTTATCAAGCTATATGCACATAATTGCAAGTAATAACACAAACATGAATTGAATTGATTGACCTGATGAAATGAATAACATGATAAACTGTTGAAATGATAAAATGATAAACATGTTTAATAGTTTCACATGAGATCACCTCAAAATGTAAAACTGAAAAAAAATGCTATGAATGCTCACTTGGTTTATTGCAAGCGATGAAGTTTAATACTTTAAGAATAAGACACCGAAGGTGATAGTTCTAGACGAACCGAGCTTGGATCTAGATCTGAGATTGTTTGGGGATGTTGTTTGTAATCAGTGATGCGGAAACTCACTAATCACGTATTGATGCTTGAATGTTCATGAAGATCAATGCAAAGTATGATGAAGATGATGATAATATGAATAGGTGAATTGTATTAGATCAATGGAGAGGTTACAAAGGATATGGAATGAAATGTAGGCAACTCACAATAACAAATGACCTAGGTGATGGTATTTATAGTCTATACCATTCACCTTACAATGTAACCTAACCACGTGCAGTTAAGCACAAATGCGCATTTAAGCACGAAACGATTACACAAATATTCTAAGACAAATACAAATTATGAACGTCTTCACCCGTGCTTGCTCGTGATGATGCCCGATATCTTCACTCGCTTATATTTGGAAAGTGACATCTTCGAATAACCCCAACAGTACTCCCCATAAGATGACACTTTACAAATCCGAAATATCAGCTTAAATCTTCATGTGACGAGCATAGAGAGCAACTTAAAGTTTTGGTATGCATTATCTTCAAGAGGACCCAACAGTACTCCCCCTAAGATGATGCTGCAAAAACTCTGTCTTTCAGCAAGCAATCTGCATCCTTCTCTCCCTTTTGAGTAACATCAGAGGCTATGGAAAGAAATAAGCAGAGAGTAGATTCCGGTGAATCTATATATCAGCAACGGGATCTTCTTCAACGGTTGAAGTAGAATGCGAAGACTTCTTTGACCTAGAATACTCCCCCTCAACTTTTGCTTTAGAGGTTAATGGGATCTGTGTATGAGATATTAAGTGGAGGATTCTTAACACTCAGCAATCTGACTTGGAGATCTTTGGACTGGAATCAGGCTTGAACAGGACCATCTTCAAGTCGCGTGGAAGCTTGTTCTGCAATGGAAACTTGTTCCTGCAGGCTGCAACTCAAAGAAAACATTAGAACTCAGGCAATAATGTGCATTTATCATCAATGTAAAGACTAAGTTCTCAACCGGATGAGATATTGCTCGATCAACAACTCCTACATCAATAACACATGTTAAACTGCCAACACAAAAGAAAAAGATTAAAATGACAATCTTTTTTGTGTTTTTGAATTTTTCAATGTTTTTGATATTTTTGGAATTTTCTCTTTACATATATGAATCTTTAACCTGCAATGAGATCATACCAGCAATTATCCAACACATGTTTTGCAGTTTTGAGAATAGACATTTGAATTGTGAAGTAATTGAGTGATGAATTGTTGAACAAATCAATTAGCTCGAAGTGACACACTTACTTTTTCTATTCTTGATGATCAATTAGGTTGATTAAGAATAAGTTTTGAGTGACCCATACCTGGCACATTAGAAAGTTATACACTTCATCTAAATATCCTGAGAACACCTCAACACGCCAGGTCACTTACAATCATAAACAGTGTGGAATTTGGGTTCTAATTGAATTTGGTCCACTTTAGGACTTCTTTTGAATTCCTTTTTGGAATTTTTCTTTTTCCTATTGTTCCCCTTTCTGATTTCCGTTTTGGAATTTGATTGGTGACGGTCCACATTTGGGACTCTTTTTGTTCCATCTTTGGGAATCTTTTGCTGCACCTTGAAGCTCAAAAGAGACTTCATGTGAGACTTCAGGTCTGTGGATACCACAACAAAGAAGCTCACGATGCGGTTCATCACACTGAATAGATTGCATCATTACCCGATGTATATCGTTGCGTCACAAGATATCTATTTGATTTGTATAAATGTTTCACATGCACTAAGACGTTTCAACCACAAAAACTCATTAGAATTTAGTTAAATCATCAAAGAATATACTTGTTCAGTATAATTATCTGAGCTGTCTAGCACATCAATTTTCACGCTTCAGTCTTTATTGTTTAAAATGATACGTTGAATAACTCTAGTGTATCTATCATTTCTCATGTACGTGCAAGTAGATTCAACATATTTTTGGATTTTTCTGATTTTATCATTTTTTTTTACTTTTTTTAGTAATGATTTCTCCCCCTAAACTTTTAAATTTCTACGAAAATTGAAAGTTTAAAGAAAAGAAAATGGCAGATATGTTATCAACATATGAAGAGTGCATGCAATATACTTAATCTAAACAGACGAACTGAAACATCGGTTGTTTCCTGCACAGCCATCATTGTTTGATTTTTGAAAATGTTTTTTTTATAAAAAAATTCCTGCAATGATTCCTTTTTGTTTCCAACTCCATTTGGTGTCAGTTGCATCGAAGACATCATGAACAAGATTCGGTATCTTGTCATGATAAGGGATCAGCCACAGTCTTCTTTTCTTTGTTTGACCGGCCTCCATAACTGTCCCTAACACACTAACAAATTAGTTAGAGTGTGAAATCCAAGCCATTGCGGTCTTGGATTGTCCGAAATCATCAATATATGTAACTTTTTGATAAATTGCATCTTCTGGTGGACCATCGATTGATGAAGCACGTTGCTCATCTTGATTCTTAACAGGTGTTTTTCTCCACAACTGTTTTTGTGTGGGACCAAAGGAATGCTTTGGTTTGGACACCCATCTAGAATCATTCATGGAAGATCTGTCATAGTCATTTCTAAACCTATTTTTAAAAAATCGGTTTTGTTGACTATATTGCTTATGCAACAATGGATTTGTTTGATTTTGTTTTCTTACAGATCTTGATTTCCATGAATCACTTGAATGATCACCATGAGAGAGTTTAAAATCAGAAACATACCTGGCAGAATGTGCCGATGATGAATTTCTTTAGACATACCTTCTTGGCTTCATCGTTGATCTTTTGTTGTAGAAGCAATCTTGAGTGTTGTGATTGACCATGTCACAAATGGAGCAATACTTGTTGTAGTAACATTCCATTGTGTCGTGGTTGTACATCTGACAGTTGATGCAGTACTTGTTGTAGAAGCATTCAGATGTCATGTGATTGTACATCTCACATATCTCGCAGTACTTCTGATGAGCCTTGAAGGGAGACTTCTTTCTTTGCTTTGGAGAAGTCTTTGCAGTTGAAGCATGTTGATTCTGATGAGCTTTGACCTTTGAAGAAGCTGAAGTCTTGAACTTGTCACTTTTTGACCCATAAGGAAAGACACCTTGACTGTAGATACAATCAGAGATATGATGAGTTTCAGAGTCACAGATTAAACAGTAGATGTTACTGTTTGAATCGCTCGGAGATTCGGAATCTTGAGACTTTGAAGTAGAAGGAGTCTGTGGTGTAGAATCAGATGAAGTGGCCTTTGTCTTGTTCTTCTTGGCTTTGCTTTTCTTTCTTCTAACCTTCTTCTTCTTCTTTGACTGAACCTCTTGTGTCTTTTCTTCTTCTTCTTCTTGAGAAGATAGTGATCCAACAATTTCGGTTGGCACTAATCTCTCATCTTTCTTTTCAACAGACTTTTCTTTTTCGACTTCTTCTTTGATAAACACAAGATCAGATTGTGATCTGTTGAGTTTATCAGTGAGCTCCATGAGTTGAACATTCAGATTATGCTTTTCGGTAAGCATTGAATCAACATTCAGTGTAAGAGATTTGAGTCTATCTTCACACAATTTGTGATCTTCTTGAAGACTTGTGTGTTTCTCTCGTTCTTCTTGCAACTTGGTTTTCAGAATGTTGTTCTCTGAATTGAACATCTCAGACAATTTCTTCAACTTTAGAATTTATTCTTGAAAATCGTTGATCACTCTTGATAGATGTTCATTCGATCTTTAGCTTCCTTTCTGATGTTCATTGCTTCTTTTTCTTTTTCCTTGAGCAACTCTTCAAGAGATGTGATTCTTTGATTAGATATTTCATGTTGTTCTTTCAGATTCTTGTGCATGGTTTCTTCTTTCTTTAGTTTATCACAAATCCAAAGTGAATATAATTTGCACTCTTCAACTTGTTCAAAACATTCTTTGTTGCACATCTTTTCTCTTTTATTTTCTTCTTGGATCATGTTTTTCATGTTTGATTTTGGGAGATTTGGTGTTTGTGAAGATGATTTGGGTTATGAGAGCTAATATGCTGTTAAAAGTGCTCGGTTTGGACAAAAATTTCAGCCCATAATGTTTTCGGGATGCATATTTAGCACTTGGAACACATAGAAATGAATTTTTGGTGTTTTTTGGCAAAATTTTGTGTTTCACCCCCCAGCCGTATCAAGACCATTGTTTGGACGTTTCAGCGGCCCCCCAGCCGTGTAAGGGTACTGTTTGGACGTTTCAGCCCCCCCCCCCCAGACGTGTCAAGGGTGCTATTTGGACGTGACTGCCCCCCAGCCGGGTCAGGTGCTGTTTGGGCATGTCTGCCCCCCCCCCCCAAACTGATAGATTTCGCCCCCTGGTCGTTTCAGCCCCCCTAGACGGGTTAACTTGTATTTTTCAGCAATTTTTGGATGTTTCATCACTTAGGAAAAAATTCCTTCAACCAAACACTTAATTCTTCAATTCTTCTACAAATTATGATACGTTTCTGGGCAAATATCAATCAAATCTTCATATCAGATTGACTTTTCAAAGTCAAAATTATGATGAACACAAGATCAATTCTTCAATATTTGTTGTTTTTATTCAATTCAATACTTGTATTAGATTAGGAATGATGTTTCTAACACTCCTTTAAAGTTTTTCTACCTTGAATCAAGCTAAATCTCACTCAAATCTGAGTTTTTTGTGATGAACACAACTAGTGGGTTTTGACAAAAATGACAAAATATGGATTGAAATCAACAAATCTGAATGGTTTGATCATGAACGAGGCTTAGGATTATGATTTCTAACATATCTCAATCATCAATTTCTCAAAACATCAACAAAATTTCGGATCATAATTTTGAGCAGTGAATATGACGAACATGAACAATTTCTTCAAAAACTCAGTCAAATCTTCACTAAATGATCTCAAACTTTGCAGTTCTTTACACAAACATGAATCAAAGCTAATGGTAGCTAAAATTCCATCAATAACAACAACAATCAAAGATCACCCAACAGCTCTGATACCAATTGATAGTTCTAGACGAACCGAGCTTGGATCTAGATCTGAGATTGTTTGGGGATGTTGTATGTAATCAGTGATGCGGAAACTCACTAATCACGTATTGATGCTTGAATGTTCATGAAGATCAATGCAAAGTATGATGAAGATGATGATAATATGAATAGGTGAATTGTATTAGATCAATGGAGAGGTTACAAAGGATATGGAATGAAGGTAGGCAACTCACAATAACAAATGACCTAGGTGATGGTATTTATAGTCTATATCATTCACCTTACAATGTAACCTAACCACGTGCAGTTAAGCACAAATGCGCATTTATGCACAAAACGATTACACAAATATTCTAAGACAAATACAAATTATGAACGTCTTCACCCGTGCTTGCTCGTGATGATGCTCGATATCTTCACTCGCTTATATTTGGAAAGTGACATCTTCAAATAACCCCAACAGAAGGGTCTTCTTAAAAGTCGACCTAAAGATTGATATCTAAATTAGATAACCGACTTAGGTTCCTAAGAATGATTTGAGAACTATGATTTCTAATATAAACTTGGGATTTTATAGAAAAGTTAGAATTGGGGCATTTACATATATCCCCTTCATAAAATCATTTAGTACATATTTACCCAATCCTTAAATTCAATTACATATTGCCCCTTCCTAAACCACATATATTACATATTTACCCAATTTTTTTAAAATAGCCTTTTGATTTACTATTTTACCCTTAATGATCTTCATAAATATATTTTTATATTTTCTTATGGTTTGTGTAAAAGAAGGGGTAAATGAGTAATTTATTATGTCAAAGGGGATATATGTAATTAAACTTTAGGCTTGAATAAATATGTAATTGATGGGCTTAGGAAGGAGATATATGTAAAAAAAAATAACTTATTTGAGTAAGTAGTAATTAAGTCGAGCTAATAATAATAAAATATAATAATTATCATAGATAGTTGAATTAAATATATATATAATTAAAGTGTATAGTGATTAAAACTGTATAATGATAGCGATAACTAAATAAACAAGAAGTTACTTTATAAAATAACTAAAGACAATAATAAAAAAGGATGAAGTTATCCTACAAAGTGTAAAAATGGTACAAAGTGTGAGAAGACACAATGGTACAAAAAAGACACAATGAAGGATTAAAAAAATTTATAACTCACAAATTAAATCGATTTCAAAAAATCGTTTCAGAGACCTTGTTCCCCACGTCGTCCTCCTTCATGAAAAAAAAATAATGAAAAATAAAAAAAAATAAAAAATCAGTGTTTTCATTGTGTCTTTTCGTTTTTTACTTTAATTGTGTATTTTATTATTTTATTTTTTTCGATTATTTATTTTATGAAAGAGAACAACGTGAGGAACAAGGTCTCCGAAGCACTTTTCTGAAATTCGATTTATATTGTGAGTTATAAATTTTTTTATTGTGTCATTGTGTCTCTTTTTACTATTGTGTCTCTCTCACACTTTGTACTAAAAAATAACTTTGTATATGAACCTCTCTCTAATCAAATATTGAACTAGTTTTGAATTTAACTATATTGAAAATAAAACTTGATGAACGTAGTAGGGTATTATGGTAAATTATCATTACTTCTTCCAGCTGTAAAGTACTAAAGTGAGTTGCTTTGCTTTGCATACACGTATTTGAGAGAGAGAGACATGAACATATGATGTCATGCTTTTTGCTTTGATTTGTATATATGTGTTGCAGACTTCTAGATATCAATAGAGAGAAGTTGAGAGATGGAAGAAACAGTCTCATTTGGTTTCCATCGTTTACGCCATTTTGTTGGTCCATAAGGATCGTGATTTCAGTGCTTTGTTGACTTGTTTAACCCAAATATGTCAAATACTTGAAGAACAAAGTGTAAAAAGTCCAAATAACCCAATAACAAAGTGTATAGGTTGGACCCACCGGCTTGTCGGTGTTACTTTTGTTTGTAATTGTTTGACTTGTAATGTTATTTGTACTAGCGAACCTACGGGCGAATCTATAGATTCGCCCGCAGGTCATCATGTCTTTTGTATTTAGGTGTCGACTGGGCGAACCTATGTGCCCAGCGAACCTGTGTTGGTTCGCTAGATAGATTCGCTAGAGCGAATCTATCAGCGAACCTAACACCTATATATTGTAACCTTATCTTCACATTTATACAACTTTTGCACATCTTTTACTCAAGCTATTTCTCACTGATTTGTGTTGTGTAATCGTGATTTCAGTGCTTTGTTGACTTGTTTAACCCAAATATGTCAAATACTTGAAGAACAAAGTGTAAAAAGTCCAAATAACCCAATAACAAGATCTAACACACAATCGAGGTATATAAGCTACAAAGATGACAGATATATGCTCCTAGCACCTCAATAGAACGATTACACAACACAAATCAGTGAGAAATAGCTTGAGTAAAAGATGTGCAAAAGTTGTATAAATGTGAAGATAAGGTTACAATATATAGGTGTTAGGTTCGCTGATAGATTCGCTCTAGCGAATCTATCTAGCGAACCAACACAGGTTCGCTGGGCACATAGGTTCGCCCAGTCGACACCTAAATACAAAAGACATGATGACCTGCGGGCGAATCTATAGATTCGCCCGTAGGTTCGCTAGTACAAATAACATTACAAGTCAAACAATTACAAACAAAAGTAACACCGACAAGCCGGTGGGTCCAACCTATACATAGTGACTATCAATACTCCCCCTAGGTTGGACCTCACCTGGGGAAGTCTTCTGATTAGCTCCGTCTTGTTGGCTTCAAAGGTGTTCGATAAAAGCTCCTGCCCTTTCTTTGATCCCGGCCATTGGATTTGTAAAGTCTTCAGTTCCGGCCTCATCTTCACTTAAATTCAGCATTGAGTCTACAAACTCAGCATCTGCGACCTCTGTATCAGGCTCAAGTTGAACTGTCGTTTCCGCCTGCTTCTCAGCAGTTGGCTCCTCGCTAACAACTTCCAAGTCTATCACTTCTACAGGTTTTTCAAACCTCTGCTCTATTGATCGATCAAGCTGTCTTGTCAGATCATCCATTTCCATTTTCTGATCATCCGTCCTCCTCAACCTCTCATTTACAGCTTTTAGCTCAGCACGAATCCCCCGGGCTTTATTTGCGACCTTCACGAACAGGTTCGCTTCAGCAGCAGTGTCATCTCCAGCCCCGTGCTTAATTCTGTTCTCGCACAGCACCTTCAGATCCTCATCACTGAAGGAAAAGATCTCCATTGGGTCAAATAGTCTGATTTCAGGACGATCTTTTCCTTGTAGTCGGATAACAGCTTCACCCGTACTGTTATCATAAAACCATTTAAGAAACTCCTGCAGTCGGGGTGGCTGTGTGTCTGGGACCCTGACCCTTGTCATCACTTTCGGTGCTTCTATTTTCAACACGATCTTGCCCTTCCATGACACCCAGTGTTTATTCTTCTTTTGCCTCATCCTCTTCGGCTTTTGATATCCAAACTCAACAAAATCAGACTTGGCAGCCTCCTGAATAGCAGCTTCGAACGCGCAAGCCCTGCCACTATCTTCCTTTCCCAGTAATGGCAGCTCAGCCAGTCTACGCAAATCCCATCTAGGAAAGGTGGCAAAGTGCTTTCGGTTCTTGACGTATGTGATGTCACCACCCCTCCTTTTAATCATATACGCCTCCACCAAACAGTTGTATTTCCATGCTATGATCTGTCTATCTTGCTGTTTGGTGTTGGGTTCATCTAAGTGCTGGAATATCGGCACTTCAGGTACAGCTTCTTCTTCTTTTCTGAACCATTCAGATTTGTCTAATTCAGCATGCTCGAACTGATAGCTCATCTCCTTTTCCTCAACTTTGTATATTTCCGGCTCGTCATCCAAATCTTCCTCACTTTCTGCATCAATATCAGTATCAGGTTCATCTACCAAAGTATAATCCACACCAGATCCTCCTAACACTTCATCCCCTTCAAATGTATCCAAATCAATTCCCATCTCTTCATCAAACTCTTCCTCCACGGCTTTTCCCTTACTTTTGTCACCAAAGTCAACATCCATTAACGGATATTTTGCAATATCCGTTAACGAGATCAGTTCCGCTTCAGACATAGCTGGTTCAGTCCCAGCATTCTCCTTCAAACTATTTAACTCTTTGAAGATCCTAACCAACAAACACTGCTGATCTTTCATCATTCTTCCCATCTCGTATATGACAGTGGATTTCTCAGCATCTTGCTTTTCCAACTCTTCGTGCTTACCTTTCAGCTCAAACAGATCAGCCTTCAATTTCTCAATCTCATCCTTCAACTCAGTTCCAGACCCAGCAGATGTACCCCCATATCGTGCTTAGCTTTCTTTGACCCTTCAGCGTTTGTATCAGACCTCTTCTTTGTTCTCAATTCCCTGCCAGCATCAATCTCGTCCTGAATTTCATCCACTTCCCGTTCAAATGAATAATCTTTCTCTTTGGCATATGCTTTCCTTTTTCTAATCTTCTTCTCGACCACTTCTATATTTTCTCCGCCTCTTTTCCTTTCCGTCTCAATCAACCTTTGTATATACGCCCACCTTTCAGTCGGATACATGTTCTCCCATAAATAAGTAGTCCTGCCCACACAGTCCGACCTCACCGCTTTACAATCCTTGAAGATCCTCGGATGCATATCCCAAATTTTCAATTCAGCTCCAACTATCGGCAAATCGGGCAATTTGTCATTCAGCACCATCTGAATGAATCTTGGATACATCAACCATTTGGCCCCTTTGCTGGCATGGATGTTCTCGAGCATGTAGTTGAAAATCAGTTTCGCAAGATTTGCTTTTTGCCCCCGGCAAAATAGCATCATAGCTCTAGCCCAGTCCAAATTCAGCCCGTCCGTACCCCCTTTCTGTGATCCAGGCACATAATAAACACATGTGCTATATACCTCCACTCCTGGATCAGGTACGACTTCACAAATTCCATTTTCTTCTCTCCGGGCATCGGACCCTCATACCCCGCTGTCCGGAATGCCCCATACACCTCTTCCGCTGTCATACTAACCTCATCACCAACATCCTCTTCTAATCTAAGAATCCTGGCTAGATCAGCCTCTGTGAACGCCAAGTCATGACCACCGACATTGGCACAAATACGTGACGGTTGTACCGACACGTTCAAAATTGCGGTTCTCCAGAAATCCCGAACGTACGTCTCATATATAGTTGGTGAGTGAGAGATGGCATAATGTATATGAGACGATTTCAGCCATTTGATTGCATCTCTATAGCTCCCGGCTTTTTCATGGTTTTCGTCGAGTAAAGCACACATGTTGTGCTTCTTCTCGAAGAATAATGTCGACATAGTGCCTGAAAAATAAACGGAGATTGATCAGAAATGAAGATTTGAAGAACAGAAAATAGATTCGCTGGATAATAGGTTCGCTGGTATAGCGAACCTGAGATTTTGGCACCAGAACCTATAGATTCGCTGACATGAAAAATCAGTCATTGTGGTCGAGCGAATGTATAGGTTCGCTAGAAACAGTCGGGCGAATCTATGTTGTTGCGCGGGCAGCATAACGACATAGGTTCGCTCGAAGTTTTGAACTTTCGTTCAGATTCGCCAGACGAACACTTAGGTTCGCTGGAAACCCTAGTTTTTCAAAAACGGCCAGAATCTCAATCAATCAACCATTATCAAGCAAATAAAGCAACAACAGGTCAAAATAAACAATAAACGAGGCTATTATGAAGAAAGACCCTAACATTTAACACCAAAACAGACATTTCTTTTACATACAATCACACAACAACAGATTTAAGCAGGTTTGGAGTGCGATTAGGGGTTTAAACAGAGATTAAGTTGAAATCGATCACATACCGGACAATATTTGTGAAGTTTAAGAGTGAAAAACCGGTGAATAAGTGAGAATCGAACGTGCGGCGGTTGAAATTTTGAAAAACGTGCTACAGTGGTTTGGACAGCGAATATATGAAATATTCGCTGTCACTGTATATATATACACCCATAGGTTCGCTGGCAGACAAACCAGCGAACCTTAGGTTCGCCGGAAGACCAAAAGTCAAGGCATCCAACTGGTTCGCCAGCAGGTTCGCTGACACATAAACAAGGATGTTTCATGTCAGCGAATCAAAGAGATTCCGGGCGAACCTGTAGGTTCGCTAGCACACACACACAAAAAAAAATATTTTGGATTTTCTTAAGTTTTAAAAACTTTGTAAAAACGTGAAAAACGTCCCACGATATCAACGCTCCAAAAATAAACATATACACATATAATCCTAAAATTTAAAAAATAAAATGAAGTAAAATGAAATAAAATAAAATAAAATAAAATTAAAATAACAGGAGACGGTTTTAAACGCTAGAAAGGATATATATTCTTCATGATGTTTTGAGTAGAATCCGGAGAATCATCGATTGGCGGGATTGCAGATATGTTTGTCCATTTAAACCCATGCCTTAGTCCTTTCAACAAGAGATCAGCAGCTTCTTTTATCATGTTTTCGGTTTGATTGAAGAATCTCTGGCAACTCGGTCCCCACAGACATCTAGGTAAAAAGAACAAGTTCCGTCATCAGGGTATATCTGAGCAATACTATTGACTTTGCTTGAATTTCAATGATCAACTTTTGAATGTTGATCGATGCGTTTGTTTCTTTTGACACTTGTGCAATTTTTGCATCTTTTCTTTGTGAGTGGAGCTTGTCAGCAATTGATTCATTTTGAATACAATGCGACTTATTATTTGGGAAACTCAAATAGTCTAGAGCTCCAGGTCTATACTCACGTATAACAGAGGAGATAAACATTTGAGCATGCTCGGTGAATCTTCAGGTCAATACTTCCGTATAGCAGAGAAGATCCACCAACTCCAGGTCAATACTTTCGTATATCAGAGGAGTTAAGCACTTGACACAAGACATTCTGAGGAGTTAACGAGTAACTCACTCAGAGGCTTTTCCGAAGAGCATCACTAGCAGCCTTTTTATTATTATTTTTTTTGTTTTGTTTTGCATACTAGAAACTCGATTCGGGGATAGGGCGAGGGTGATTTGGGATTTTTAGGGAAATTGAGACAAAGATTTGAAGATCAAGACAAAGATTTGACGCTCTCAACCCATTTTTGACAGAACCATTAACTTTGTGCAATCCAATCATGTCAAGGGGATAATCCTTGTTGTCGAGATCTTGAGCGTTATGTTTGGCTGCACAATCACTGTTTACTTTGTTTTCGGGCTGAGCCTATCTGACATATCCCAAACGCAATGCTTCTGACCTCCTTCAACGACTTTTCAACATCAATCAAAACGGAGATCCTGAAATAGCAAAATTTGAAAAACTATAAATAGTTAATCTTTTTATATCTCCCCCAAAATTTCTATATAATAGCCGTCTAATAAGAATTTTTTGTTTTTCAGATTTTCTAAATATATATATATATATATTTAAAAGAAAATAAGAAGATAGAATAGAATAAAGAAAGATAAAAGAAGATAAAATAAAATAAAGAAACGGAGCAATGAATCGAGTGACCCACGGATTTTTCAAAGAAGAATAAGAAAAGATTATTTACATATTTACAAAAGGATTCTCACAGAAAAAGGTTTTCAAAAAGATATAAAACCCAGCATGGAGATCAGTTCATAAAAACGTGGTTTGTCAAAAGTTTTCGTGAAAAGATCAGCTTTTTGCTTTCTAGTTTCAATAGGAATAATATCAATAAACCCCTTTTCCTGTGCATCCCTGATTGCATGAATTCTCGTTTCAATGTGCTTGGTTCGAGTGTGATGAATAGGATTCTTGGCAATTCCAACAGCAGCTTCATTATCACAAAAGAGTGGCGTATGAAGAAAATTGATGCCATAATCCATCATCTGATGTTGAATCCACAGCACTTGGCAACAGCAACTCGAAGCGGCAATGTATTCTGCTTCTCCTGTGGACAGAGAGACGGTTGTTTGCTTCTTGCTTTGCCACGAAACAAGACATTCTCCAAGGTATTGACATCCACCAGTGACTGACTTCCTGTTAATCCTGCAACCAGCATGATCACTATCAGAAAAAGCATGTAAATCAAAGTTCCCACCTTTTGGGTACCAAAGTCCCAAACGAGAGGAACCCTTAAGGTAACGAAAAATTCGTTTAACAGCTTTCTCGTGTGATTCTTTTGGATTGGCTTGGAAACGAGCACAGTAACACACGGCAAATGTAATATCTGGACGACTTGCAGTCAGATACATGAGAGATCCGATCATCGAGCGATACCGATGAGCATCCACAGGATTCCCATTATCATCGGAAGTAAGGCATGTTTGAGCTGTAAAAGGAATCAATTCAGGAGAAGAGTCATCCATGCCAAACTTCGTGAGGATTTCTTTGATGTATTTCTCTTGGTGGATTAGAATTCCATCAGGCTTTTGCTCCACTTGCAGCCCCAAGAAGAAACACATCTCCCCCATTATGGTCATCTCAAAGCGTTCCATCATCACCTTCTCAAATTCTCTACACAACCCTTCATTAGTCGAACCAAAAATGATATCATCAACATACACTTGAACGATCAGCAGCTCGCCATCCACCTCCTTCTTGAATAATGTCATATCTATACTCCCACGAGAGAAACCCTTACTGAGGAGATACTGTGTCAGAGTTTCATACCAGATCCTTGGAGCTTGATGCAACCCATACAACGATTTGTCAAGCTTGTAAACCTTTGACGGGAAATCAGGATCCTCGAAGCCTGGTGGTTGACATACGTAGATCTCCTCATCGATGTCTCCGTATAGAAATGCACATTTCACATCCATCTGATAAACCTTAAATTTTTGTTGGCGGCATGAGCAAGAAAGATTCTGATGGCTTCCAGGCGAGCGACTGGAGCGAAAACTTCGGTATAGTCAATTCCCTCCTCTTGAGCAAATCCTTGAACAACCAGTCTCGCTTTATTTCTAATTACCACACCACGATCATCTGGCTTGTTCCGAAAAACCCATTTAGTGCCGATTGGGCACTTGTTTGGAGGAAGATCAACCAGTTCCCAAACTTTGAGCTTCCTGAATTGCTGTAGTTCCATTTGCATGGCATCCACCCAACTCGGATCTTCAAGTGCCTGTTTATAATTCTTTGGAACAACTTGGGACAGAAAGGCAGCATAAAGACATTCATTAATCAAACCGCTCTGACTCCGGGTTCGCACACCATCGGTAATAGATCCAATGATATAATCGTGAGGATGGTTTTTCAGGGTTTTGAAGTCAGTGTTGAGTAGTAAAGGATTTTGATCGGTTGAGTGTGTTTGATTTGATGGTTGTGGAGGTGTAGGTGATGGGATGGTAGTGGATGAGGATGGAATATCTGATGGAGAAGATTGAACAGATTGAGGTGGTGGAATATTTGGTGGAGGTGATGGGATGTCAAATGTAGTGGGAGGTAGTTGTGTGGCGGATGTGGAAGGTTGTGATTGTGATGGTGTAGGTGTATGATTGAAAATAGAAACCGATGTGTGTGGAATGATGTCATCATCGTCAGAGTCAGGAAGATTAAATGATTTGAAAATGGTGGTGGCATCATAAAACCAGGCCGGTTCACTACCAATACTTGTAGTGTTTGATTCTTGCCAATCAACATAGTAGGACTCTTGCACGATCCGCGTTCGCTTGTTGTAAACGCGATACGCCTTTTGCGTGTTAGAGTATCCCACAAAGAAGCATTCATCAGAGACAGCCCCAAACTTCGTCTTCTGATCTTGAGTATTCAGAAGAGTGCAAGAACATCCAAAGGGGCGTAGAAAATCAATCAGCGGCTTAATCCCTCGAAACAGTTGGTATGACGTCTTCATCTTTTCTTTGACAATCAGTACCCTGTTAAGAACATAAGCTGCACAATTAACTGCTTCAGCCCAGAAAATAATTGGAAGTTTTGACTCGATCAGCATAGTTCTAGCGGCCTCAACAAGAGTTCGATTCTTCCTTTCAGCAACACCATTTTGTTGTGGTGTTCGGGCAACGCTAAACTGTCTGAGAATACCCCGTTGTTCACAGAAGGAGTTGAAGATGTGGTTTCTGAATTCAGTTCCGTTATCGCTTCTGATGGCTTGAACCTTCTTCTTTCCAAGAACCTCTATTAGAGGTATCAGCTTCATCAATTCTTCGGCAGTCTCACTCTTGTTTGCCATGAATCTCACCCAGGTGTACCTAGAGTAATCATCTGTGACAACCAAGCAATAAGACTTTTTAGCAATAGATTTGACACTTATTGGACCGAATAAATCAGTATGTAACAATTCGAGGGGTTCTGAGATAGTATTTGTAATTTTGAGTTTATGTGGCTTTTTGTGCTGTTTTCCTCTAGCACAAGCCATGCATTTCTCGACCACAGAAAAATCCTTTTGTGGTAAACCCCTAACCAAATTGTTCTTAACCAATTTATTCAGAATTTTAAAATTGATGTGTCCTAAACGTTTATGCCACAAAAATGATTCAAAGGATGATGCTTTAGACAGGAGACACGTCACGGTGGAATTTGATTCCTGTGAACCCATATTCAACATATAGGTGTCATTTCGTCTCGGAGCTCGCATGATCACCATATCTTCGGGAATAGTAAACTCTGGCTTCAAGAACAGGCATTCATTTGGAAGAAACAGCACAGGAATATTCTTATCACAGATTTGTGATACACTCAGAAGGTTGAATGCCAGCTCAGGAACATAGTTGACGTCTTCCAAAGTAAGTGAGCCGTTTGAGACTTCTCCTTGACCAATCATCTTCCCGCCTTTCTTATCTCCCGCAAAAGCAACATAACCTCCATTTATGATCCTATAGTTAGTAAGAAGATCCTTCAATCCTGTCATATGTCTGGAACATCCGCTGTCAATATGCCAATGACTATTTACAACGGTATTTGAATGTTCCAGTTTTTCGGCGGCCAGAGCACGATCACATTGACAGTAGGGAGTGCTTCTTTTGAATTCATCAACTGCATCCAGCCTTGCCTTTTCAAGCATTTCTTCCAAGCTAGCCTTAGACTCCTCCTCATGCTTTACTTCATTAACAGCGGCTTCACAAACTAACCCTGAATGATTCAGATGTCCTTGAGCAATAACACCTGATTGAACTTTAACAGCATCCTCCACTTTCTCTTCCTCTTCATTTCCAAAAAATTCTTTGAACGGATCAAAGAGATTTATATCATTGTCATCCAACTCAGTAATTTCAGCAACAAGGGCATGGTTAATCTCCTCCTTGGTTTCTTCAATTTCTGCACTCCAGTCAAAGTTGGTGAGCAGTGCAGTTTCATTCTTTGACTTTGCTTCCTCAACCTTTTCTTGAATTGGAGCAGATCTTGGATTTGCAGAGTTAACTGGCTCAGTAACGATTGGTAATGGGCATTCTCTCTTGAAGTGGCCCAGTTGTTTGCAGTTATAGCATCGTAACTTTCCCTTGTCATAACCCAGCTTAGCATTCTGTCCTTGATTTCCAAAGTTTCTTCTACCAGTTCTTTCCATGAATCGTCTGGCACGAAGAGTGAGCATAGCCATCTGCCATTGAATATCTGTTTCCTCCAGATCATCAGGGTCCACCTGATACATATCTTCTACTGTCATACCCTTCCCTTTCAACTCACCTGCAACAAGAGCTTCATAACTGTGAACAAACATTCCAAATAAGGCCATAGTATCTGACGGAATCTGGGTGGTGACAGACGCATTCGAGCTTGAACCAACATTTGAAGGAACACCAGCAGATTTAGCAGACGCATGACTTGATGGTCCTCTAGATGCAGCACTATAGACATAAGAGTTTGCAGCGGATGAGATAAGTGCAGCATTTTGAGAAGGAATGTTTGGAACCATCATTGACTGATTATATTCTCTTCTTTTTGTGACATCTGCCCGAACCCGAACCCGAATGCCCGACTCGAACCCGAGATTATCCACCTTTAATGTACTCGTAATTATCCCTTTAAACGTAACGTTTCGTTATTAAAAAATATACATATAAATAGTCGAACCTTACGTCATCCTCGTCTTTAATGTATAACGAACAAAATTTTATTCAACGGTTACTAATTAAATACTAAGTACAATTATTTAATCTTCAAAGTAAGTATATACATTATATATATATATATATATATATTGTATTTTATAAAAGAAATTTTATAAAGATTATTGAAAATAAATATTAGCAAAGCCTCAAAATCACCCTCCAATGTCAAAAACGAGCTAAAGATGTAAAAACGTCTCTTCTATAAACGTTACAACATCATTCGATTAAGTTGGTTAGTTAAAATATATATTAATTAACTTTGGGTCAAAACTGTAAATTTTAAAACTAATATTAAAACTTAAAATCTATCAGAAAACATTTAATGAAACTTAAAGGGTATAAACTGTAACTTAAGATTTTACCCAAACCACCCCCCCTCTACCCCGTGTTTCCGGCACCCACACCGGCGCCCTATTCCGGCAACAACCGCGATCTCCGGCGACATCCAAAAACCCGTTTTAACTCGTTTAAAACCAATTCAAATATACCAAAATGTTCCTAAATGAGTTTCGAACCTGTTACCATACTCCAATCACTACGAAATCGACCCATTTCACCCCATAATCGTTTCCAAAACCGTAGTTCAAAACCCACTTTATCAATTTGACCCATAACGTACAAAATCAATATTTTGTTGAATCAAAACGGCCATTTCAACGATTATAATCCGTCCATATCATTTAATTGAGTTTTAATCCGTAATTAAACAACAATTAATCCAATTAAACTCGTATACAACCTTAAACCTATTCGACTATTTCCGGTGCACTAAAACGCAATTCAATCGACTCTCTTCATCCCCTCTGCACAATCTTTCTCTTTGACATATCAATTTCAAGTGAATTTCATCAGAAACCCGTAAGTAATCTTCACATTGTTTGTCCTTGTTCTTCATCTGTTCATCAACGAATCATTGATATTACATTAAATTGACTTAGGGCTTTTGTATGTTGCACATCAAGTATTGAATCTGAAAGTGGAATCGAAGTATAACAGCCTCTAAGTCCTGTTGATTCATCACCAGCACGTGTTCTTGTTCTTCAAACATTCTGATTCAATTCGATCAAGTTGCAGTAAGTATCTTATACTGAAATGATCCTCTTCGTGCGTGGATTGATAATCTTCGATCGATTTCTGAATTCAGTGTTTCAATTCCATGAATTGTAGTGATTTGTGTTCTAGGGTTTAAAGATAAAATTGGGGGATTTGTGTTAAAAATGTTAAAACTATTTAAATCAGAGATTTGTCAACAAAAACAATTTAGCACGACCGGTTAAGACAGTTTGTTTCAAACTTTAGGTCATGGGTTCGAACCAGGGCTTATCACTCTTTTTCTACTTAATGTTTTAAGTAAAATATTAACCTAAAAGCTAAGACTAAACTATATATGTATTCTATAAAATGATTAAATCTTATAAAACCATGTTTTTTTTAGACGGGTTTAGTTTTATAAAACATAAACGTTACAAATATTTTTTTTACAAAGTAGGAGCTTTTTAATAATAAACTTTATATAGATTTTTATACTTTAAAAATTGTGATGAATGATTAACGTATTTTTACCAGTTTATATATTCCTTGGACATCAAAATATTTATTGTTAGAAATATCTATATTTCGAATTTCCATTATATATCATGACGATACGATTAAGTAGTTTTATATACATATATATTGTTTGAATTGCAAATACTTATTGTCGGAAATATTATTAATGATCTCGACGTTACGAATAAATAAATTATATATTTTCGAATCGTTTTACCGAAAACCCCAAATCTCAAATCGAAACCTAGAACCGAAATTATCTAATGTTTTATCTATTATTTTCCATTCTGGTTTTCTATACTATTTGTTGCTAAGTTAGGATTGTCATTTAATTAGGTGATTCTAATATTTTGACGATCCTCGTTCCAATTCAGACTATTTACTATTTGTTTCGTGCCCGAGTTTCAAGGTGAGTAAACTCACTCCCCTTTTTCCATTTTACTATTTTGGGGCTGAAATATGTCTTTCACTATATTGCGTTTTCTATTCGTTTTCTAAAAGAGATCATACAAATATGTTAATCTAGTTCGCGACTTGATGCAATCTTATGTGGTAGTTAAAAGTAGTTTTATTGCTTTGTAATCCCACCGGTACAATGTTAGCGCTAATGGTTTGACAAACCCACCTGCTTGTACAACATCGATAGGTGATTTAAACCCGGCCTTTCTAATTCCATGTTTACTATGTCGAGATGCTATGTTGCTATACTATGTTGCTATGCTATGATGCTATACTATGCCATGTCCCTAAATTGCTAAATGATGACTTATATATCGAGACGGTAAACGACGGTTATTAAAAGTTATCATTATTTATTACATGAGTGGTTCTCATGACAAATGGCTAAACGAGATACTATGGTTTCTATTGTGGTTGGTGTGCTATTCTATTCTAGGGGTCCTGGTAGGGTGATATTACGAAATTACTATACATGTGGGATTGCGCAGCATATCTTGTTGATCTCGGATTTCAATACTATTACTATTCAATTTGGGTTTTACTCACTAGCTTGTGTAGCTAACTTTATTTTTCGCGTATTTCAGGTGGCGCGTGATTTTAGCTTGTTTCTTTGCTATTCAAGACATAGGGACTTGGACCTAGAAATAATACTAATCATGACTATTTCATTTACTGTTATTTGGATTGTGTTTTGCATTTAAGGCTTATGTTTCCCCAACTTATGATAATAATTATTAGACTTTAATAAAAGTAACACCATGTGCTTTGTTTACTATGGATATTCAATTCTATGACAGCCCGGTGTTTTCCGCCACCGGGCGGGGTGTCACACTTTTCACGTCAAGGTCAAAAGACTTCAGCTTGTTGATGACGTCCATCAATTTGTAGTCAGGAAAGTTTCTCTCTTGTT
The DNA here is from genome assembly GCA_030867185.1 of Tagetes erecta. Taxonomy (NCBI): domain Eukaryota; kingdom Viridiplantae; phylum Streptophyta; class Magnoliopsida; order Asterales; family Asteraceae; genus Tagetes; species Tagetes erecta. The sequence continues at coordinate 10,101,509 of CM061486.1, forward strand.
TCAGCAGCTTGATTTGAAGGCTCCATTGAGGAGGAAGAGAATCTAACAATTTTGCAACTTGTTCGTGATTGCCCAGCTTTTCATCATATTTCTTCAGATTACTTGACACAGATAGGAATCTATTTGTAATATCAGTCAAGTTCTCTTGTGAATATCCCACAAAAGAGTTGAATTCCTTTTCAGCCTGAGCTTTTCTATCCAGTTTCAGATCTTCATTGCCATCATAAAATTCACACAATGCATCATACAGACTCTTTGCAGTTGTGTGTTCTGCAAACCGGTTGAAGATGTCCTGATGTAAGCAAAGTATCAGTGCCCCTAATGCCTTCTTGTCACGATCCAGTAACTTGATATCTGTTTCAGTAAAAGTAGTTGGGTCTGTGTTTACTGAGGTGACGGTTCCTTCAACAGTTGTTGGCACATGCGGGCCATTTACTATAGATTCCCATTGGTTGTAGTCCGTGTAGTAGAAGAACGCTTTTAAACATCTTTTCCAATCCTCAAAGTTTTCACCACTAACAAGCCTTGGTGGCCTGTTAGGTTGAACGCTGTCCAGATCATTCATATTAAGTGTTGATGAAGTCATAACTTTGAACAGATAATAGATTCGCTGAAAACAAACAGTTTCGCTGGCTAGATTCGCTGGAAGAACACAGCAGATTCGCTGGAAGATTCGCTGGAAGCAGATTCGCTAGACAGTCAAACAGTTTCGCTGACGAGCAAGCACAGATTCGCTGGCCTGATTTTGGCAGCAGTTTCGCTTGCGCAGTCAGTCAAACAGGTGAACTTTCGTTCGAAGATATGACAGATTCGCTGGCCAGAACACAAACCAAACAGGACAAAAATTTGAATTAGGTTCGCTGGAAGAACACACAGTTTCGCTGGAAGAACAGACAGGTTCGCTGGTAGCTCAACCACCCTGAAACAGTACGGAAACAGTTCGAAAACCCTCAAAACTTGACCATTTGCACACAGGTTTGTTTTAAAAGTTTCCTATGACCAAATACCACAACCTTTGAGCAAAATACAACACCAAAACACAAGAAACAAGCTTCAAACAGAATCAAAGTGTTTTGACCCAAAAACTTCAAAAAATCAACACAAAAATCACTAGAATCAAACAATCAAGAGCACTAAGGCTCTGATACCATATTGTTGGTCCATAAGGATCGTGATTTCAGTGCTTTGTTGACTTGTTTAACCCAAATATGTCAAATACTTGAAGAACAAAGTGTAAAAAGTCCAAATAACCCAATAACAAGATCTAACACACAATCGAGGTATATAAGCTACAAAGATGACAGATATATGCTCCTAGCACCTCAATAGAACGATTACACAACACAAATCAGTGAGAAATAGCTTGAGTAAAAGATGTGCAAAAGTTGTATAAATGTGAAGATAAGGTTACAATATATAGGTGTTAGGTTCGCTGATAGATTCGCTCTAGCGAATCTATCTAGCGAACCAACACAGGTTCGCTGGGCACATAGGTTCGCCCAGTCGACACCTAAATACAAAAGACATGATGACCTGCGGGCGAATCTATAGATTCGCCCGTAGGTTCGCTAGTACAAATAACATTACAAGTCAAACAATTACAAACAAAAGTAACACCGACAAGCCGGTGGGTCCAACCTATACATAGTGACTATCACATTTCCACCATTGCTTGTTGTTTCCACCAACACTTTTGTCGTTGTCTCCTCTGTTTGGTAGTCGGTGGCAGATCATGGTGGCAAATGGTGGTGATGGTGACTGATCGGTGTTACTCTTCGTCTTTCTGCCATTTGTGGTTGGTGTTGGTGGTTCGTTTTCAATTTGTTGTCAATGGTGGATGATGATGACAATTTGTGAGGTCGATGACGATTTCATCCGAGACCCGTCGTTGATGGTTTTCATTCATGGTGTTGGTTTGATTCTTATGACTTCTTATCATTGATTTATGTTTGGGTTCTTTTTATGAAACCCTAATTTGATGTTGTCGATTGGGATGTTTGAAACCCTGTTTATGGATGTTGTCAAAAAACCCTAACAAGGCTATGATGATGATGTGTGGATCTTGCCTTGGTGTGGCATTAATTGCAGCCATGGTCTTTGATCGATTCACACCCTCTGAGCCTTATAAATGCTGGGGTTTAGACAAAATGGGCAAAAGGTTCCTTCATCTTTTTAAGCTTTTGATGTTCTATATGAATAGCGTTAAGGTTATGATGATGAATTTGTGTTCATCGCAGCCTTGGTGTAATGTGGGTTGTGTTGATGCTTTTGGGTATCGTTGTAGATTTGGGTGAAATGTAGTCTTGATGGTTGTGATGATGAACACCTTTTCACATGAGCCTATATTGTTTTACAAAAATCATAAATTGATATTCGTTGTTGAATATGTGTTGCTTGCATGTGCACGATTGACTTGATGAACACAATTCTGGTGGTGGTTTTTGTTGTTACATGTTCAGTCCAGGTGTAAATGGCAATGATGATGATCATACATTCATCTATGCCTTGGATTTGTTATTTGATAGCTGATAATTTGTTTATGATTTAATAATGATATGAATCGTAGAGGCACCGCTGTTATTGCTTTGGGTACAGATACTTATCTTTGATTCCACATTGCAACCAAAACAGTCCAACACTAGTCCGATGGTTTACATCATTTGTAGGTTCATTGAAACTATGAATTTGTAAAGAGAAAAGAATAAAGAATAACATTGGTTGTGTGTTTTTAACCATTGTATTCGGCATAGAAAAGAAAAGTTTGTTGTGTTTTTAAAAAATTGTATTTTACTGATGGATGTATGGTTGTGCAAACAAACTGTTGTAAAAAATCATAACTTTTTCTTGGGTAAGATTAATAAAAAAGTTGAAGTACATAATAAAACACATTGTGGTTTATCAAAATCTGTTGTTTGGACAAGGTGTGTTGTTTGGTGTATTTTAGTTTGGATATTAGTTATACATTTGAATCTTAATTGAAATGTGTTGCACCAAGTTTACATTAATTTAATTTTATTGTGTGAGTTAAAGGTATTTTAAAGAAGATATTTTAGTGTTATTAGTGTTAAACTTTTTGGTATGCCCGACATTTCTAGCAAGCAGTAACGGGTAAAAGGAGAAGTCAACGATTCACTTATGTACGTAGAATGGGCAAGGAAAATCAATGGTTCACTTATGCAGAACAGGCAAAAAGGTAGCTTGACTATTACCAGTGCAACTCGAAGTCTTGAACGTTAAAATAGTTGTGTTATGAGTTGGACCCTATTAATATACAACTAATGTCAAGAATACTGGATGGTGGGTTTTGGCTCGCAACGTCAACACTATAAAGAAACATAAGAAAAGAAAAGTCTCGCGCAACGTGCGAGACGATGTATAAAACTAGTTAGTTAGAAATAGTAAATAAAATAAAATATTTATAAGTTTTGTCTTTTTAAAAACCTAACCTTCATATTTCTATAAAGTCTTTATTAATAAAGTTTAAAAATATAAAGTGTTAATAAGCTTTATAAAATTAACAAATTTTACTTTTTCTATTAAGTTATGAAGATTATGAATATACGGAGTATTAAATAATGAATCTTCTATACATTCTAATAAAAGAGTGTTTGGGAGAACACGTGTCATTCATTGAAGGTGTTAGAGCATTTTTCCCGCTCAAAACTAGGAATATTCTCTTGTATGCTATGTATGAAAAGAAATCGATAATATCAAATCACCCATAATTTTCTCCAAAGTTTCAATCTACCTTATTTATATCCCCTAAAATCACTGTGAAAATGAAAAATAAAAAAACTTAAAAAAAATAACTCATCGCAATTTACAACCTAGACCCATGCATGTCGACCCGCACGCTCGACCCGGTACATATGAGTGTCATCGTGAATTTTGCCAAATATCTATCATTTGGATTATTTGTATGTCTGATTTTCTGAATCTTTCTTAAACTAACTGGTAGGATTATAAGGCGCTCAGTTTAAAAGAGTCGACGTCTAATTTTGTACTAATAGTGTTTTCATAGTTTAAATCTATTTGCTCAAAGCTCAAATTAAGTTTAAATGCAATTTGTGTTTCTATTTTCATATAATGTGTAGTTTATTTTCAAATGTTACTTTAGTTTTTAATTGTGTTTTTTTTATGTTTTTACCCTTGTAACACAGGAGGTTTAATCTAGTAATCAAACAAAGTAAAATTATTAACGGGATAATAGTTAAATGATTTAAAAAGATGAAAAGTGTTAAAAGAAATGGGATAACAGAAGGACTCGAACCCGAGGCCTTTTGGTTATAAAAGTCTCACGATCCAAATGACAAGGTGCGCTTTTGTACTCTGGCTATTGAAAATGTTTTACTCGGTTTCAAATAACAAATGAAAACCCTTAATTCATATAAACTCTAGTTTCTAAAATTCTTAAATTGGCTAATTGGTTTACCTTTAAGGTAGATGAGGCGAATGATTAAAGTCAATTTGATGTAACTTCATTCGAACGTGTTACTAGAATAATTGGAAATCAAATCAATAGAACGTGTGATTTTTTGTTAAAATTAGCTTGTTCTGTACATTTGTATTTGATTTCAACATGTTGGTTTCAGCGTGAAACATCATTTGTACATGGTCTAAGGTTCAAAACTAGTATACTAAGTTTAATTTGGTAAAAACGATTAAAAATGACGATTAACTAGATCCAAGGCAATCATATGTCTTGGCAAAAGCAGCAAAACACTATCAAGCATCACCTGAAATATGTGAAAATAAAATTAGCTATTTAAAGCTAGTGAGTAAACCACAAATTGATACATAATAATATAGAAATCCGAGATCATCATAATATGCTGCGTAATCTTACATGCATAGCTATTTTATTTCATTCTCGACCATGACACCTTGAACATACATTGAAAACCATCATTGTATAGCAACTTGTAATCATTTGTCATGAGGAACCAACTCATGTTATTAATTAAAGATAACCTTCTAGCAACCGTCACGTAACCGTCTCGATATAAGTTATCAATAATTGTTTAAGCATCTAAGGGTCGTAGCACCATAGCATAGCAACTAGTATCATCGTATAACAACTTGTAACATTGAATAGTAACTAGAAACATTGAATGAGCGGGTTTAAATCACCTATTTTGAAATACATGTAGGTGGGTTTGTCAAACCATTAGCGCTAACATTGTACCGGTGAGATTACTAAGTATCTTGTCGCGAGTCAAGACTAACATATTTTATGATCTCTTTTGGAAACAAATAGAAAACTGAAAACATTGTATAGTAATTGAATATATTTCAGCCCCAAAATGTAAAAGTAAAAAACAGGAGTGAATTTACTCACCTCAATGGTGCTCAAGCAAACTAGTGTATGATGAAAAAATATCAAGATGAACAGTCGTATCACGCTGGATGTTTTGGGATTCGAACGTATGTGATCAGACAGCAACTCAAATGAATATGTATATGATCCGAATACAAGCGTGACTCAACCTAGTCAAACGAAGACAACAAGGATGGGTAAATGTTTTAAGAAATAGCTAAATAAACGGACATGATAGGTTGTGCTCGTTGAACCTCTACAAGACTACACCAAGCCTAAAAGCAATTATCATTAACTAACAAACCTAAATTAAACTAATAAAACTAAGGAAACAATAAATGAATGATTAAGGAAATAAAAAGATGAAGATTACCTCAATAAAGCTTTAACAAACGAGACGATTTCGTAGGGCGGCACTTCCTCGTCGAAAGAATAAAAAAAACTACGCACATCGCCCAAAAAGGTATTGCACTTGCAAAACCACCAAAATTTGGCTATTCTACTTGTTTAGACTCAAACTAGGAGTTGTAAGCTATAAAGAACCAAACAAGGGTATTTATAGGTGCGAAATAGAGGAAAATAATGGCTTTGAGGCGATGTGGGGCGATTTCAATGTAGAAATCGCGTCTTGCAAATCAGCTACAAACACTAAACTTGTTTTCGCGATTCCCGCTTCGTTATAACTCTGTTTTCCGTGCTGTTTTTGCCTACGTTCATAATTTTCAGAGTACTACCATATGGAGGAGAGTAATACAGTATTCATGGTGTCGAAAATTGGGTTTAAATATCGGATCTTCGTATAGGGCAAGGGTTACATTCTCAAACTTTTGTTTGTGAATCCTGCTTTGTTTGGGCTCGTTTTGATTCACCGATCGAACCTACTTACTCCTTAGTATACCACGTATGTCTAAGAGCTTTGAATGATCCAATGTTATAGCCCAAGAATAGAGAAAAATTGGCAAGAAAGTCACCCGAAAGTCACAATGTGACAAAACTAAGAATTCAACATGTAGAGTTTCTTACTTGCTATCCTTTACATCTAAGTCTTCCAAAACACAATGTTCTACGGAATATATAATGAATCTTGGATGATAAGAAGGTCGGGATAAGAATGTTAATCGTGTTCACGAATCCTCCAAACTGTTTGATCAACTTAATTAGTGATTTAATTACATAATTTAATGTAATAACTTAAATAAATCAATATTGTATAATTACTTTTATTTTATGATATGACGGAAAAAAATTCATTGATATCCGATTGGGTTCGGGTTTGAATTTGGATCGAGTATGGATCGGGGCAAATGTTACAGTTTAGCACCCCCTGAGTCTGTTTTGTTTTTGGTATCGTTTTCGGTTTTTTATTTTTGTTCAAAAGCTTTTATGTTACTTTTGTTATTGTTTATGATTTTGGTATTGATTTTTGGTTACTTTCATTTTTTCATATGTTTTAATTATTATACTATATTGAAAGAGAAATCTTATGAATAGTGTTTTGTGTGTTGTGTAAGGTGTTGTGTTGCTATTGGTTGGTGGTTTGAGGTGTTGTGTTCCTATTGATTGATGTCATGAAATATTGTTTTGTGTGGCCTGAGGTGTCGTGTTGTTATTGGTTGATGGTTTAAGGTGTTGTCTTGCTATTGGTTGATGGTTTGAAGTGTTGTATTCTATTGGTTGATGTCAGGAAATAGTGTTTTGTGTATGGCTTGCGATGTTTTGTTGCTTTTGGTTGATGGGTTTGAGGTGTTCTTTTGTTATTGGTTGATGTCATGTGTGCGTTTGTTTGTTGGTTGTTTTTTGTGTTTTGTTTTTGTATTTGATTTTTTTTGTTACATTTTTGTTTGTGGTTGTGGTTTACAAAAAGTAATAACCTGCTTAACAACTGTCGTGCAACGCACGACAACGTGAATATACCTAGTTGAATTAATTAGTAAAAAGAGAAAAGGAAATTGAATCTTGATTTTGTTTAAAAACCATTTGATGGTTTTGATTAAGTTATTTGATTAAAGGATCAATATATGATAAGTTAATTTGAATTTGTAATTGTTTTAGATAAGTATTGAACTTGTTGGATTGAGGATAATGTTGAAAATGTGTAAAGGTCCGATTAATGAGTTGATAGGAGTTCGAAACTTGCTCCTAAAAATAAAGAAATGAGTTAAACACGTTAATAGTTCATGAAAGTGAGTTTTGGGTGTCGCTAACGATTTTGCCGAACATTGACCGGAAACACCAGATCTGGAAATAAAGGGGGAATGAAGATGAATTGGATTTAATTAAAATGTTACATTTTAGCTCTTTCATTTGTATATTATGTTTTAAAACTTTAAAATCAAGTTTAGTTAGTGACAAAAATGCCCCAAACCGTTAATAAAGTCCTATAAGATATATGTTTCAAAGTGAAGAGAATGGAACAAGGTTTGAATTTAGAAATACTTTACAAGTGGTCCTAGGTAAAAAAAAAACAATTGGAAACAAATATTTACGTAAAAGAGAATATTGGGGATTGGATAGGGATAATGGTTAGTATCGGTACAACGACACAACATGAGACAATGATAAACATAGTTAAATAAAACAACTTATGTGTTGTTAATGCCTTTTTGGGGTATTTTGTGACATGTGGATGTCATCTTATCATAAGACATTATAGCAAAATTGATTGTAAGATCATTCATATCCGGTTCTTTATATTCTATGTGAGTTTTCACAATTTAGATAAATGGTTGTGAGTGGTTGTGGGTGGAGGTGACAGAAAAATTATTGTCACACCCCGACCGATGACGGAATCCTCAAGACGAAAGTGACTCGATGACTCATAGCTCATGGTACTAAAATGATTAAAATAATTTTACATTCAAATTCATTGTTACAAGACATTGAATCCAAAAATTAAATAATACAACATAGCAAATGATTCATTATTAATCTAGGTCCAACATGTCCTAAGTGAAGCATCTTGATAAATCGGTTAGACTTCATTTCTTGAAAACATGCGAGATGTATTTGTTTAACTAACGAATTAGCTGGTGAGTAAACACAAGTTTAAATACATATAAATAATAATTAAAAGGATCAAAATGGTCAAAAGATTAAAGGATATCAATTCTCATTTTTGTCAAAACTCATAATGCAAAAGTGTAACATATAAAATAAACGCAAAATCAACCCTTGATAAATTGCAACCACGTAATCACACAGATTAAAGTGGTGATGAATATGGACAAGAATCACATATTGATAAAGTCAGTTACAATCACCCAAGACTCGGAGGGATGAGTTTTTAGGCCAATAGATCTATCATTAGTAACTGTTGGTTTCAATAAATTAAGACAAAACTCCACTTTTGGTCCTTTATGTTAATACAAATATGCACTTTCAGTCCTTTAAGTACAAAAGTCATAATTAACATCCTTTATCTTTAAATTGTTGTATTATTGGTCCTTTATCACTAACGGAGTTAAATATTCCAGTTAAGTCAAGGGAAAATTAGTCTTTTTACCCTTAAAGGACTATTTCTGTAATTTTAAACTTAAAGGACTATTTCTGTAATTTCAAACTTAAATGACTATTTCTGTAATATTAATATCTTTTAACTAAAACATTAATTTATTTATGTATTTTTAAAAATTTTATGAATATTATCATATAATTAAAATGTAGACAATTTATATATATATATATATATATATATATATATATATATATATATATATATATATATATATATATATATATATATATATATATAGAGTGAGGTTCACCTACATAGTATTAGAAATCTAAGAAGACTAAGAAGCAATAAGAGATTGACATGTGGCATCTAAGAAAATTAGGAGAGGGGGTATTTTAGTCATGCCTACTTTTATAAATATTCTCTCTCCACATGCAAGTCACATGTTAATTCCCCCACTTTTTTTAAACGTTTATAACTTTCACATACGACATTATTTTTTTAAACAAATTACACCATAAAAACGAACATTGTTTTCTCTTTAAAACGCATATAATATTGATATATAAAAAACCAACTTTTTTTCACATTTTTTCAGCTCATTGTGTCTAACGTCAGGTCATTGTGTCTTCCGTCAGGTCATTGTGTGATTGTGTCATCCGTAAGGTTGTTGTGTCGTTCATCGGGTCATTGTGTAATCTTATTTGACAAGTATTACACAATGATCTAATAATAATTACACATTAACACAAAAAGTATTTCAAAGATCTTGCTCCCACAACATTCTCTTTCAAAAATAAATAAACAAAACTTAAAAAAACTACTATTTTCTCATTGTGTCTTTTTTTCATTGTGTCTAATTTAAAAAATAAAAAAAACGGTAATTTTTTTAATTTTTTTTAATTTTTCGTTTATTTATTTTTCGAAAGAGGTCTCCGAACCACTTTTTTAAAATTTGATTTATATTGTGAGTTAGAATTTTTTTAAAAGTGTCATTGTGTCTTTGTTTACCATTGTGTCATTCTCACATTTTATAACAAAAAATGACTTTGTCTTTGAACATTTCTCAAACACATATTAACAATTTGTGACACGGTGGTAATTTATAAACACATAAGATGACACAACAAATATTTAAAATAAGATGATATTACATCATGACTTAAGAATGAACCGATAAAAGTGATATTTCACTAGTTATAATATAACACAATCACATGATATTACACAAGGACTAGACAAGTGCCGAATTTTTTATTTTATTTTTTATATATCAATATTATACGCGTTTTAAAGATAACAAAACGCTTGTTTTTTTTGTATAATTTTTTAAAAAAAATAATATCGTATCCAAAAGTTATGAATGTTTTAAAAAAAGTGGGGGAATTGACATGTGCTTTGCATGTGGAGAGAGAAAGTAAAAAAATGGCTATGACTAATGTACTCTTCCACCAAATTTTTTCCCTACAAATTGATCTCAACCATTAAAAAAGAGATCTAAAGGTCATAAATCCTTTTTAGCCTTCTTAGATTTCCAACACTATGTAGGATAACTCTCCTCTATATATATATATATATATAGAGGAGAGTTATCCTACATAGGGTTGAAAATCTAAGAAGGCTAAAAAGGATTTATGACCTTTAGATCTCTTTTTTAATGGTTGAGATCAATTTGTAGGAAAAGATATTGATGGAAGGGTACATTACTCATAGCCACTTTTGTTGACTTTCTCTCTCCACATGCAAGGCACATGCTAATTCCCCCACTTTTTTTAAAACTTTCATAACTTTTGGATACGATATTATTTTTTTAAAAAAAATTACACCAAAAAAACAAGCGTTTTGTTATCTTTAAAACGCGTATAATATTGATATATAAAAAATAAATTTTTTTCGGCACTTGTCTAGTCCTTGTGTAATATCATGTGATTGTGTTATATTATAACTAGTGAAATATCACTTTTATCGGTTCATTCTTAAGTTATTATATAATATCATCTTATTTTAAATATTTGGTGTGTCATATTATGTGTTTAGAAATTATCACCGTGTCACAAATTGTTAATATGTGTTTGAGAAATGTTCAAAGACAAGTCATTTTTTGTTACAAAGTGTGATGATGACACAATGGTAAACAAAGAAACAATGGTAAACAAAGACACAATGACAGTTTTAAAAAAATTATAACTCACAATATAAATCAAATTTGAAAAAAGTGGTTCGGAAACCTTGTTCCCCATGTATTCCTCTTTCAGAAAATAAATAAACGAAAAATTAAAAAAAATTAAAAAAATTACGGTTTTTTTTATTTTTTAAATTAGACACAATGAGAAAATAATAATTTTTTTAAGTTTTGTTTATTTATTTTTTTAAGGAGGATGATGTGAGAGCAAGATCTTTGAAATACTTTTTGTGTTATTGTGTAATTATTATTAGATCATTATGTAATACTTGTCAAATAAGATTACACAATGATCCGATGAATGACACAACAACCTTACGGATGACACAATCACACAATGACCTGACGAAAGACACAATGACCTGACGGAAGACACAATGACCTGACGTTAGACACAATGAGCTGAAAAATTGTGAAAAAAAAGTTCGTTTTTTATATATCAATATTATACGCGTTTTAAAGAGAAAAAATTCTCGTTTTTATGGTGTAATTTGTTTAAAAAAATACTGTCGTATGTAAAAGTTATAAACGTTTTAAAAAAGTGGGGGAATTGACATGTGACTTGCATGTGGAGAGAGAATATTTTAAAAAATGGGCATGACTAAAATACCCCCTCTCCTAATTTTCCTAGATGCCACGTGTCAATCTCTTATTGCTTCTTAACCTTCTTAGATTTATAACACTATGTAGGTGAACCTCACTCTATATATATATATATTTAATGTATTTATTATCATAAACTTGAGAGAACAATTACGAAAAGAAATTAGTTCGTGCATCATAATTTATGTTCAACATACACATATATTTATACAATGGCTATAACCGACAGTATATTAAGCATATTGCTTTCATAAGATAATGAAGGTACTCTGTCTTTATTAAGTATACAATATATAACATTTATGTAATTACACATTTTTTTGTACATTTTAGTAGAAAACTTTAAAGTAATGTGAAGTTAACGATCACATTTTTTTATAAATTTAGTTTTTGTGTTTGATTACATATTTCTTATGATATAGATGTAATATTGTAAATGTCACTATAATCTACAAATACGTTTAAAAATCAACGCGATTTTTTGAGAAATTTCGAAACTTTTTGGTTATTTCAAAATCTTATGAACAACATAAATAATATTGTAAAATTTTTGTTATTAAAAAAATGTACACATATGTTACTTTAATATGTACAAAAAATGTTCTTATAAAAGCAGTCTACATTTAAAATATATGATAATATTCATAAAAGTTTAAAAAAATAAATAAATTAATGTTTTAGTTAAAAGATATTAATATTACAGAAATAGTCCTTTAAGTTTAAAATTACAGAAATAGTCCTTTAAGTTTAAAATTACAGAAATAGTCCTTTAGGGGTAAAAAGACTAATTTGCCCTTGACTTAACATGAATATTAACTCTGTTAGTGATAAATGACCAATAATACAACAAATTTAAAGACAAAAGATGTTAATTATGACTTTTGTACTTAAAGGACTGAAAGTGCATGTTTATATAAACATAAAGGACCAAAAGTGCAGTTTTGTCATAAATTAATGATTATACAAGAATCAATATTTATCAAGCTATGCACTTATAACTACAAGTAATAACAGAAACATGAATTGAATTGATTAAATAATAAAATGATAAACATGATTAAATAAGTTCACATGAAATCATACCCAAAATATAACACTAAAAAAATAGGCTATGAATACTTACATTGATTAGTAATAGATGACAAGTAGATAGATAACTAGATATCTTGAGTTAAGGTACCAATGGATCTCCTTAAAAGTTTACCTAAAAAATGATGTCTTAATTTACAATGATGAACTTAGGGTTTTAAGTACGATTTAATAAGTAGGGTTCTAATTAGAATTAGGAATTTTTAGATGAAATATTAATAGGATAATAAATTACAATAATATTGAAAGGGGTAACTTTTAAATGGACAACTTTGATACATGATTCATTTAAATAAATAACAATTGATAAGTAATAATCAAATTACATTTAAATACTTTCGTTTGTTATCGAATTAATTTATTTGGACTCTAATACATAAAATAAATATATTATATAATAATGTAAAATTTGATTTCTCGTTATGACGTATTAGGCCTTTAATAGCTCTGACTCATCATGTTGGGCCATACTCGGCCGTTGAGTCTATTTACTTGCAATCCAACTCACTTGGGTCTTTAATTATGGTACTTAACAATTTAACTAATCTACGTAAAGATAACATAAGGTTGATTAAATGCATTAAAAATATATAATCCAAAGATGTTCAATAACAAGTGACATTCTTGAAATTATGCTGACCCAATGATGCATGTTGATAGTCACTATGTATAGGTTGGACTCACCGGCTTGTCGGTGTTACTTTTGTATGTAATTGTTTATCTTGTGATGTTATTAGTACTAGCGAACCTACGGGCGAATCTATTGATTCGCCCGCAGGCCATAGTGTCTTTTGTATCTAGGTGTCGACTGGGCGAACCTATGTGCCCAGCGAACCTGTGTTGGTTCGCTGGATAGATTCGCTAGAGCGAATCTATCAGCAAACCTAACACCTATATATTGTAACCTTATCTTCACATTTATACAACTTTTGCACATCTTTTACTCAAGCTATTCTCCACTGATTTGTGTTGTGTAATCGTTCTATTGAGGTGCTAGGAGCATATATCTTTCATCTTTGTAGCTTATATACCTCGATTGTGTGTTAGATCTTGTTATTGGGTTATTTGGACTTTTTACTCTTTGTTCTTTAAGTATTTGACTTATTTGGGTTAAACAAGTCAACAAAGCACTGAAATCACGATCATTATGGACCAACAATATGGTATCAGAGCCTTAGTGCTCTTGATTGTTTGATTCAAGTGATTTTTGTGTTGATTTTTGAAGTTTTTGGGTCAAAACACTTTGATTCTGTTTGAAGCTTGTTTCTTGTGTTTTGGAGTTGTATTTTGGTCAAGGTTTGTGGTATTTGGACATACAAAGCTTTTAAAACAAACGTGTAGGCAAATGGTCAAGTTTTAAGGGTTTTCGAGCTGTTTCCGTACTGTTTCAGAGTGGTTGAGCTACCAGCGAAACTATTTGTTCAACCAGCGAAACTGTCTGTTCTTCCAGCGAATCTAAATTCAAATTTTGTCCTGTTTGGATTGTGTTGTGGTCAGCGAATCTAACATATCATCGAACGAAAGTTCATCTATTTGACTGACTGTGTAAGCGAAACTGCTGCCAAAATCAGGCCAGCGAATCTGTGCTTGCTCGTCAGCGAATCTGTTTGACTGTCTAGCGAATCTGTCACCAGCGAATCTACCAGCGAATCTGCTGTGTTCTTCTAGCGAAACTAGCCAGCGAATCTGTCATTTTACAGCGAATCTGTAATCTGTTCAAAGTTATGACTTCTTCAACACTTAATATGAATGATCTAGACAGCGTTCAACCTAACAGGCCACCGAGGCTTGTTAGTGGTGAAAACTTTGAAGACTGGAAAAGATGTTTGAAAGCGTTCTTCTACTACACAGACTACAACCAATGGGAATCTATAGTAAATGGTCCGCATGTGCCCACAACAGTTGAAGGAACCGTCACCTCAGTAAACACAGACCCAACTACTTTTACTGAAACAGATATCAAGTTACTGGATCGTGACAAGAAGGCATTAGGGGCACTGATACTTTGCTTACATCAGGACATCTTCAACCGGTTTGCAGAACACACAACTGCAAAGAGTCTGTATGATGCATTGTGTGAATTTTATGATGGCAATGAAGATCTGAAACTGGATAGAAAAGCTCAGGCTGAAAAGGAATTCAACTCTTTTGTGGGATATTCACAAGAGAACTTGACTGATATCACAAATCGATTCCTATCTGTGTCAAGTAATCTGAAGAAATATGATGAAAAGCTGGGCAATCACGAACAAGTAGCAAAATTGTTAGATTCACTTCCACCCCAATGGAGCCTTCAAATCAAGCTACTGAAACAAGAAAGGAATTTTCCTGATTACAAATTGATGGACGTCATCAACAAGTTGAAGTCTTTTGACCTTGACGTGAAAAGAAGAGAGTATAATCAGTCAATGATGGTTCCAAACATTCCGTCTCAAAATGCTGCACTTATCTCATCCGCTGCAAACTCTTATGTTTACAGTGCAGCATCTAGAGGATCTTCAGGTCATGTGTCTGCTAAGTCTGCTGGTGCATCTACTAACGCTGGTTCAAGCTCAAATGCATCTGTCACCACACAGATTCCGTCAGACACCATGGCATTATTTGGAATGTTTGTTCACAGTTATGAAGCTCTTGTTGCAGGTGAGTTGAAAGGGAAGGGTATGACAGTAGAAGATATGTATCAGGTAGACCCTGATGATCTGGAGGAAACAGATATTCAATGGCAGATGGCTATGCTCACTCTTCGTGCCAGACGATTCATGGAAAGAACTGGCAGAAGAAACTTTGGAAATCAAGGACAGAATGCTAAGCTGGGTTATGACAAGGGAAAGTTACGATGCTATAACTGCAAACAACTGGGCCACTTCAAGAGAGAATGCCCATTACCAATCGTTTCTGAGCCAGTTAACTCTGTAAGTCCAAGATCTGCTCCAATTCAAGAAAAGGTTGAGGAAGCAAAGTCAAAGAATGAAACTGCACTTCTCACCAACTTTGACTGGAGTGCTGAAATCGAAGAAACCAAGGAGGAGATCAACCATGCTCTTATTGCTGAGATTACTGAGTTTGGTGACAATGATATAAATCTCTTTGATCCGTTCAAAGAATTTTTTGGAAATGAAGAAGAAGAGAAAGTGGAGGATGCTGTTAAAGTTCAATCAGATGTTATTGCTCAAGGACATCTGAATCATTCAGGGTTAGTTTGTGAAGCCGCTGTTAATGAAGTAAAGCATGAGGAGGAGTCTAAGGCTAGCTTGGAAGAAATGATCGAAAAGGCAAGGCTGGATGCAGTTGATGAATTCAAAAGAAGCACTCCCTACTGTCAATGTGATCGTGCTCTGGCCGCCGAAAAACTGGTAATCGGTCTTCCTTATGATGTTATTGAAGATATGTGTTCATCTGCTTGCAAAATTCGTTTAATTGGCATATACAAAGCAAATAAATTGTTAATGTCAAACGAAAACGAATTAAAAAGAACCATCAAAGAGCTCAAATTAAGTGAATCAAAATATTTTGTTAAGTTAAGAGAAGCTTTAAAAGAAAATGAACACTTAAAAAGAACTCTTTTAGAAAAGAACTGTGAGATTAACTACTTGACTGAGCAAGTTACACTTGCTGAATTTGAAGCAAGAAAACTTAAAAACAAATTGCAGCAGTGGACCATATCTGGTATGAAAAGGGAGGAACTGTGTAAGAATCAAAGGGGGGCCAGGGTCAAGACAGGTTTGGGTTTTAGTAAAAACGAAACATATGCATATCCTCCACCCAGTACTTTCTGTTATTCTCCTACACCTATTCCTCATCCCTCAAATGAGTTAATTCAAGAGATTATGCAGAAAGATACTGACAGTTCCATTGCAGGTTTAAGTGAAGTAAATCTTAAGGAAGTTAGAGAGGAGTACGCATATGGTGCGAGTGTTGGGCTCGGGTGTTCTGGCAGTAGTGATTGCAGTAGTTCTGATTCCAAGAAGTCTTTTGAAGACATTTGTTTAGATAATCCTGTTTGTAGTAATGTGACATATTCAGACAATTCCATGTTTAATAGTAATTTAGGGTGTTCTACTTCAAACCCTAATGTGTTTAATGATGTTGATTTGACTGAAAATATGTGTGTGAATGACAAAGACAAACTTTCAGGTCACATCTCTGAAAGTCAAACCAAAACAAACTGTTTTCAAAAGTTCTTCACTCACCAAATTCCATCTTTCACACCTGTGAGAATTTCAAAACCAAAAGAGAAGGAATCATCTTTTTCATACATTCTTAAACCAAAACCTGAATCTGATACTGTTAAAGTCACAACAAGTAAGTTAAAAGAACTCTATGACACTTACAGTGACTGTGACTCACAACTGTCTGAATGTGATGAAGAAATTGTAATGGATAAAATTCCTGTTAACAGAATTCCCAAAACCGGTTTGAAGTCTCACTGTTTTAAATGTGGAAATACTGTTCACACTGTCAAGCAATGCCCTAAGTTAATCCAAAATGGCACAAAGCAAAAATCTTTGGGAAAAAGATTAAATACTTTTGTAAATAATTTCTTTTGTAATACTTCATCTGCTTCTCCACCCAGGTACACAAAGACTTGGGTGCCTATTGCAAAGGTCTAATTTTTCTTTTTTTAATAAATGTCAGGAACATTCAAATGCCGTTGTAAATAGTCATTGGCATATTGACAGCGGATGTTCCAGACATATGACAGGATTGAAGGATCTTCTTACTAACTATAGGATCATAAATGGAGGTTATGTTGCTTTTGCGGGAGATAAGAAAGGCGGGAAGATGATTGGTCAAGGAGAAGTCTCAAACGGCTCACTTACTTTGGAAGACGTCAACTATGTTCCTGAGCTGGCATTCAACCTTCTGAGTGTATCACAAATCTGTGATAAGAATATTCCTGTGCTGTTTCTTCCAAATGAATGCCTGTTCTTGAAGCCAGAGTTTACTATTCCCGAAGATATGGTGATCATGCGAGCTCCGAGACGAAATGACACCTATATGTTGAATATGGGTTCACAGGAATCAAATTCCACCGTGACATGTCTCCTGTCTAAAGCATCATCCTTTGAATCATTTTTGTGGCATAAACGTTTAGGACACATCAATTTTAAAATTCTGAATAAATTGGTTAAGAACAATTTGGTTAGGGGTCTACCACAAAAGGATTTTTCTGTGGTCGAGAAATGCATGGCTTGTGCTAGAGGAAAACAGCACAAAAAGCCACATAAACTCAAAATTACAAATACTATCTCAGAACCCCTCGAATTGTTACATACTGATTTATTCGGTCCAATAAGTGTCAAGTCCATTGCTAAAAAGTCTTATTGCTTGGTTGTCACAGATGATTACTCAAGGTACACCTGGGTAAGATTCATGGCGAACAAGAGTGAGACAGCCGAAGAGTTGATGAAGCTGATACCTCTAATAGAGGTTCTTGGAAAGAAGAAGGTTCAAGCCATCAGAAGCGATAACGGAACTGAATTCAGAAACCACATCTTCAACTCCTTCTGTGAACAAAGGGGTATTCTCAGACAGTTTAGCGCTGCCCGAACACCACAACAAAATGGTGTTGCTGAAAGAAAGAACCGAACCCTTGTGGAGGCCGCTAGAACTATGCTGATCGAGTCAAAACTTCCAATTATTTTCTGGGCTGAAGCGGTTAATTGTGCAGCTTATGTTCTTAACAGGGTACTGATTGTCAAAGAAAAGATGAAGACTTCATACCAACTGTTTCGAGGGATTAAGCCGCTGATTGATTTTCTACGCCCCTTTGGATGTTCTTGCACTCTTCTGAATACTCAAGACCAGAAGACGAAGTTTGGGGCTGTCTCTGATGAATGCTTCTTTGTGGGATACTCTAACACGCAAAAGGCGTATCGCGTTTACAACAAGCGAACGCGGATCGTGCAAGAGTCCTACTATGTTGATTGGCAAGAATCAAACACTACAAGTATTGGTAGTGAACCGGCCTGGTTTTATGATGCCACCACCATTTTCAAATCATTTAATCTTCCTGACTCTGATGATGATGACATCATTCCACACACATCGGTTTCTATTTTCAATCATACACCTACACCATCACCTCCACAATCACAACCTTCCACATCCGCCACACAACTACCTCCCACTACATTTGACATCCCATCACCTCCACCACCTCAAACTGTTCAATCTTCTACATCAGATATTCCATCCACATCCACTACCATCCCATCACCTACACCTCCACAACCATCAAATCAAACACACTCAACCGATCAAAATCCTTTACTACTCAACACTGACTTCAAAACCCTGAAAAACCATCCTCACGATTATATCATTGGATCTATTACCGATGGTGTGCGAACCCGGAGTCAGAGCGGCTTGATTAATGAATGTCTTTATGCTGCCTTTCTGTCACAAGTCGTTCCAAAGAATTATAAACAGGCTCTTGAAGATCCGAGTTGGGTAGATGCCATGCAAATGGAGCTGCAGCAATTCAGGAAGCTCAAAGTTTGGGAACTGGTTGATCTTCCTCCTAACAAGTGTCCAATCGGCACTAAATGGGTTTTTCGGAACAAGCCAGATGATCGTGGTGTGGTAATTAGAAATAAAGCGAGACTGGTTGTTCAAGGATTTGCACAAGAGGAGGGAATCGACTATACCGAAGTTTTTGCTCCAGTCGCTCGCCTGGAAGCCATCAGAATCTTTCTTGCTCATGCCGCCAACAAAAACTTTAAGGTTTATCAGATGGATGTGAAATGTGCATTTCTATACGGAGACATCGATGAGGAGATCTACGTATGTCAACCACCAGGCTTCGAGGATCCTGATTTCCCGTCAAAGGTTTACAAGCTTGACAAATCGTTGTATGGGTTGCATCAAGCTCCAAGGATCTGGTATGAAACTCTGACACAGTATCTCCTCAGTAAGGGTTTCTCACGTGGGAGTATAGATATGACATTATTCAAGAAGGAGGTGGATGGCGAGCTGCTGATCGTTCAAGTGTATGTTGATGATATCATTTTTGGTTCGACTAATGAAGGGTTGTGTAGAGATTTTGAGAAGGTGATGATGGATCGCTTTGAGATGACTATAATGGGGGAGATGTGTTTCTTCTTGGGGCTGCAAGTGGAGCAAAAGCCTGATGGAATTCTAATCCACCAAGAGAAATACATCAAAGAAATCCTCACGAAGTTTGGCATGGATGACTCTTCTCCTGAATTGATTCCTTTTACAGCTCAAACATGCCTTACTTCCGATGATAATGGGAATCCTGTGGATGCTCATCGGTATCGCTCGATGATCGGATTTCTCATGTATCTGACTGCAAGTCTTCCAGATATTACATTTGCCGTGTGTTACTGTGCTCGTTTCCAAGCCAATCCAAAAGAATCACACGAGAAAGCTGTTAAACGAATTTTTCGTTACCTTAAGGGTTCCTCTCGTTTGGGACTTTGGTACCCAAAAGGTGGGAACTTTGATTTACATGCTTTTTCTGATAGTGATCATGCTGGTTGCAGGATTAACAGGAAGTCAGTCACTGGTGGATGTCAATACCTTGGAGAATGTCTTGTTTCATGGCAAAGCAAGAAGCAAACAACCGTCTCCCTGTCCACAGGAGAAGCAGAATACATAGCTGCGTCAAGTTGCTGTTGCCAAGTGCTGTGGATTCAACATCAGATGATGGATTATGGCATCAACTTTCTTCACACGCCACTCTTTTGTGACAATGAAGCTGCTGTTGGAATCGCCAAGAATCCCATTCATCACACTCGAACCAAGCACATTGAAACAAGAATTCATGCAATCCGGGATGCTCAGGAAAAGGGGTTTATTGATATTATTCCTATCGAAACTAGAAAGCAAAAAGCAGATCTTTTCACAAAAACTTTTGACAAACCACGTTTTTATGAATTGATCTCCATGCTTGGACTTATATCTTTTTGAAAACCTTTTTCTGTGAGAATCCTTTTGTAAATATGTAAATAATCTGGTCTTTGTAAATAATCTGGTCTTTGTAAATTATCTGGTCTTTATCTTCTTTGAAAAATCCGTGGGTCACTCGATTCATTGCTCCGTTACTTTATTTTATTTCATCTTCTTTTATTTTTCTTTTAAATTCTGCATATATATATATATATTTAGAAAATCTGAAAAACAAAAAAAATTTTTATTAGACGGCTATTATATAGAAATTTTGGGGGAGATATAAAAGATAAACTATTTATAGTTTTTCAAATTTTGCTATTTCAGGATCTCCGTTTTGATTGATGTTGAAAAGTCGTTGAAGGAGGTCAGAAGCATTGCGTTTGGGATATGTCAGATAGGCTCAGCCCGAAAACAAAGTAAACAGTGATTGTGCAGCCAAACATAACGCTCAAGATCTCGACAACAAGGATTATCCCCTTGACATGATTGGATTGCACAAAGTTAATGGTTCTGTCAAAAATGGGTTGAGAGCGTCAAATCTTTGTCTTGATCTTCAAATCTTTGTCTCAATTTCCCTAAAAATCCCAAATCACCCTCGCCCTATCCCCGAATCGAGTTTCTAGTATGCAAATCAAATCAAAAAAAAAAAAAAAAAAAAAAAATATATATATATATATATATATAATAAAAAGGCTGCTAGTGATGCTCTTCGGAAAAGCCTCTGAGTGAGTTACTCGTTAACTCCTCAGAATGTCTTGTGTCAAGTGCTTAACTCCTCTGATATACGAAAGTATTGACCTGGAGTTGGTGGATCTTCTCTGCTATACGGAAGTATTGACCTGAAGATTCACCGAGCATGCTCAAATGTTTATCTCCTCTGTTATACGTGAGTATAGACCTGGAGCTCTAGACTATTTGAGTTTCCCAAATAATAAGTCGCATTGTATTCAAAATGAATCAATTGCTGACAAGCTCCACTCAAAGAAAAGATGCAAAAAATTGCACAAGTGTCAAAAGAAACAAATGCATCGGTCAACATTCAAAAGTTGATCTTTGAATTTCATGCAAAGTCAATAGTATTGCTCAGATATACCCTGATGACAGAACTTGTTCTTTTTACCTAGATGTCTGTGGGGACTGAGTTGTCTGAGTTTCTTCAATCTAACCGAAAACATGATAAAAGAAGCTGCTGATCTCTTGTTGAAAGGACTAAGGCATGGGTTTAAATGGACAAACATATCTGCAATCCCGCCAATCGATGATTCTCCGGATTCTACTCAAAACATCATGAAGAATATATATCCTTTCTAGCGTTTAAAACCGTCTCCTATTATTCTAATTTTATTTTATTTTATTTCATTTTACTTCCTTTTAATTTTTTATTTTAAATATTAGGATTATATGTGTTTATGTTCATTTTTGGAGCGTTGATATTCGTGGGACGTTTTCACGGATTTACAAAGTCTTTAAAATTTTTTTTTAAGAAAATCCAAAAATATTTTTGTTGTTTTGACTAGCGAATCTATAGCGAACTTACAGGTTCGCTTGGACCCTAAGGTTCGCCCGGAATGTCTTTGTTTCGCTGACATGAAACATGCTTGTTTTTGTGTCAGCGAACCTGCTAGCGAACCTGTTGGTGGCCTTGACTTTTGGTCTTCCAGCGAACCTAAGGTTCGCTGGTCTGTCTGCCAGCGAACCTATGGCTGTATATATACACTGTGACAGCGAATTTTTTCTCACTTATTCGCTGTCCACTGCACTGTAGCACGATTTTCAAATCACCAACGTTCGATTCTCACTTCAACCGGTCTTTTTCACACTTAAACTTCACATATATTGTCCGGTATGTAATCGATTTCAACTCAATCTGTGTTTTAAACTCTTAATCGCATCTTAAGTGTGTTAAATTTGTCGATTCTTGATTATACAGTGTTTGAAAGACTGATTGTATGTTAAATGTTAGGGTTTTACTTAGTAATAGCCTCGTTTAGTGATTCTACTACCTGTTTGTTGCCTTAAATGCCTGTTAATGATGAACTGTACTTGATTTTGGCCGTTTTTCAAAAACTAGGGTTTCCAGCGAATCTAAGTGTTCTTCTGGCGAACCTGAACGAAAGTTCAAGACTTCGAGCGAACCTATGTCGTTATGCTGCCCGCGCAACAACATAGATTCGCCCGACAGTTTCTAGCGAACCTATACATTCGCTCGACAACAATGACTGATTTTTCATGTCAGCGAATCTATAGGTTCTTGTGCCAAAATCTCAGGTTCGCTATACCAGCGAACCTAATATCCAGCGAATCTATTTTTCTGTTCTTCAAATCTTCATTTCTGATCAATCTCCGTTTATTTTTCAGGCACAATGTCGACGTTATTCTTCGAGAAAAAGCATAACATGTGTGCTTTACTTGATGAAAACAATGAAAAAGCCGTGAGCTATAGAGACGCAATCAAATGGCTGAAATCGTCTCATATACATTATGCCATTTCTCACTCTCCTACTATATATGAGACGTATGTTCGGGATTTTTGGGGAACTGCTGTTATGAACGTGTCGGTACAGCCGTCACGCATTTGTGCCAAGGTCGGTGGTTATGATCTGGTGTTCACAGAGGCTGATCTAGCCAGGATCCTTCGATTAGAAGAGGATGTTGGTGATGAGGTTAGTATGTCTGCGGAAGAAGTGTATGGGGCTTTCCGGACAGCTGGGTATGAGGGTCCGATGCCCGGAGAAAAGAAGATGGAGTTCGTTAAGTCGTACCTGATCCAGGAGTGGAGGTATATAGCTCATGTATTTATTATGTGCCTGGATCACAGAAAGGGGGGTACGGACGGGCTGAATTTGGACTGGGCTCGAGCCATGATGCTGTTTTGCCGAGGGCAAAAAGCAAATCTCGCTAAGTTGATTTTCAACTACATGCTCGAGAACATTCATGCCAGCAAAGGGGCCAAATGGTTGATGTATCCAAGATTCATTCAGATGGTGCTGAATGATAGATTGCCCGATTTGCCGATTGTTGGAGCTGAATTGAAAATTTGGGATATGCATCCGAGGATCTTCAAGGATTGCAAAGCGGTAAGGTCAGACTGTGTGGGAAGGACGGTTTATTTGTGGGAGAACATGTACAGTGCTGAAAGGTGGGTTTATATACAGAGGCTGATGGAAACGGAGAGGAAAAGAGGAGGAGAAAATATAGAAGTGGTCGAAAAGAAGATTAGAAAGAGGAAAGCCTATGCCAAAGATAAAGATTATTCATTTGATAGGGAGGTTGATGAAATCCAAGAAGAGATTGATGCAGGCAGGGAACTGAGAACGAAAAGAAAGGCTGATACACACGCTGAAGGGTCAAAGAAAGCTAAGCACGATATGGGGGGTACATCTGCTGGGTCCAGTAATGAGTTAAAGGTTGAGATTGAAAGCTTAAAGGCTGAGCTGGTTGAACTAAAAGGTAAACATGAAGAGTTGGAAAAGCAAGACGCAGAGAAATCAACGGTGATATATGAGATGGGTCGGATGATGAAAGACCAGCAATGTCTGATTGTAAGGATCTTCAAAGAGTTGAACAGCTTGAAAGAAAATGTTGGGACTGAACCGGCGATGACGGAAGCGGAACTGAACTCCTTAACGGATATTACAAGATATCCGTTAATGGATGTTGACTTTGGTGATAAAGGAAAGGGAAAAGCTGTGGAGGAAGAGTTCGATGAAGAATTGGGGATTGATATGGACGTATTTGAAGGGGATGAAGTTGTAGGTGGATCTGGGGTGGATTATACATTGGTTGATGAACCTGATACTGATATTGATGAAGACAGTGAAGAAGACTTGGATGACGAACCTGAGATGTATAAAGTTGAGGAAAAAGGGATGAGCTATCAGTTCGAGCATGCTGAATTAGACAAATCCGAATGGTTCAGGAAAGAAGAAGCTGTGGTGCCTGAGGTGCCAATATTCCAACATCTTGACGAACCCAACACCAAACAGCAAGATAGACAGATCATAGCATGGAAATACAACTGTTTGGTGGAGGCGTACATGATCAAAAGGAGGGGTGGTGACATTACGTATGTCAAGAACCGAAAGCACTTCGCCACCTTTCCTAGATGGGATTTGCGTAGACTGGCAGAGCTGCCACTACTTGGGAAGGAAGAAAGCGGCAGGGCTTGTGCGTTTGAAGCTGCGATTCAGGAGGCCGCTAAGTCAAATTTTGTTGATTTCGGATACCAAAAGCCTAGGAGGATGAGGCAGAAGGTGGATAAACATTGGGTTTCATGGAAGGGGAAGATCGTGCTGAAAATAGAAGCTCCGAAAGTGATGACAAGGGTCAGGGTCCCCGAAACTCAGCCGCCGAGACTGCAAAATTTCCTGAAATGGTTCTACGACAACAGTTCGGGGGAGGCCGTTATCAGATTACAAGGTGAAGACCGTCCGGAAATCCGTCTGTTTGATCCAATGGAGGTCTTCTCCTTCTGTGACGAAGATTTGAAGGTGTTGTGTGAGCACGGGATAAAGCACGGGGCTGGAGTTGACACTGCTGCTGAGGCAAACCTGTTTGTGAAGGTTGCTAACAAAGCCCGGGGGATTCGTGCTGAGCTGAAAGCTGTGAATGAAAGATTGAGGAGGTCGGATGATCAGAAAATGGAGATGGATGACCTGACAAGACAGCTCGACCGATCTATCGAACAAAGGTTTGAGAAACCAGTGGAAGTGATCGATTTGGAGGTGGTCAGCGAGGAGCCAACTGCTGAAATTCAGGCGGATTCGACAGTTCAACTTGAGCCTGATACTGAGGTCGCAGATACAGAGTTTGTAGAGTCGATGTTAAATTTAAGTGAAGATGAGGCAGGAACTGAAGACGTCACAAATCCTTTGGCCGGTATTGAAGACAGGGCAGGAGCTTTTATCGAACAACTTTGAAGCCAAGATAAAGACAGGAGCTAATCAGAAGACTTCCCCAGGTGAGGTCCAACCTAGGGGGAGTATTGATAGTCACTATGTATAGGTTGGACTCACCGGCTTGTCGGTGTTACTTTTGTATGTAATTGTTTATCTTGTGATGTTATTAGTACTAGCGAACCTACGGGCGAATCTATTGATTCGCCCGCAGGCCATAGTGTCTTTTGTATCTAGGTGTCGACTGGGCGAACCTATGTGCCCAGCGAACCTGTGTTGGTTCGCTGGATAGATTCGCTAGAGCGAATCTATCAGCGAACCTAACACCTATATATTGTAACCTTATCTTCACATTTATACAACTTTTGCACATCTTTTACTCAAGCTATTCTCCACTGATTTGTGTTGTGTAATCGTTCTATTGAGGTGCTAGGAGCATATATCTTTCATCTTTGTAGCTTATATACCTCGATTGTGTGTTAGATCTTGTTATTGGGTTATTTGGACTTTTTACTCTTTGTTCTTTAAGTATTTGACTTATTTGGGTTAAACAAGTCAACAAAGCACTGAAATCACGATCATTATGGACCAACACATGTCTTAACCGTGCTCGTGCTCCTTAAATATCTAAGAAAACATACTAAAAAGTGTCAACCAAATGTTGGTGATTTCAATTAGTTTGGTAAATATGCTTTACACGTTTAATGGTAAAATCTTAGACAAAATAATTTGAAATTGAAGCGTGATTTCTTAAGATTCGATATGTGTTTCTATATTTGGACCCGATGATAGAGTACAAATTATACATATATCCCTAGTTGTATTTGTTTACGTTTTTAGTTGTTTCGGTATGGTTTTCATAGCAATTTTGATACAATTAATGTTTTTGTGTTTCGTAGGTCCCATGTTGATAAAGAAACGGATAGATCGTGAAAAATCGAATCCGTAGGCGAAAACGGGACGCGAAACGGAGTTACGAGCGGACCGGAACGCGTAAACGAAGAAAATGAACGAAACCGAAACAACGCGGCAACGGAGTGGCTTGGCCACGTCACGCGGCCACAAGGGGTGTGACAACCCGACTATCAGGTCCCACCTTAACCTTAGTCATTATTAGATAATTATATTATTAAGAATACAATTACTTGTGATTACTTTAAATAACCATATTTAGGTGCAAACAAATATCTAAAGGACAAAATTTTAGTGATACCTGGATTCTATTCGTACACGTGTATTTATTTATGATTAGAAGATTATTTTAGTGCCTTGTATTAGATTAGTAAGATTTATAGAGACAATAGTTGAACACTGCTTTAGTGCAACATTAATTTTTAGGGAACAAATAAATAAAGTTTACCCGACACTTGTAAAATGAAATTAATGGGATAATGTTTACACCACCAAAACTCAATGAAAAACCCCATAATATATCCTAAATTTTCGTCCAACTCATATATTACCGAATTAATACCCACTAAAAGTACCACCAACAAAATAAAACCACAAAACATTAGTTACACATTGGTTCCCATATAATATTAGACAAAAAAAAAACTTTATGTATGTATACATACCCACACATGAACGTTGAAAAAACACATACACACACACTTGAACAATAACTTATAAAACTAAAAATCTCTTGCAATAAGTCACCACATTATTAGCCAATGAATATTCCTTGATTGACCCACCAACCCCCTTCCTTTTCTCCTTGTTCCAGCCGACCACACCATCCCACCACACCTTTTCCCAAGTATTTTTTTGTTGAGTACACTCAACCATTCTTACACATACCCATACATGCAAGACTTTTTCTATTTATCTCATTTTCTCTCTACCACCCATGAATACACACATTCTCTATAATCTACAACATAAGACCATCTCTTAGAGCCGGATTCAAGAACTCTTGAAGAAGTTCCATCGATTTACAAGGCTTTAAGGTAACCAAATAGGCTTTTCCTTTAATTTACGACACTTAAATCTTGTAAACACTCATCCCTTTTGTACGAAACAGTAGCGACCAGCAGTTTCACGCATCCTTCAAGCTCTTTAGAAGCCCCAAAAGTCGTTTATCTCGAAGCCAAGCTTGGACCAAGGTTGGTACATGACCAAACACCCTTAAAACCTTCATTTTTGCACTAGTTTACATCATTTAACACCGTGTTTTGAAACTCTATAAAAACCCATGAAATAAGCCATCTAAAAACAGTAAATAACTTCATCTATAACATGGATAAAAAGTATAATGAGTTGTGGTTTGGTTTAGTACAAAACTATGTAGATTGCATTGATGCAAATAATGATTTTGAACACTTCAAAACCCGAAAATGAGATGAACATGAACACCAACATAACTTTCAGATTTGAAGATGTAAATGGGCTGGAAATATAGTGTAAAAATCGTGACTTGGGTTGGATGTAACAAAACGAGCATTAAACTAGTAAAAAGATACAAAAACCGAGCACCCGGTAAGCCTTAAAACTACAAATTTGCACCAAACATTACGAAACCTAATTTTTGTTATCTCCAGGCCTTTAGGGACATATTTTAGTGATAGAAAATAATTTTCATGATTTATTGCCTTAAAATGTATTTTATACAAATTTATTAGTGAAAATAATCACTAAAATACACATTTTCGTGAATAAATCCTAATAATTAATCCAAAAGGTTAAAAATCAGAAAGTTAGTATTTTCCTGTAGTATATGATGACTAAAACATATTTTTGTCATAAAAGGTGGGAAACCATATATTTTACCTTACGGTTACGGTTAAGACGTGTTTTTAACGGTTTTGTGTAAAACTTGAGATTTTGGTACTTATAACCTAAAAACTTGTTATTTACTGATTATATACACTAATGTGAACCCATGATACTGATTTTTGAAGTCTTGAGTCAAGTGGTTGAGAAAATGGATTTTTAACGCGTAATATGACGGTTTTACCGTAACCGGTAAAACCGAAATGTATATTTTCATAACATATAAACTTTTCTGAAATCTTTGGTTATAATATGACTCAAATAAGTATATTAGACTTATAAAATGAGTATGGACCCTTGTTGGGCCAAAAAGCGTCAAAATAAGAAATTTTGGGATTAAAAGTGTCATTTTTGAAACTTAAGGGACTAATATTGACAACTCCGAAAATCTTTCTGTTTTGGAACCGAAACCTTATAAAAATTTGTAGACAACAGGTTATAAAAGTTATGGTAAGAAAAGCTCGATAGGTAACGAACTAAACATTAAAAACTTGTAAACTAGGCGCGTGTAACTATATTAATTAACGACACCCGAAACGCGCTATCTAAAACAAGTATAATATTTGGGGCTGAGTTGGAACTCATAGAACGGGTCCACGTCATGAAAATATAACGAAAAGTGATAAATAATAAGAACCCAAAACTCTAAGACTTTCCAATTTAAAAAGCTTTATTTTTGTAAAACTCGACAACAACACCGTATGGTGAACTATTTGAATATTGCACACATTTAGGGATGCACATGGTTATATAATAGCTCATAAAATAGAAACTTATGAGTATACAACATTATAATAGGTTGCTAAGAAGCAAGTTCGGGCGTTTTGCTTATTTGTGACTAGTTGCTTAATTGTCAAGGTGAGTTTCATGAATCCCTTTTTACTTAATGTTTTGGGATGGAAGCATGCTATTTTTAAAAGTTTTGAAGCTTATTTATTTGATATATTATTTTTGAGTTATTTGATGTGCTATTTGTGATGTATCTGATTCTATCTGCTAAATTATTTACACGATCATTAATTCTATCTTTGGGATGGACCGCTTGTTTATATGGGTAGTACTACTTGGGGAATCCCCCACGCGCAGTGCCTACTTGCCATACATCAATGGCGTTAGAGGTAGGGTCCGCACTGAGATCCTGCGGGGTCGTTCGCGGCATGTGACAGGTTTTGACTGAGACAAGTGTTCTAACACTAGCAGAGTGGGAACATATATTCGGGCTTAGTCCCGGCTCTTTTGGTATTTGATGAGGCACAAGCCGGGCTAAGTACAGGGTTGATTGTGTAACATCACGAAATATTATTTCATTGTGTAACATCACGAGACAATATTAAATGTTGTTTTCTTTACTGTATATGAAAACCTCGAAACGGATATTTATGTTTTATCACAAATTAAACCATGTTTTACAAACAATTATATTTTAAAACATAAACTTGAAACTCACCAACTTTTTGTTGACCCATTTTCTTTTGAGCATGTTTTCAGGTAATTGAAGTTGGACTTAGCGGACTACCATTAGAGGAAGAAGCCTTAGAAGTCAACCTATTATAATGGCATTACTATTTCATCGTTTAAGCTTAAAAGACAATTTTATGTATTTTGGATAAGACACCTGTCGTTTGATTTTCGGAAACACGTTTTACGTCCTTAGTGGACGAGACTAAACCTATTTTTATTTATGTAATGAAGTAATGCCATGCTTAATTCCTTTAACCTTTGGTTTATTAGAAGTACGCTTCCGCCACTTCGTTGATTATCAGTCGTCACACGTCACCCACACTCCGGGGTGTGACAAGGGGTTTCACCACCGCGTAGCGCGGCGTGCCCACTTGGGCTGCTGGTCCTTGGCACGTCACGCGTCCATAAACTCATTTCGTCACCGCGTGACGCGGTGACGAGTTTTTAACAGATTGTTTCATGATTTTTTTGGCCCGGTTCGCTATATAAACTCATCATAACTTAATCCTAGCCTCCATGCACGAATAGGGGACGAATTAGAGGCTGAAAAAGGGTATTTTGGAGCGGAGTTGATGTCAAGAGAAGAGAAGAAAAGCTAAGGATCAAGGCTCGTCGGTTTGCAATCTCGGGTTCTTCGATTCCTTTATTTCTTTTATTCTTTTCATCATGTCTCATAACTTTTACTTTGGTTTTGGTTTTGTTATCATGTTGGTTGACTAAACTTTATTTACTATCTAGGATTAGATGAACGTTTATTGATTGATTGGTTGATTTTGGACATAGTTGTGGTTTTCAATGATTTTGGAATTGTTTTGAACTTATATCTTATTTGAATGTCAGATTGCGTATGACTAATTATAGCTTTATTAAACTAAATTATTGCTTCATTGATGTTCTTGTGATGGTCTATGTCATGTATGAATATTAATTAGGTTATAAACTTTGTGGTTTTCAACCTTTACAGTTAATTTGGCCAAAATAACTGTAGGAGCATTGGTTTGGATTAATTTAGATATAATTGGTCTGTTTAACCTAATATCTGTGAAGTGCGGGTTAGTAGTTGTGTCTCAGCCCTTTCTAGGATTTGAGTTGTCTATTGCAGGAGAAGGGTCTAGCAAGTCAACTTAGTTCTTTTAGGTGTTTTTGAGCATTCCTAAGTCTGGTTTTCAATTGAGAGTTCCTCCTTATCACCTTAGGGTGTTGGATTATTGTGCTGTAAGGTAGATAGTCTTTAAGGAGAGAGTTTAAGCAATATTAGGTGAACCGTGAGGTTATCTGATTTACCGGTGGATTAACATAACTATTAAATTGCCAATAGGTTTCTTCTCGAGAAGGGTCGAGGGTCCTTTAGATAGTTCTTTAGTTAACAATTTAAATCCCGGAAGCCAAAGGAGTAAAACGCAAGTCCAATTGATGTCATGAAGTCATAAGCAGGATTCTAGCCTAGGTAGTAAATCTTCATTTATTCTAGTTTCTCATTCAATCTAAGTCGTGTCATTGTTTTTAGTTAATCTATAGTGACAGTTAGGTTAATTAGACAAAACCCCCCCTCAAACAATAAACAATTAGTGTAATTAATTAAGTTAGATCGAGTCAGTTACACGTAGTTATACAGAGTCTGTGGGTTCGATCTCGGACTTACTTAGGCTATTCTACACTCGATCGGTACACTGCCGGTTGTGTGTTTAGGTTAGTTTAGAGAGTCCTAGTTTATAAATATTAAAACTTAGGTGTTTTTAGTTATTATTTTATATATAGTATTGCACACATCAAGTTTTTGGCGCCGTTGCCGGGGACTCTTGGTAATTGCGTTATTTAACTTTGTTGTGTCTTAACTGCTATTCACATGCTTTTTGTTAGTTGTTTGAGTCGTAGGAGTCTAAAAGTTTTTTTTCTTTCTTTTCTTTTATTTTGTGTCGTTTTTGTTTATTTCATTGTTATTTCTATATCTACCCTAGTTAGAGAGATGACGTACATTCAAGTTGTTGAACAATATGTAGAAACTCTAACTAGGATACCCATTGGACCTAATCGACCACGGTATGGGAAAAATTATATGTTGCTTCCCGAACCTCCAGTTAGGGATGCAGTGTTAATGTTTGACCATACCGGGTATTTGACATCTTATCAAAGCTCCACTGGAGTTTTGATAGAACGTAAGGATTCTAACCGCCTAGTTTTTGATTTAGAAGGGATATTCATAGGATATGAGAATGAACGAGGCGAGTTTTTCAATCTAACTTCAGAGCCGGAGACACCAGAGGCAACTAAAGAGCCAGAGATTCTGGAGAGATATTGTGTCAAAGGTAATGAGGATTTACCACCTGCCGGGATCTATGATTTTTCCTGCAAAGATGATTCTTCTAGTGATGATGAAGATGAATGGGATCTTAGTTATGAAGATTTGCATCATGATCCTGAGCTAGGTAAGTGTTCTGAACTCCAATCTAATCATTCTGAATTTGATATTTCTGCATCAGTTGACTTAATTGAGAATGAACTCGAGTCATCGGGTTCATTTAATTTTTCATGTTTGCTTGTTGAGGATGATGGTTTGCAGGAATTAGAATTTAAATATGAGCAAGAGGGAGTCGTGAAGGAGGTACCAGTTCCATCTTGGGAGGATGAGTTTGCTGATGAACTGTTGGACCTGCCTTTTTGTGAGGAGGTGGAATTTGACCCACTTGGCGATTTGAAGATTCTCGAAGACTTAGTATACAATCAAACGCCAAGTGTGGGGATGAGTCAAGAACCGAGTGAACTTGAGGAAGAGGTAGATGATGAAGATTCCTCAACACCTCGGTTTAAATCAAGGAAAGAACCGAGGGGGCGCACATTGTTGCAAATCGGGAGATGGTTTACGAGAATGAAGAAACCCTTAAAGTGCAAGCATGACCAGTCTTCACGATACTTGCCATGCATCTGGTTCTTTCCAGGTAAGTATAAATGTTGGTGGTCTGACCCGTTTAAAGCTTTTAAATTTATTTTCAATTCTACTTTTGACTTCCAAAATGTGTTTGTGGACCGTGTGGAATTGAACGGGTTAGATAGGGTCCAGATCAAAGAGAAACCTCCTGATTAAGTTCAAGTGTGGGGAGGTTTCTCATTGGTTTACTAGTTTGTAGAGTTTGTTTAATTTTCTTATCGAGTCAGTTTTATTTATTTTTATTTTATTTTGTGTCGAGTCAGTGTTATGCTCGGGTATTCTTGTTTTTGGTTTTGCAAGTTTAAATCATTCTCACCCGTACTCAATCTCCATTCGGGTGAGTTTGTATTTGTGAAGACGAAGAGGAGCTCGAGAGTGTCGGTGTGGAAGCTCGATCGCGACCGAAATGCTATACGATCGAAGCTGAAGTTGGAATGAAGACTTAGAGCACACGCGTTCTGCATATTACCAGCTAAGTCTTTTCCAATTCACCTTTCTATCTTTTATTTCTGCATTATTTTTATTTTTTATTTATTTATTTATTTATTTTTATTTTAGTTATTTTCTATCTCTACATTGAGGACAATGTAGAACTTAAGTGTGGGGATAAGAAATAGTCATTTCTGAGTCTTGTTTGTTTATTTTGAGTCATATAGAGTCTTAAAAAATCCAAAAAAATCGAAAAAATTGAAAATGTCTTTGTTAAAGTTGTGCACTTTAATAGAAAATGATAGTAAATTAATTTTTGCTTTTAAATGAGTTACGGTTTCTAAAACAAAGATGAATTTGGATAAACTTTTGGTAACCCAATTAGCTGAGATGGTTTTCCTAAGTGAAGTAATAGAAAGTTAATTGTCGTGAATCTCATGGGTTGTCATCTTAGGAGGAATAGGAAGGCCTTAACTTAATTAAATTAGGCACCATTTTAGGCTTTAGAACTTAAATAGGTTAAGGGGTAGTGCCATTTTAGGATTTATAACACACTTCTTGTAAAAGAAGTGGCGCATCCGCAAATCAAATGTCCACCAGGTATAGTACTGAAAAGCGCTCAAAGTAGCTGCTAAATAAAAGAGCTCAAAGAAGCCAATTCAAATGAAAAAAAGAAAAAAAAATGAAAAAAAAATAAGGCAAGTGATCCAAGACCTCATGTGCTCTACCTCCGAGATAGCGACTTGGATACGACACCCCTGGGTGAGGTGATCTTGTTTTATGAAAAATAAAAGAATAATAGTCTATACCCATAAAATTCATCCATCAAAATCCACCCTAATATGGCACTAGTTCTTAATTTAGTTAAGTTCTTTAGGTTATTTTGGTAGGAAAACCTTTGTGGTTTATCCGGTGCCTCGTAAAGCAACAATAATCGGGCTAACTTATTTTTCCTCTGTGTGAGACCTTGTAGATAAATGGTTTAATTAAGTTTAGAATAAACATAAAGGGAAATTTAATTGGCTAGTGTTAGGGTGTTTAATTAAACGCACCATTGTTTATCTGGATTCGGTTCTTGTTTGAGAAACTGTAATGAAGTTGAAGCCTTAATTAGTTATGATTCTATGTGCATGCTTTTTCAGGGACGAAAAAGGTTAAGTGTGGGGATGTTTGATAGAGTACAAATTATACATATATCCCTAGTTGTATTTGTTTACGTTTTTAGTTGTTTCGGTATGGTTTTCATAGCAATTTTGATACAACTAATGTTTTTGTGTTTCGTAGGTCCCATGTTGATAAAGAAACGGATAGATCGTGAAAAATCGAATCCGTAGGCGAAAACGGGACGCGAAACGGAGTTACGAGCGGACCGGAACGCGTAAACGAAGAAAACGAACGAAACCGAAACAACGCGGCAACGGAGTGGCTTGGCCACATCACGCGGCCACAAGGGGTTTCACCACCGCGTAGCGCGGCGTGCCCACTTGGGATGCTGGTCCTTGGCACGTCACGCGTCCATAAACTCATTTCGTCACCGCGTGACGCGGTGACGAGTTTTTAACAGATTGTTTCGTGATTTTTTGGGCCCGGTTCGCTATATAAACTCATCATAACTTAACCCTAGCCTCCATGCACGAATAGGGGACGAATTAGAGGCTGAAAAAGGGTATTTTGGAGCGGAGTTGACGTCAAGAGAAGAGAAGAAAAGCTAAGGATCAAGGCTCGTCGGTTTGCAATCTCGGGTTCTTCGATTCCTTTATTTCTTTTGTTCTTTTCATCATGTCTAATAACTTTTACTTTGGTTTTGGTTTTGTTATCATGTTGGTTGACTAAACTTTATTTACTATCTAGGAATAGATGAACGTTTATTGATTGATTGGTTGATTTTGGACATAGTTGTGGTTTTCAATGATTTTGGAATTGTTTTGAACTTATATCTTATTTGAATGTCAGATTGCGTATGACTAATTATAGCTTTATTAAACTAAATTATTGCTTCATTGATGTTCTTGTGATGGTCTTTGTCATGTATGAATATTAATTAGGTTATAAACTTTGCGGTTTTCAACCTTTACAGTTAATTTGGCCAAAACAACTGTAGGAGCATTGGTTTGGATTAATTTAGATATAATTGGTCTGTTTAACCTAATATCTGTGAAGTGCTGGTTAGTAGTGGTGTCTCAGCCCTTTCTAGGATTTGAGTTGTCTATTGCAGGAGAAGGGTCTAGCTAGTCAACTTAGTTCTTTTAGGTGTTTTTGAGCATTCCTAAGTCTGGTTTTCAATTGAGAGTTCCTCCTTATCACCTTAGGGTGTTGGATTATTGTGTTGTAAGGTAGATAGTCTTTAAGGAGAGAGTTTAAGCAATATTAGGTGAACCGTGAGGTTATCTGATTTACCGGTGGATTAACATAACTATTAAATTGCCAATAGGTTTCTTCTCGAGAAGGGTCGAGGGTCCTTTAGATAGTTCTTTAGTTAACAATTTAAATCCCGGAAGCCAAAGGAGTAAACCGCAAGTCCAATTGATGTCATGAAGTCATAAGCAGGATTCTAGCCTAGGTAGTAAATCTTCATTTATTCTAGTTTCTCATTCAATCTAAGTCGTGTCATTGTTTTTAGTTAATCTATAGTCACAGTTAGGTTAATTAGACAACCCCCCCTCAAACAATAAACAATTAGTGTAATTAATTAAGTTAGATCGAGTCAGTTAGACGTAGTTATACAGAGTCTGTGGGTTCGATCTCGGACTTACTTAGGCTATTCTACACTCGATCGGTATACTGCTGGTTGTGTGTTTAGGTTAGTTTAGAGAGTCCTAGTTTATAAATATTAAAACTTAGGTGTTTTTAGTTATTATTTTATATATAGTATTGCACACATTACCCGACAAGACGAAAAACAGTTACCGGGTAGAGGGAAAATGTATTTGAATGTGTCACTATGTTTGAGTCTCAAAGGTAAAAAGTTCGAACATTTTAATTTGATAAAAAAAATGTGAAGATGTGTTTTTAAGGTCTTTGGAGCTCTGCTGGCGTTTGCCGGAGAGACCTGTCGGATAAACGGGCGACTGGCGACAGGGTGGGATATCGTTTGGAGTTTACACTAATTTGCATTTCAGTCTTTGTAGTTTCATTTATTATCATTTAGTAATTAGATGGTTTAAACATAAGTTTAAGAAATGACATAACTAGCCCTTTCAAAGTTTTGTTATATTAATTTCCATTTAAGATAATTATATTTTTTTTTTAAAACCTATTAATATATAACATAACTTAATATCAATTTAATGATGTATACAAATAATGAATAACGAAATGGTTCGGGTTTGGATTTTGGATTGGGGCAAATGCTACAAAAGCTGTTCAATCGATGATGGAAAACGAAGCAAGTAAAAAATCGTTGATAGAAGGTAAACATCCGTCAACAAATGCATGTGATTTGATACATATCATGCGCGATTTTTTGTATTACACATATCTAGTCTCACTAATTGCTAGGTTTTGAAAACAAACTGCTACATTATAAAATATCCGTATGAAAATGTATGTGATTTTATACATTTTATGCGCATTGAACTATAGCACACACATCTAATTTCACAAATTACTAGGTTTTGAAAACGCTACAGTAACTATAGTTTTTGAAAAATGTTATGGATTGTTTATGTGTATTGCATTTCTGTAGTATATGTCTATCTGAATAGTATGTTGTTCAATCCAATAGTTTTAGGTGTTTATGTGTACTACATATGTGTAGTATTTGAGTAAATGTTAATGTTGATGTTGTTGTTAATGTGTTTATGAGTACCGCATATATATAGTATCATAATACATGTTAATGTTGATGTTCTCGTTATAGTGTTTATGTCTAATGCATATGTGTAATATGCTAATAGATGTTGATGTCGATGTTGTTCATTCCAATAGTTTTAGGTGTTTATGTGTAGTGCATGTATGTAGACTACTAAAAGATGAAAATGTTATTCTTCAAGTGTTTATGTCTGCTGCACATGTATAGTAGCTAAGTAGATGTTAGTTTTGATTGTTGTTCATGATGTGTGATAGTAGATAAGTAGACGTTGTTTTTAATGTTGCTCATGATGTGTTTATGTGTAATATCTTAATAGTTAGTGATCATGATGTTGTTATTCTTGTGTTTGTGTTTACGCATATGTTTTAAAAGGAAGTCCAGAAAATTTATCAACAAGTATCAACAAGATTCATAATGACCTAGTGACCTACTACTACAAATTCTGGTTCTAAAAGGAAGTCTAGAAAATTTCAAAAATTAAAACAATAAAAGGTGTAAGATTCCGATGAAGAGACACGAATAAAATGAAGATTCTGATGATAGCCTTTTAGGTATTTGATATTTTATAAGTAAATTTATTTAGTAAGTTATCGCATATGTAATACTAGCTAATAAAGAGTATTTGACTATTTTATTAGAATTAGTACATTAAAAAAAGAAGAGGAAGAAATGTTCAAGGGCAAAAAGGAAAGTCATTTGGTTTGGCTAAGATCACGTACAACACCTCGGCAACCTAATCTAGCACTTCAAACACTATCAAAGAAACAAAGGGATGTGGTTAGAAGACGAGACTCGAAAAATATTATCAATGGCTGTAGATTGTATTCCAACGAAACTTGGTCAATTCATAATTGACAGCTTTAGGCCTGATTTAAGGCCATAAACATAGGACATGTTAAAATAAAGGTAGATTGTGAATCTTTGCATCAATTACTTGTAGTGTCATATGGTGGGATAAACTTGACATCGTTGGAATATAATAACGGTTTTGAAGGTATTGTGAAGCAATGGAGGGGTCGTATAGAAAAAGTATGTGGGACCTTCTATTATGAATCCTAGTTCCTAAATCACCCTCATATCTTTAAGTACATTACCATAATTTGAGTTATCTTTTCCTAGGTTAACGTTAAGGAGATTTCTCGGTGTTTTGTTTCAAGTTATTTAATCATCAGCCTATTATCATGTGAGTATTCATAGTCTCTTTTTCATTTTATACTTTTGAGAGAATTCATGTGAACATACTAAATCATGTTTATTCATTTTATTCGTCATATTCAATTCAAATCATTTCATTTTGTGTTATTACTTGTAATTATGTGTTCATAGGTTGATAAACATTTATTCTAGAACGATAAATAGTTTATTCAAACCTCAGTTGTTCAAATCTAGTTTGCGTGACAAACTCACCTCATTTACATACATGCGTGGCAATTGAAAACCGGTTTTATTCATATGTTTTTGCTCCTTGCAACTTAATATGTGTGATTAAGTGGTTGCACTCATCTAGGTTTGATTGTGCACTCGATTTATCTTGTATGATACACTTTTGCATGATAGGTATTAATATAACATGATAATCGAATAATTTTCATCATTATGTATGTATACAAACCTGTGTTTACTCACCAGCTAATTCTTTAGTTAATCAGATTACTTTTCAGATGTTTCTAGGAAATACAACTTAGTTGTTATTTTAGATATTTCACAGTCTAGGACATGATTTAGCTTAATGAATAAATAATTCTTTTAATATGTTGTATTGTTTAGTTGTTCATTTATTTGAAATTTAATGATATGTAACAATGCACGTAATTCGATTTTAATGATATTTTAATCATTTTATTAACATGAGCTATGCAATAGTATATGTCAAAGTATTCTGTCATCGTTCATGGTGTGACAACAAACCTAACGACTATCTACACCACTTCGACTTGAGCATGTCCGACACCTGTTCGGGTAGGAGTACGTGGTGTGATTCGTCATTGGATCCGGTCGTAGAACGGAGCTATGCAATAGTATATGTCAAAGTATTCCGTCATCGTTCATGGTGTGACAACAAACCTAACGACTATCTACACCGCTTCGACTTGAGCATGTCCGACACCTGTTCGGGTAGGAGTACGTGGTGTGATTCGTCATTGGATCCGGTCGTAGAACGGAGCTATGCAATAGTATATGTCAAAGTATTCCGTCATCGTTCATGGTGTGACAACAAACCTAACGACTATCTACACCGCTTCGACTTGAGCATGTCCGACACGTGTTCGGGTAGGAGTACGTGGTGTGATTCGTCATTGGATCCGGTCGTAGAACGGAGCTATGCAATAGTATATGTCAAAGTATTCCGTCATCGTTCATGGTGTGACAACAAACCTAACGACTATCTACACCGCTTCGACTTGAGCATGTCCGACGCCTGTTCGGGTAGGAGTACGTGGTGTGATTCGTCATTGGATCCGGTCGTAGAACGGAGCTATGCAATAGTATATGTCAAAGTATTCTGTCATCGTTCATGGTGTGACAACAAACCTAACGACTATCTACACCGCTTCGACTTGAGCATGTCCGACACGTGTTCGGGTAGGAGTACGTGGTGTGATTCGTCATTGGATCCGGTCGTAGAACGGAGCTATGCAATAGTATATGTCAAAGTATTCCGTCATCGTTCATGGTGTGACAACAAACCTAACGACTATCTACACCGCTTCGACTTGAACATGTCCGACACCCGTTCGGGTAGGAGTGGTGTTATTCGTCATCGGATCCGGTCGTAGAACGGGGCGGGTCTGTCGAGTTAATTTGAAGCTACGTGCATTTCATAGAACCCATGTTGTTCGTCTTTAGTTTTCACTTTTCACCATTCACGACGTTGATCACTCTTTCTTTGTAAAAACTTAAAATCTATTTTTAGCTATTCTCTCTAAGCCATCCATAAACAATCCTTCAAATTCCCAAATGCATGTTTATCTTATTTTCATAACCTTTTCTCTCTGCAATCGCATACTAAATTCACTCGTTTACAACAAAACCCATTTCGCCAATTTATCCTATTGCTATCACTGTTTCTTGTTTTCATGACATGAATTGATGCTCAATTGTTGTGTATCCGGAAGAACATTGAGGTAAAAATTGTGGTTAAAAATTATTAGTATTTTTTTTCTTTTTTGTAACAAAATTTGATATTGTGTTTAGAATAAAAGAAAATGGATAAGTATGAGGTTGTGAAAGATATAGGATCAGGCAATTTTGGTGTTGCAAGGTTGATGAGGAACAAGGTTACCAAAGAGCTTGTTGCTATGAAATATCTTGAGAGAGGCCACAAGGTATGTCTCATTTCTTTTTCTTTATGTTTTATTATAATTGTTTAGTGTTTGCAAATTGCATGATATAAATTTGTTCAAACATGCTAATAGTTTTTACTAGCAATTGACCTCTTGATTGTTTAAAATGCCCACTTGATGATGCATCTAATATAAAAGTTTGATGTTTGTGTTTTTATTTGTTTGCGGATTTGGATATTATTTTCTGGTTGTAGATTGATGAGAATGTTGCTCGGGAAATCATAAATCACAGATCGCTTCGACACCCTAACATCATTAGGTTTAGAGAGGTCAGTAGCTTTCTTCTTTAGCTTCATCCATTGATATCACTATTGGTTCTACATGATGCAACCAAAATATCAAGATAAGTTATATAATCATTTCAATGTGATCATTATACATAATTGATTATTAAAAGAAGAAATATTTGTATAATTTTAGTCTGCATTTGTGTTTTTATGTTGTAACAGAGGTGCATACTTTATTTTCTTTACGTACGTCATGTTTAAAAGCGCTCTTTAACTTTTATTTTCCTTACGGACGTCATGTTTAAAAAGTTTTAACCCAAATGTCCCGCACCAAAAACAAGCACTCTGATATACCCAGCCTGATTGACACGCCTCATTTGCCTCGTCTGGTATAACTCCATGTTCTTGATATCGGTGGTGTTTCTACAGGTGGTATTGACACCGACACACCTTGCCATTGTCATGGAGTATGCTGCTGGTGGGGAGCTTTTTGATAGGATCTGCAATGCTGGAAGATTTAGTGAAGATGAGGTTTAGTTTGTTAAAAGATCATAAAATCTTGAATTTAGTCAAATTTATACACTTCTCTTTCTTGATGTTACCTTTGGCAATTCAGGCTAGATACTTCTTTCAACAGCTTATATCAGGAGTTCATTACTGTCATTTCATGGTAAATGAAACTTTTGAAATTTAAACTCGATCATTATATCATATATATAAGCTAACTGAATTTCAATGCTATTTAATAAACTTTGTGCAGCAAATATGCCATAGAGATTTAAAGCTCGAGAATACGCTTTTAGATGGGAGCCCTGCACCTCGACTGAAGATTTGTGATTTTGGTTACTCAAAGGTGTCACTCATTTTTTATCAAAGAGTAAACTGCAGTTTTGGTTCCTGTGTTTTGATATCATTAACAGTTTCAGTCTCAACTTAACTGTTTTAGTCCTTGTGATTTTATTTTCTAATAGAAATGGTCTTGAACACTAACTCCATCCAATTTTTCCGTTAAGTCTCCCTCACATGAGAAGTAAAAATGTCATTTCCTCCACTTTTTTTGGCATGCGACCGAATAAAAATGTTAACCTACATGATGACCTAGATAAAAAAGGGGGATAAATGACATTTTTACCCCTCAGACGCCGGGGCACGTGGGAGAGATTTAACGGAAAATTGAATGGAGTTAGTGTTCGGGATCATTTCTGTTAGAAAATAAAATCACAAGGACCAAAACTGTTAAGGTGAGACTGACACTGTTAATGGTATCAAAACACAGGGACCAAAACTAGAGTTTACTCCTTATCAAATTTTGAAACTAATTTCTAAATTATAAAATACAAATGCTTATAGTCTTGCTTGTTTTGCAGTCGTCTCTACTTCACTCAAGACCCAAATCTACAGTTGGAACTCCTGCATATATCGCCCCTGAGGTGCTTTCACGTAAAGAGTATGACGGCAAGGTAAATAATTAGAATAGTCACATATATAATATGAAACAGTTACTAAAAGATGTTTTATGGTTGTTGTTTTATAAAGATTAGTTTTTGTTTTAACAGATGGCTGAGGTTTTATAAAGATTAGTTTTTGGGGCTAAATCTGTCTGCTTATATATGCATGTATCTATGGGTTTTTGACAAATATTAATTTGTGTTTTAACAGATGGCTGATGTTTGGTCTTGTGGAGTGACACTTTATGTTATGCTTGTGGGAGCATATCCTTTTGAAGACCAAGAAGATCCTAAAAACTTTAGGAAGACGATTCAAGTAAGCGACTGGTGTTTATTTGACATAACTTTTTCTTGGAGGCTGATTTTGACTTTCGATTCTTGTTTCGGCAGCGAATAATGGCTGTGCAATATAAAATCCCAGAGTATGTTCACATATCTCAAGACTGTAGGCATCTCCTTTCTCGTATATTTGTTGCGACTGCTTCCAGGGTATGTATATACTGAATTTGTGAAATTTCTTTCGGTTTTCAAAAGTTTTTAACGCTTATAAAACAAGAACTTATGACTAAGGATTTGGTAAATATCGTTACATGGATGCATTTACTGTACAAAGTCAGAGTTCAAATCTATGCAACATCCAAGTTGTATCTTTTTTATCAAACCAAGGACCATCAATGTTTGTATTTTATTTGGTTAAAGCTTTGAGCTCCTTTGTCTTTACTCAATTTTCCGGGTCACATCTTTGTTTAAACCGAGTCCATGTTGAAATGGGTAAATTTTAGTGTGTTTGGTCGAATATTGCATATCCCGTTCATTCTTCTGGTTTTCATGATTCTATTTTTAAACCTTATTATGATCGGTTAATGCATGAAACAATGTCACAAAACAAATTGTTGCAATCATAATCTTTAATGTATCAACCAATGCCACCTTTATACACTAGAAACTTTGGTTCAACTTCTAAACAATTCTCCATTGAATTTGAGTTTAGGTTTTGTTTTGTTTTGTTTTATTTTGTGTAGAGGATAAGCCTAAAAGATATTAAAAGCCACCCATGGTTCTTAAAGAATCTACCAAGAGAGTTAACAGAAGCAGCTCAGGCTGTGTATTACAGGAAGGAAAATCCAACATTTTCTCCGCAAAGCGTGGAGGAAATCATGAAAATAATGGAAGAGGCGAGATCTCCTGCTTCCGCTTCTCGTTCCATTGGAGGCTTTGGATGGGGACACCAAGAAGAAGATGATGACGATGACGATGAAGATGAGTATGATAAAAAGGTGAAAGAAGCTCGTCAAAGTGGAGAAGTTTGTCTCACCTAAACTTTTTTTTAGTTTAAATTTGTAAAAAATGGATTTTACTTGTGAAATCTCTATGATATGTTCCCATGTGAGAATATTTAGGTGTTGATCATAATATTGGTTTTGGGCTTTTGGTCGTTTCTTTTTTTATTTTATTTTTTTGGAAGTGAGAATGTCTGTTTTTTCTGTTATTTAACTGTCTTTAGGGCTAACAACTAGCTAGGCCAAAATTTAAATGTGTTTATCTTTTTTATTCATGAACACGATTTAAAAAAATATTTCTCTATTACTAGTATGTATTTATTTCAAAAAAATTTCTCCCAAGTTTCTAAATTTTTTAGTTTTCTAATTCCTAAAATTGATTGCATAATGCTAGAAAATTATTAGCAGTAACACCACTTTATTTACACTGTAATTTTCTAATTCTTAAATTTGATTACATTGATAAAGTAATTAATTTTTTACATCACCGCCTCTTATGTCTTAAGTGAGATATAAGGTTTGAGTTGTTTTTTTGAAAAAATTGGTTACTTTTGCAGAAATAAAAAAATGTCATCTCTTGTATGGGAGCTTCAAGATGAGATAGGCGTATTTGTATGTTTATCTCTATATCTATATCTATAATAAAAGAGAATAAGTCGGATGATATGTCAATCAGAGAAGACATGTGGAACATGTGTCACTCTTTAAAGACGGAGATATGAAAGCAAGAGAATGCTTTTTTTTCTACATGTGAAATCCATTTTTTCAAATTTTGAATTCACTGACCATATCACGTGAAGTATTCTCGTATAATATTCTCTACATCTATGATGGTAAAAAATAGTTATGGTCACACTACTTTCTGTTTTCATGTTGTATTCGACTGTGCAATGTTAACTTAATATCAGATTTTTTTGTGTATAAAATAGAAGTTTTTTAACCGGTATAGCCCATGTGTCACTGACCTAGTAAGAGTATATAAGATTCAACTTTTTTTTAGCAAGTTCTCCTAAAATGTCCAAGAAAGTTGTCCACTATAAGTTTATGTTACAAATACTAAAACTTTTCTTTCAAAAGGGTCTAATAGATCATAATTGAA
This sequence comes from Tagetes erecta, assembly GCA_030867185.1. Classification (NCBI taxonomy): domain Eukaryota; kingdom Viridiplantae; phylum Streptophyta; class Magnoliopsida; order Asterales; family Asteraceae; genus Tagetes; species Tagetes erecta. The sequence goes on from CM061486.1 coordinate 10,145,763, forward strand.
CGGGGAATTTAGAGGACAAACAATGTCTTTTTTTCCCACGCAACTACGCAAGCAAATACGATCACTATAAAAAAAACTTGTTCTTTGTTTGTTACTCTTTTTAGAACCTTTGTAAACGAATTCTGTAATGGCTACAAGAAAGCTAGTCCGGGATGTTTTATTATCTCCAAACAATGCTTTATCAGCAGCAGCAAATGAAGTTCATAACCTAAAATGAGTTTTCTTTCATGTCACGTGTTCAAAGTATAATTGTTTAACATATAATGACATTTTTCTTTCTTTTTCTAACAATTAGTTATACAATTAATTTAGTTTTTCTTTAATAAGTTTTTGTAATTAACTTTTTAAAAAAATCTAAATACACATTCTTGTTTAGTTTTTCATTAAGCGTTTTTTTTCAAAAAAACTTTCTTTTTAATAATATATATATATATAAAGTATTTATTTATTTTATTATCTACGTGTCACTTTAGTATTGGTTCGTAAGATTTTTTACATAAAACTTATCATCAAAAACTTTAGTATTGCTTCTTAATTACTGATCATCGTTTTGATTTTCAGATTCTCATGTGTTTTGGTTTTTGAGTTTCAACATCAGTTCCGTGGTTAAGCTCATATGGTGTTGCAATAGGCATAGGCGCATCCTGTAACACCCCGATTTTTATGGTAGGATTTATTTACCTGCTTATGCTTATATGGATGTACATTTAAGTGATTATGATTAAAATTATGAATGACGTTTACGATATATGTTATGTTAGTGATAAACACGATGATTACGATATATATACGATGGAGCATGAAAATGATTATAAGTATACGAGAATGTAAAACGTAATGACTAATTACTTACTAATTAGAAAAGGGAATGATTAATGAAGAGATTATGATTTAACTATGGGCTATTAAGGATAAAAGAATGAATTAGGCCCAAAATGGTAAGTTAATTAGTTAAAAGATTTGCCTAAAATAGCCTAATTACCTAATTAAGGCCCAAAGCCCACCTAAAACCCTACCCCAATATGGAAACCCTACTATTTAATCACCATTTTCCAGCCACCATCCTCACTTCACCATCTCAACAACACACACACAAACCCTAAACACCATTTTTGAAGAAAACTAAGCTAGAAGAAAGAAAAACCAAGATTTTGTAAATCCAAGTGTTGATTTGAAGTTTAAAGGTGTTAAACAACAGGTAATCCATGTAAAATCATCCTCTAAAACACGTTTTCATAACACAAAATGAATCTAGCCATTAATGGAGTTTTTAAGGTTTTCAAAGGTTTCAAAAAAATCAATAAAGGTTGCATTTTTATGTTTAAAATCATGCAAAAAGCTTAGATTTGGTCATATAAATGATAAAACAAGGTTTTGGATGTAAAAAGTTTGAGCTTTGGTTGAAAAATGAAGATTTTGGGCAAAAACCGAGCTGAACCCCCGTTTTGCGAAACTGCTGTTCATCTTGCGACACTGTAGTGTCACCTGGGTGACACTGTAGTGTCAGCTATGTGACACTGTAGTGACACCTATGCGACACTATAGTGTCTCATGTGTCTGATATCTGTAGTTGTGTGTCTGAGTGTGCATAAGTCCCAACGAAAGTTGGGCATGAGCCATGCGACACTGCATGAGACACTAGCTGCGACACTAGCTGCGACACTAATAAAAAAATGACGATTTTCAATAATAACTTAAATGCAGATCGTGCACCATGACCACTACCATAACCTTGTCCAAACAAGCAAGATCACCTAAGAATCAGGTGATTTTTAGACCTCACTTTCGTTTCGTTTTAAATACTTTTTGAGGCTAACATGCATACCGATATACTTATATGATTACCTTACGTGTTGACTAAATGAAAACTATACGATTGAATACGTGTTGACTAAATGAAAACTATACGATTGAATACGTGTTGACTAAATGAAGACTATGTGAATGAATGTGTGTTGACTAAATGAAGAATATGTATAGTAATGTTAGAAATAGAGACAATAATCGGGCTGGGGATTTACAATACCAGTGAAGAACCGATATATTGGTAGACTCCGTAAGGGTCGAAGAACTATAATCCGGCTGGGGATTTACAATACCAGTGAAGAACCGATATATCGGTAGACTCCGTAAGGGTCAAAGAACTATGATCCGGCTGGGGGTTATAATACCAGTGAAGATATTATGTAAATACAGGTAGACTCCATGGGGGTCAAAGAGTTATGACCCGACTGGGGGACACGATACCAGTGAAGAATCGAAATATCGGTAGACTCTGTAAGAGTTGTAGATACGTATTAGATAACGATATTATATCCATGTGATACTTGACCCTGTGTATGAAAAGATAAACATGAAACGATGAATGATATGATGACATTACCTATGTGCAATATAGGAATGACCAAAGGATGATGTGATGATGTTAGTTAAATGTAATACGACTGTAAATACAGATATGAAATGTACTTAATGACATTTTAAAACTAGAACTCACTCAGCGTAGCTGACTTTTGTATGCATGTTAGATTAATGTGCAGGTTAGAAGAATATGAGAGCTGCTTGGCATGGGCTAGGGCTAGAGGCTTTGTTGAAGACTGACATTGAAGGAAAAAAAAGTTTTAAGATTAAACGCATATTTCACAATGTTTTAAGTTGTTTTGAGCTAGTTAAGACAAATGTTAAATTATGTAATGATGTTTCTAGTAATTATTTCCGCTGCAATGATGTTTTGTTAAATGTATGATTGTTTTATGCTTATATATGCCAACTGTGATGCTTGTCGAAAGGCGGGCGTTACAAGTTGGTATCAGAGCCAAAGTTTAAGAGAAAATGGGTAAAATGTTTCCAAAAGAAAAACCTAATACTTAAACTGAAAATGGGACCGAAGTAAGAATGTCAGTCTGCTAGCTCCATGCCAAGAGGTAAAGATTGAACAGCAACGAGCTGTATATGACATGTTTATACAACTGAAAATGAAAAAAAGTCATTTATCTTATATTGATGTAAATAGTAATGATGATGTAACGTGACGATGAACTGTGCTTGTAGGCAATAGGACAGTAATTGAGATGCCTGTAGAAATTTAGTGTGTTACGAACAGGTATTAGGAATGTAGAGGAATAGGTCTAGTGCATATACATGTGACGTGCTCTATATGTGCTCTTGTATGCTTTATGTGAACTAGACTAGGTTCGAATACTGACGAGACTCAGGAGGGGTATGTTTAGAACGTGAGCAGTAAAGTAAGTAGTTAATTACAGCTGGCCACTGTCATTAGAAACTTACAGTACTTATCACGTCCTGAATTGCTCTGACTGACGAACGTGAATGTTTGAATCTTTTAGGAACTAAGAAATGGCACCCAAGAGAGTAACTAGAAGCTCTGCCAAGGCTGTTAATGCTAAGGCGACCAAAGCCCCTGAAGCGAAGCGTGGGAGAAGGCCCACAAGGAAGAATGTTGAGATCGATCCCGAAATCGAAGTTGAAGTTACACCGGCCTCTGAGCTCGGACAGAATTTGAAGGAACGCCATTGCACACGAAGTGCACCAGGTCCTGACTAACGTTATGCCTATGTATCTGAAGGAAATGATGAAAGAAATGAAGAAGGCTGAAAAGAACAAACCCGCTAAGAAAGGTGTTGAGGGTGATGAAGGTAGGAAGTAAGATAATAAGCAGGTCAAGGTTGAAGCAAAGCAGGCAATGGTGCGTAATCAGAATGCGAGCGACAACTGTTAGAAGTGTGGCAAACCCCACTCCGGGGAATGCAAATGGGGGACATGGGTTTGTTATAAGTGTGGAAAGTTGGGCCATCGTGCCATAGAATGTAGAGGGATCGTAAAATGTGATAAGTGTGGGAAGTCGGGTCATGTGGCCAAGGATTGCTGGGCAGGAAAGGGAGGTGACAAGCCGAAGACTACTGCTAGGGCTTTCACCATGACAAGGAAGGAGGCAAGGAAAGAACCGGAAGTCGTTTAAAGTACGTTTTTCGTCAATAACATATGTGCATCTGTGTTATTTGATTCTGGTGCTAGTAAGAGTTTTGTATCCGCATTGTTTTATACAGCCATAAAAGTTCCCTCTAAAGTAGAACGGTCTTTTGAGGTAGAAACAGCTGAGGGTAAATTCATTAGAGTCGATCAAATGATAGAAGGTTGCACCATTACTCTTCTAGGGTGTAGTTTCCCTACAGATTATTTATGCATTATGACCTTGGGTAGTTTCGACGTGATATTGGGGATGGATTGGTTGTCCAAGTTTGATGCCAACATAGGTTGTCGTGAAAGATTGGTTCGTTTGAAAACTCTCGATGTAAACCCCATAACTGGGTATGGCGACCAGGAAAGTAAGATTCCTCGTGTGATCTCAATGATGAAAGCAAGCCGACTAATTCAACAAGGTTGCAACTCGTTTCTAGCGTACGTTAAGAATGTAGAGGAGGGACTGAAGCAGTTGTCGGATGTGCCGATAGTTTGCAATTTCCCTGATGTGTTTCCCATAGATTTTCCAGGAACACCACCCGAAAGAGAGATGGAATTTCAGGTTGACCTTGTGCCTGGAGCACAGCCCGTGGCGAAAGCACCATATCATTTAGGCCCAAGGGAAATGAAGGAATTGATGACGCAACTGAAGGAGTTGCTAGGCAAAGGTTTTATCCGACCAAGCACTTCTCCCCGGGGAGCGCCAGTGTTGTTGGTTAAAAAGAAAGATGGAAGCATGAGAATGTTGGTCCATAATGATCGTGATTTCAGTGCTTTGTTGACTTGTTTAACACAAATATGTCAAATACTTGAAGAACAAAGTATATAAAGTCCAAATAACCCAATAACAAGATCCAACACACAAATGAGGTAAATAAGCTACAATGATGAAAGATATAAGCTCCTAGCACCTCAATAGAACGATTACACAACACAAATCAGTGAGAAATAGTCTTGGTAAAAGATGTGCAAAAGTTGTATAAATGTGAAGATAAGGTTACAATATATAGGTGTTAGGTTCGCTGATAGATTCGCTCTAGCGAATCTATCCAGCGAACCAACACAGGTTCGCTGGGCACATAGGTTCGCCCAGTCGATACCTTAGTACAAAAGACAATCTGACCTGCGGGCGAATCTATAGATTCGCCCGTAGGTTCGCTAGCACTAATGACATTACAAGTCAAACAATTACATACAAAAGTAGCACCGACAAGCCGGTGGGTCCAACCTATACATAGTGACTATCAATACTCCCCCTAGGTTGGACCTCACCTGGGGAAGTCTTCTGATTAGCTCCGTCTTTATGGCTTCAAAGATGTTCAATAAAAGCTCCTGCCCTTTCTTTGATCCCGGCCATTGGGTTTGTATAGTCTTCAGTTCCGGCCTCATCTTCACTCAGATTTAGCATTGAATCCACAAACTCTGTATCAGCGACCTCAGTATCAGGCTCAAGTTGAACTGTCGATTCCGCCTGTTTCTTTGCAGTTGGCTCCTCGCTTGCAACCTCCAAATCGATCACTTCAACTGGTTTCTCAAACCTTTGTTCGATAGTTTGATCGAGCTGTCTTGTCAGGTCATCCATCTCCATTTTCAGATCATCCGACCTCCTTAGCCTCTCATTCACAGCCTTCAGCTCAGCACGAATCCCCCGGGCTTTATTTGCGACCTTTACGAACAGGTTCGCTTCAGCAGCAGTGTCATCTCCAGCCCCGTGCTTAATTCTGTTCTCACACAGCACCTTCAGATCCTCATCACTGAAGGAGAAGACCTCCATCGGATCAAATAGTCGTATTTCTGGACGGTCATCTCCACTCAGTCTGACAACTGCCTCCCCAGTGCTATAATCATAGAACCATTTGACAAAATCCTTCAGTCTCGGCGGCTGAGTGTCTGGGACCCTGACCCTTGTCATCACTTTCGGAGCATCTATTTTCAGCACGATCTTGCCCTTCCATGACACCCAATGTTTATCCACCTTCTGCCTCATCCTCTTCGGCTTTTGGTAACCAAATTCAATGAAATCAGTCTTTGCAGCCTCCTGGATCGCAGCTTCAAACGCACAAGCCCTGCCGCTATCCTCTTTCCCTAATAGTGGTAGCTCTGCAAGCCTACGCAAGTCCCAGCGAGGAAAGGTGGCAAAGTGTTTTCGGTTCTTGACGTACGTGATGTCCCCACCCCTTCGTTTAATCATGTACGCCTCCACCAAACAGTTGTATTTCCATGCTATGATCTGTCTATCTTGCTGTTTGGTGTTGGGTTCGTCAAGATGTTGGAATATTGGCACCTCAGGCATCACAGCTTCTTCTTTCCTGAACCATTCGGATTTGTCAAGCTCAGCGTGTTCAAATTGGTAACTCATTCCCTTTTCTTCCACTTTGTATGTCTCCGGCTCATCCTCAATATCCTCCTCACTTTCAGCATCAATATCAACTTCCGGTTCATCTACCAATGTATAATCCACACTAGTTCCACCTACCACTTCCTCTCCCTCAAACGCATCCAAATTAATCCCCATTTCCTCATCAAATACCTCCTCAGCAGCTTTACCTTTATCTCCAAAGTCAACATCCATTAACGGATACTTTGCAATATCCGTTAAGGAGTTCAGTTCCGCCTCAGACATAGCCGGTTCAGTTCCAGCATTCTCCTTTAAACTATTTAACTCTTTGAAGATCCTCACCAACAGACACTGTTGATCTTTCATCATCCGACCCATCTCATATATCACCGTCGATTTCTCTGCATCCTGTTTCTCCAGTTCTTCATGTTTGCCTTTTAGTTCAACCAATTCTGCTTCCAGTCTTTCAACAACACCCTTCAATTCATCAGTTGATCCACCCGATGTACCCCCGGTGTCATGCCTGGCTTTCTTTGATGTTTCAGGTTGAGTATCTGACTTTCTCTTCGTCCTCAGTTCCCTGCCAGCATCTATCTCGGCTTGGATCTCATCAACCTCCCTATCAAATGAATAATCTTTCTCTTTGGCATAAGCTTTCCTCTTCTTTATCCTTTTCTCTATCACCTCTATATTCTCTCCGCCCCGTTTCTTTTCCGACTCGATCAATCTCTGAATATACACCCATCTCTCAGCCGTATACATGTTTTCCCACAAATACGCAATCCTTCCTACACAATCCGGCCTCACAGATTTACAATCCTTGAAGATTCTTGAATGCATATCCCAGACTTTCAATTCTGCACCCTCCACTGGCAGATTTGGTAGTTTATCATTCAGAATCATCTGAATGAATCTGGGATACATTAACCATTTGGCCCCTTTGCTGGCGTGGATGTTCTCAAGCATGTAATTGTAAATCAACTTCGCAAGATTAGCTTTTTGCCCTCGGCAAAACAGCATCATCGCTCGAGCCCAGTCCAAGTTCAGCCCGTCCGTACCCCCCTTCCTGTGATCCAGGCACATAATGAACACATGTGCTATATACCTCCATTCCTGGATCAGGTACGACTTCACAAATTCCATTTTCTTCTCTCCGGGCATTGGACCCTCATAACCAGCGTTCCGGAATGCCCCATAAACTTCTTCAGCTGTCATACTCACCTCTTCACCAACATCTTCTTCTAATCTTAGAATTCTGGCCAAATCGGCTTCAGTAAACGCCAAGTCGTGTCCACAGACATTTGCACATATACGTGACGGCTGCACCGACACATTCATGACCGCAGTTCGCCAGAAATCCCGAACGTGCGTCTCGTATATGGTGGGAGAGTGAGAGATGGCATGATGTATGTGTGACGACTTCAGCCACTTGATAGCGTCTCTGTAGCTGCTGGCCTTTTCAAAATTTTCGTCGAGTAAAGCACACATGTTGTGCTTTTTCTCAAAGAATAAAGTCGACATTTTGCCTGAAAAATAAACGGAGATTGATCAGAAATGAAGATTTGAAAATCAGAAAATAGATTCGCTGGAAATTAGGTTCGCTGGTATAGCGAACCTGAGATTTTGGCACTAGAACCTATAGATTCGCTGACATGAAAAATCAGTCATTGTTGTCGAGCGAATGTATAGGTTCGCTAGAAACAGTCGGGCGAATCTATGTTGTTGCGCGGGCAGCATAACGACATAGGTTCGCTCGAAGTCTTGAACTTTCGTTCAGGTTCGCCAGAAGAACACGTAGATTCGCTGGAAACCCTAGTTTTTGAAAAACGGCCGAAATCACATACAGTCCACCATTATAAAGCATACAAAGCAACAAACAGGTAAACAAAACATTAAACAGGGCTATTATGAAGAAAAACCCTAATAACTAACAACAAAACAGTCGTCCAATCAACACTTATTCACAGATCGACAGTTAAAAACATGATAACGGTGCGATTTAGGGTTTAGATAGAGATTAGAGTGTAATCGATCACATACCGGACTATAACGTGATGTTGAATGTTTGAAAAAGACCGGAAATAGCGAGAATCGAACGTTGGTAGTTTTGAAATTTGAAAATCGTGCTACAGTGGTTTGGACAGCGAATATATGAAATATTCGCTGTCACTGTATATATATACTCCCATAGATTCGCTGGCAGACAGACCAGCGAACCTTAGGTTCGCCGGAAGACCAAAAGACAAAGTCTCCGACTGGTTCGCTAGCAGGTTCGCTGACACATAAACAACGATGTTTCATGTCAGCGAAACAAAAAAGGTTCCGGGCGAACTTTGGGCGCCGAGCGAACCTGTAGGTTCGCCTTAGGTTCGCTAGACAAACAACAAAAAAATATTTTTGGATTTTCTTAAAAAATTTAAAGACTTTGTAAATCCGTGAAAACGTCCCACGAATTCAACGCTCCAAAAATAAACATAAACGCATATAATCCTAAAATTTAAAAAAAATAAAATGAAGTAAAATGAAATAAAATAAAATAAAATTAGAATAACAGGAGACGGTTTTAAACGCTAGAAAGGATATATATTCTTCATGATGTTTTGAGTAGAATCCGGAGAATCATCGATTGGCGGGATTGCAGATATGTTTGTCCATTTAAACCCATGCCTTAGTCCTTTTCAACAAGAGATCAGCAGCTTCTTTTATCATGTTTTCGGTTTGTTTGAAGAAACTCAGACAGCTCGGTCCCCACAGACATCTAGGTAAAAAGAACAAGTTCTGTCATCAGGGTATATCTGAGCAATACTATTGACTTTGCTTGAATTTCAATGATCAACTTTTGAATGTTGACCGATGCGTTTGTTTCTTTTGACACTTGTGCAATTTTTGCATCTTTTCTTTGTGAGTGGAGCTTGTCAGCAATTGATTCATTTTGAATACAATGCGACTTATTATTTGGGAAACTCAAATAGTCTAGAGCTCCAGGTCTATACTCACGTATAACAGAGGAGATAAACATTTGAGCATGCTCGGTGAATCTTCAGGTCAATACTTCCGTATAGCAGAGAAGATCCACCAACTCCAGGTCAATACTTTCGTATATCAGAGGAGTTAAGCACTTGACTCAAGACGTTCTGAGGAGTTAACAAGTAACTCACTCAGAGGCTTTTCCGAAGAGCATCACTAGCAGCCTTTTATTATTATTTTTTTTTTTTGTTTTGCATACTAGAAACTCGATTCGGGGATAGGGCGAGGGTGATTTGGGATTTTTAGGGAAATTGAGACAAAGATTTGAAGATCAAGACAAAGATTTGACGCTCTCAACCCATTTTTGACAGAACCATTAACTTTGTGCAATCCAATCATGTCAAGGGGATAATCCTTGTTGTCGAGATCTTGAGCGTTATGTTTGGCTGCACAATCACTGTTTACTTTGTTTTCAGGCTGAGCCTATCTGACATATCCCAAACGCAATGCTTCTGACCTCCTTCAACGACTTTTCAACATCAATCAAAACGGAGATCCTGAAATAGCAAAATTTGAAAAACTATAAATAGTTAATCTTTTTATATCTCCCCCAAAATTTCTATATAATAGCCGTCTAATAAGAAATTTTTGTTTTTCAGATTTTCTAAAAATATATATATATACAGAATTTAAAAGAAAAAGAAAAGAAGATGAAATAAAATAAAGTAACGGAGCAGAGAATCGAGTGACCCACGAATTTTTCAAAGAAGATAAAGACCCGATTATTTACAAAGACCAGATTATTTACATATTTACAAAAGGATTCTCACAGAAAAAGGTTTTCAAAAGGATATAAGTCCAAGCATGGAGATCAGTTCATAAAAACGTGGTTTGTCAAAAGTTTTTGTGAAAAGATCAGCTTTTTGCTTTCTAGTTTCGATAGGAATAATATCAATAAACCCCTTTTCCTGTGCATCCCGGATTGCATGAATTCTTGTTTCAATGTGCTTGGTTCGAGTGTGATGAATGGGATTCTTGGCGATTCCAACAGCAGCTTCATTGTCACAAAAGAGTGGCGTGTGAAGAAAGTTGATGCCATAATCCATCATCTGATGTTGAATCCACAGCACTTGGCAACAGCAACTTGACGCAGCTATGTATTCTGCTTCTCCTGTGGACAGGGAGACGGTTGTTTGCTTCTTGCTTTGCCATGAAACAAGACATTCTCCAAGGTATTGACATCCGCCCGTGACTGATTTCCTGTTGATCCTGCAACCAGCATGATCACTATCAGAAAAAGCATGTAAATCAAAGTTCCCACCTTTTGGGTACCAAAGTCCCAAACGAGAGGAACCCTTAAGGTAACGAAAAATTCGTTTAACAGCTTTCTCGTGTGATTCTTTTGGATTGGCTTGGAAACGAGCACAGTAACACACGGCAAATGTAATATCTGGACGACTTGCAGTCAGATACATGAGAGATCCGATCATCGAGCGATACCGATGAGCATCCACAGGATTCCCATTATCATCGGAAGTAAGGCATGTTTGAGCTGTAAAAGGAGTCAATTCAGGAGAAGAGTCATCCATGCCAAACTTCGTGAGGATTTCCTTGATATATTTCTCTTGGTGGATTAGAATTCCATCAGGCTTTTGCTCCACTTGCAGCCCCAAGAAGAAACACATCTCCCCCATTATAGTCATCTCAAAGCGATCCATCATCACCTTCTCAAAATCTCTACACAACCCTTCATTAGTCGAACCAAAAATGATATCATCAACATACACTTGAACGATCAGCAGCTCGCCATCCACCTCCTTCTTGAATAATGTCATATCTATACTCCCACGTGAGAAACCCTTACTGAGGAGATACTGTGTCAGAGTTTCATACCAGATCCTTGGAGCTTGATGCAACCCATACAACGATTTGTCAAGCTTGTAAACCTTTGACGGGAAATCAGGATCCTCGAAGCCTGGTGGTTGACATACGTAGATCTCCTCATCGATGTCTCCGTATAGAAATGCACATTTCACATCCATCTGATAAACCTTAAAGTTTTTGTTGGCGGCATGAGCAAGAAAGATTCTGATGGCTTCCAGGCGAGCGACTGGAGCAAAAACTTCGGTATAGTCGATTCCCTCCTCTTGTGCAAATCCTTGAACAACCAGTCTCGCTTTATTTCTAATTACCACACCACGATCATCTGGCTTGTTCCGAAAAACCCATTTAGTGCCGATTGGGCACTTGTTCGGAGGAAGATCAACCAGTTCCCAAACTTTTAGCTTCCTGAATTGCTGCAGCTCCATTTGCATGGCATCCACCCAACTCGGATCTTCAAGTGCCTGTTTATAATTCTTTGGAACGATTTGTGACAGAAAGGCAGCATAAAGACATTCATTAATCAAGCCGCTCTGACTCCGGGTTCGCACACCATCGGTAATAGATCCAATGATATAATCGTGAGGATGGTTTTTCAGGGTTTTGAAGTCAGTGTTGAGTAGTAAAGGATTTTGATCGTTTGAGGGTGTTTGATTTGATGGTTGTGAAGGTGTAGGTGATGGGATGGTAGTGGATGTGGATGGAATATCTGATGGAGAAGTTTGAACAGTTTCAGGTGGTGGAGGTTGTGGAATGTCAAATGAAGTGGGAGGAAGTTGTGTGGCTGATGTTGAAGGTTGTGAAGGTTGTGATTGTGATGGTGTGGGTGTATGATTGAAAATAGAAACCGATGTGTGTGGAATGATGTCATCATCATCAGAGTCAGGAAGATTAAATGATTTGAAAATGGTGGTGGCATCATAAAACCAGGCCGGTTCACTACCAATACTTGTAGTGTTTGATTCTTGCCAATCAACATAGTAGGACTCTTGCACGATCCGCGTTCGCTTGTTGTAAACGCGATACGCCTTTTGCGTGTTAGAGTATCCCACAAAGAAGCATTCATCAGAGACAGCCCCAAACTTCGTCTTCTGGTCTTGAGTATTCAGAAGAGTGCAAGAACATCCAAAGGGGCGTAGAAAATCAATCAGCGGCTTAATCCCTCGAAACAGTTGGTATGACGTCTTCATCTTTTCTTTGACAATCAGTACCCTGTTAAGAACATAAGCTGCACAATTAACTGCTTCAGCCCAGAAAATAATTGGAAGTTTTGACTCGATCAGCATAGTTCTAGCGGCCTCCACAAGAGTTCGGTTTTTCCTTTCAGCAACACCATTTTGTTGTGGTGTTCGGGCAGCGCTAAATTGTCTGAGAATACCCCGTTGTTCACAGAAGGAGTTGAAGATGTGGTTTCTGAATTCAGTTCCGTTATCGCTTCTGATGGCTTGAACCTTCTTCTTTCCAAGAACCTCTATTAGAGGTATTAACTTCATCAACTCTTCGGCAGTCTCACTCTTGTTTGCCATGAATCTCACCCAGGTGTACCTAGAGTAATCATCTATGACAACCAAGCAATAAGACTTTTTAGCAATAGATTTGACACTTATTGGACCGAATAAATCAGTATGTAACAATTCGAGGGGTTCTGAGATAGTATTTGTAATTTTGAGTTTATGTGGCTTTTTGTGCTGTTTTCCTCTAGCACAAGCCATGCATTTCTCGACCACAGAAAAATCCTTTTGTGGTAAACCCCTAACCAAATTGTTCTTAACCAATTTATTCAGAATTTTAAAATTGATGTGTCCTAAACGTTTATGCCACAAAAATGATTCAAAGGATGATGCTTTAGACAGGAGACATGTCACAGTGGAATTTGATTCCTGTGAACCCATATTCAACATATAGGTGTCATTTCGTCTCGGAGCTCGCATGATCACCATATCTTCGGGAATAGTAAACTCTGGCTTCAAGAACAGGCATTCATTTGGAAGAAACAGCACAGGAATATTCTTATCACAGATCTGTGATACACTCAGAAGATTGAATGCCAGCTCTGGAACATAGTTGACGTCTTCCAAAGTAAGTGAGCCATTTGAGACTTCTCCTTGACCAATCATCTTTCCACCTTTCTTATCTCCCGCAAAAGCAACATAACCTCCATTTATGATCCTATAGTTAGTAAGAAGATCCTTCAATCCTGTCATATGTCTGGAACATCCGCTGTCAATATGCCAATGACTATTTACAACGGCATTTGAATGTTCCTGACATTTATTAAAAAAAAGAAAAGTTAGACCTTTGCAATAGGCACCCAAGTCTTTGTGTACCTGGGTGGAGAAGCAGATGAAGTATTACAAAAGAAATTATTTACAAAAGTGTTTAATCTTTTTCTGATAGATTTTTGCTTTGGACTATTTTGGATTAATTTGGAGCATTGCTTGACAGTGTGACCAGTATTTCCGCATTTAAAACAGTGAGACTTCAAACCGGTTTTGGGAATTCTGTTGACAGGAATTTTATCCATTACAATTTCCTCATCACATTCAGACAGTTGTGAGTCACAGTCACTGTAAGTGTCATAGAGTTCTTTTAACTTACTTGTTGTGACTTTAACTGTATCAGATTCAGGTTTTGGTTTAAGAATGTATGAAAAAGATGATTCCTTCTCTTTTGGTTTTGAAATTCTCACAGGTGTGAAAGATGGAATTTGGTGGGTGAAGAACTTTTGAAAACAGTTTGTTTTGGTTTGACTTTCAGAGACTTGACCTGAAAGTTTGTCTTTGTCATTCACACACACATTTTTAATCAAATCAGCATCATTCAACACATTAGGGTTTGAAGTGGAGCACCCTAAATTACTATTAAACATGAAATTGTCTGAATATGACACATTACTACAAACAGGATTATCTAAACAAATGTCTTCAAAAGACTTCTTGGAATCAGAACTACTGCAATCACTACTGCCAGAACAACCAAGCCCAACACTCCCACCATACGCGTACTCCTCTCTAACTTCCTTAAGGTTTACTTCACTCAAACCTGCAATGGAACTGTCAGTATCGTTCTGCATAATCTCTTGAATTAACTCATTTGAGGGATGAGGAATAGGTGTAGGAGAATAACAGAAAGTACTGGGTGGAGGATATGCATATGTTTCATTTTTACTAAAACCCAAACCTGTCTTGACCCTGGCCCCCCTTTGATTCTTGGACAGTTCCTCCCTTTTCATACCAGATATGGTCCACTGCTGCAATTTGTTTTTAAGTTTTCTTGCTTCAAATTCAGCAAGTGTAACTTGCTCAGTCAAGTAGTTAATCTCACAGTTCTTTTCTAAAAGAGTTCTTTTTAAGTGTTCATTTTCCTTTAAAGCTTCTCTTAACTTAACAAAATATTTTGATTCACTTAATTTAAGCTCTTTGATGGTTCTTTTTAATTCGTTTTCGTTTGACATTAACAATTTATTTGCTTTGTATATGCCAATTAAACGAATTTTGCAAGCAGATGAACACATATCTTCAATAACATCGTAAGGAAGACCGATTACCAGTTTTTCGGCGGCCAGAGCACGATCACATTGACAGTAGGGAGTGCTTCTTTTGAATTCATCAACTGCATCCAGCCTTGCTTTTTCAATCATTTCTTCCAAGCTAGCCTTAGACTCCTCCTCATGCTTTACTTCATTAACAGCGGCTTCACAAACTAACCCTGAATGATTCAGATGTCCTTGAGCAATAACATCTGATTGAACTTTATCAGCATTCTCCGCTTTCTCTTCCTCTTTATTTCCAAAAAATTCTTTGAACGGATCAAAGAGATTTATATCATTGTCATCAAACTCAGTAATTTCAGCAACAAGGGCATGGTTGATCTCCTCCTTGGTTTCTTCGATTTCTGCACTCCAGTCAAAGTTGGTGAGAAGTGCAGTTTCATTCTTTGACTTTGCTTCCTCAACCTTTTCTTGAATTGGAGCAGATCTTGGATTTGCAGAGTTAACTGGCTCAGTAACGATTGGTAATGGGCATTCTCTCTTGAAGTGGCCCAGTTGTTTGCAGTTATAGCATCGTAACTTTCCCTTGTCATAACCCAGCTTAGCATTCTGTCCTTGATTTCCAAAGTTTCTTCTGCCAGTTCTTTCCATGAATCGTCTGGCACGAAGAGTGAGCATAGCCATCTGCCATTGGATATCTGTTTCTTCCAGATCATCAGGGTCCACTTGATACATATCTTCTACTGTCATACCCTTCCCTTTCAACTCACCTGCAACAAGAGCTTCATAACTGTGAACAAACATTCCAAATAAAGCCATAGTATCTGACGGAATCTGTGTGGTGACAGACGCATTCGAACTTGAACCAACATTTGAAGGTACACCGGCAGATTTAGCAGATACATGACTTGATGGTCCTCTAGATGCAGCACTGTACATATATGAGTTTGCAGCGGATGAGATAAGTGCAGCATTTTGAGAGGGAATGTTTGGAACCATCATTGACTGATTATATTCTCTTCTTTTCACGTCAAGGTCGAAAGACTTCAGCTTGTTGATGACGTCCATCAGTTTGTAGTCAGGAAAGTTTCTCTCTTGTTTCAGCAGCTTGATTTGAAGACTCCATTGCGGAGGAAGAGAATCTAACAATTTAGCAACTTGTTCATGATTGCCCAGCTTATCATCATATTTCTTCAAATTACTTGACACAGATAGAAATCGGTTTGTAATGTCAGTCAAGTTCTCTTGTGAGTATCCCACAAAAGAGTTGAATTCCTTTTCGGCTTGAGCTTTTCTATCAAGTTTCAGATCCTCATTGCCATCATAAAATTCACACAAGGCATCATACAGACTTTTTGCTGTTGTGTGTTCGGCAAACCTGTTAAAGATATCCTGATGTAAGCAGAGTATTAATGCCCCGAGTGCCTTCTTGTCTCGATCTAGTAATCTGATGTCTGCTTCAGTGAAAGTGCTTGGATTTGTGTTTGTTGAAGTAACAGTTCCTTCAACAGTTGTTGGCACGTGCGGACCATTTACGATAGATTCCCATTGGTTGTAATCCGTGTAGTAGAAAAAGGCTTTCAGACATCTTTTCCAGTCTTCAAAGTTTTCACCACTAACAAGCCTCGGAGGCCTATTAGGTTGAACGCTATCCAGATCATTCATATTCAATGTTGATGAAGTCATAACTTTGAACAGATAATAGATTCGCTGAAAAATGACAGATTCGCTGGCTAGTTTCGCTAGAAGAACACAGCAGATTCGCTGGCAAATTCGCTGGAAGCAGATTCGCTGGACAGTCAAACAGTTTCGCTGACGAGCAAGCACAGATTCGCTGGCCTGATTTTGGCAGCAGTTTCGCTTGCACAGTCAGCTAGACAGGTGAACTTTCGTTCGATGATATGTTAGATTCGCTGGCCACAACACAACCCAAACAGGACAGAAGTTTGAATTAGGTTCGCTGGATAAACTGACAGATTCGCTGCTTGAACAATTAGTTTCGCTGGTAGCTCAACCACTCTGAAACAGTACGGAAACAGCTCGAAAACCCTCAAAACTTGACCATTTGCCTACACGTTTGTTTTAAAAGCTTTGTATGTCCAAATACCACAAACCTTGACCAAAATACAACTCCAAAACACAAGAAACAAGCTTCAAACAGAATCAAAAGTGTTTTGACCCAAAAACTTCAAAAATCAACACAAAAATCACTTGAATCAAACAATCAAGAGCACTAAGGCTCTGATACCATATTGTTGGTCCATAATGATCGTGATTTCAGTGCTTTGTTGACTTGTTTAACACAAATATGTCAAATACTTGAAGAACAAAGTATATAAAGTCCAAATAACCCAATAACAAGATCCAACACACAAATGAGGTAAATAAGCTACAATGATGAAAGATATAAGCTCCTAGCACCTCAATAGAACGATTACACAACACAAATCAGTGAGAAATAGTCTTGGTAAAAGATGTGCAAAAGTTGTATAAATGTGAAGATAAGGTTACAATATATAGGTGTTAGGTTCGCTGATAGATTCGCTCTAGCGAATCTATCCAGCGAACCAACACAGGTTCGCTGGGCACATAGGTTCGCCCAGTCGATACCTTAGTACAAAAGACAATCTGACCTGCGGGCGAATCTATAGATTCGCCCGTAGGTTCGCTAGCACTAATGACATTACAAGTCAAACAATTACATACAAAAGTAGCACCGACAAGCCGGTGGGTCCAACCTATACATAGTGACTATCAGAGAATGTGTATCGATTATAGGGAATTGAACAAGTTGACAAGAAAGAAGGTAGTATTTGATTGGGGAAAAGATCAGCAAGAAGCATTTAATAAACTAAGAAAAAGGTTAACCGAAGCCCCCGTTCTAACCTTACCTGAAGGGAATGATGATCTAGTAGTATATTCCGATGCGTCAAGACAAGGTTTAGGATGCGTGCTTATGCAGCGAGGAAAAGTAATTGCATACGCATCGAGGCAGTTGAAGGAAAACGAGATGAACTACCCGACTCATGATCTTGAGCTCGCAGCAGTCGTTTTCGCATTGAAAATATGGAGACATTATCTGTACGGAACGAAGTGTACATTGTACACCGATCATAAGAGTTTGAAGTATTTCTTTGAGCAGAAGGACCTAAATATGAGACAGAGAAGGTGGTTGGAATTAATCAAGGATTATGACTGTGAGATTCATTACCACCTAGGAAAGGCCAACGTGGTAGCCGATGCTTTGAGCAGAAAGGAGAAACATGAACCGATTCGGGTCAGAGCTTGTCAGTTGATTATTACACCCGGAGTCATGGAAGAGATCAGGAGGGCTCAAATAACGGCCCTAAAGGAGGATCAGATTAAGACAGAAAGAATAGTTGGAAAGAAGATAGAACTGGCCTAAAAAAACTTATGGTGTGAGGACGATATACTGTAGAGTTTGGGTACCCCGATTCGGGGAGATACGGAAAGGTATACTTGATGAAGAACATGAGTCCCGATACTCAATCCATCCAGGAGGGACAAAGATGTACCAGGATTTGAAGAAGGATTATTGGTGGCCTGGTATGAAAAGGGATGTAGAAGCGTATGTAAGTAAGTGCCTGACTTGCCTTCAAGTCAAGGCGGAACATCAAAAACCTTATGGTAAGATCCAGCCGTTGGAAATACCTAAGTGGAAGTGGGAGCACATCACCATGGATTTTATTACGAAGTTACCACGAACTCCTAAGGGGTATGACACTATATGGGTGGTCGTTGACAGATTGACGAAAAGTGCTCACTTCCTACCAATCAAGGAAGCGGTAAGTTCAGAAAAATTAGCCGAAGTATTTATCAAAGAGGTTGTGACAAGACATGGAATGCCGGTATCCGATCCATTGTGTCCGACAGAGACACCCGGTTTACGTCAAAGTTCTGGAAGAAATTTCATGAGGAGATGGGGACAAGGCTCCATATCATTTCAGCTTACCACCCACAGACCGACGGACAGTTTGAAAGAACGATCCAGACCCTGGAAGATATGCTCAGAGCCTGTGTGCTCGAATTTGGTGGTAGTTGGGAAAGTCACCTGCCTTTAGCGGAATTCTCTTACAATAATAGTTACCATGCTAGTATAAAGATGCCGCCATATGAGATGTTGAATGGAAGGAGATGTAGAACTCCCATATGCTGGGGCGAGATTGGCCAGAGAGAACTCAGAAGTTTGGAAATAGTCGAGGCCACGACAGAGAAATTGGAAAGGATTAAAGAATGTATGAAGGCAGCTAAGGACAGACAAAAAGTCTTATGCCGATAGAAGAAGGAAGGACATTATGTTCCAAGTAGGGGACAGAGTCATGCTAAAAGTGTCCCCATGGAAGGGAATCATTCGATTCAGGAAAAGAGGAAAGTTAAGCCCTAGGTATATCGGGCAGTTTAAGATAATTGCACGAGTAGGAGATGTTGCTTATCGATTGGATCTCCCAGAAGAGTTGAGTGGGATTCACCCCACCTTTCATGTATTGTATTTGCGTAAATGTTTAGCCGATGAAAGTATGGCAGTGCCGTATGATGACCTGGAAATTGATGAGCGGCTGAACTACGTAGAGCAGCCTGTAGCCATATTAGATGAAAAGAAAAAACGATTACGGAATAAGACCGTGAAGCAGATAAAAGTTCAATGGAGACATAGGAGAGGTTCGGATGTTACGTGGGAGCTAGAGAGCTAAATGAGAAAGAATTACCCCACGTTATTTTCATGATTTAGAGGGTTCGGGGACGAAACCTATATAAGGAGGGGAGACTTGTAACACCCCGATTTTAATGGTAGGATTTATTTACCTGCTTATGCTTATATGGATGTGCATTTAAGTGATTATGATTAAAATGATGAATGACGTTTACGATATATATTATGTTAGTGATAAACACGATGATTACGATATATATACGATGGAGCATGAAAATGATTATAAGTATACGAGAATGTAAAACGTAATGACTAATTACTTACTAATTAGAAAAGGGAAGGAATAATGAAGAGATTATGATTTAACTATGGGCCATTAAGGATGAAAGAATGAATTAGGCCTAAAATGGTAAGTTAATTAGTTAAAAGATTTGCCTAAAATAGCCTAATTACCTAATTAAGGCCCAAAGCCCACCTAAAACCCTACCCCAATATGGAAACCCTACTATTTAATCACCATTTTCCAGCCACCATCCTCACTTCACCATCTCAACAACACACACACAAACCCTAAACACCATTTTTGAAGAAAACTAAGCTAGAAGAAAGAAAAACCAAGATTTTGTAAATCCAAGTGTTGATTTGAAGTTTAAAGGTGTTAAACAACAGGTAATCCAGGTAAAATCATCCTCTAAAACACGTTTTCATAACACAAAATGAATCTAGCCATTAATGGAGTTTTTAAGGTTTTCAAAGGTTTCAAAAAAATCAATAAAGGTTGCATTTTTATGTTTAAAATCATGCAAAAAGCTTAGATTTGGTCATATAAATGATAAAACAAGGTTTTGGATGTAAAAAGTTTGAGATTTGGTTGAAAAATGAAGATTTTGGGCAAAAACCGAGCTGAAACCCCGTTTTGCGAAACTGCTGTTCATCTTGCGACACTGTAGTGTCACCTGGGTGACACTGTAGTGTCACCTATGTGACATTGTAGTGTCACCTATGCGACACTGTAGTGTCTCATGTGTCTGAGATCTGTAGTTGTGTGTCTGAGTGTGCATAAGTCCCAACGAAAGTTGGGCATGAGCCATGCGACACTGCATGAGACACTAGCTGCGACACTAATAAAAAAATGACGATTTTCAATAATAACTTAAATGCAGATCGTGCACCATGACCACTACCATAACCTTGTCCAAACAAGCAAGATCACCTAAGAATCAGGTGATTTCTACACCTAACTTTCGTTTCGTGTTGACTAAATGAAAACTATACGATTGAATACGTGTTGACTAAATGAAAACTATACGATTGAATACGTGTTGACTAAATGAAGACTATGTGAATGAATGTGTGTTGACTAAATGAAGAATATGTATAGTAATGTTAGAAATATAGACAATAATCCGGCTGGGGATTTACAATACCAGTGAAGAACCGATATATCGGTAGACTCCGTAAGGGTCGAAGAACTATAATCCGGCTAGGGATTTACAATACCAGTGAAGAACCGATATATCGGTAGACTCCGTAAGGGTCGAAGAACTATGATCCGGCTGGGGGTTATAATACCAGTGAAGATATTATGTAAATACAGGTAGACTCCATGGGGGTCAAAGAGTTATGACCCGACTGGGGGACACGATACCAGTGAAGAATCGAAATATCGGTAGACTCTGTAAGAGTTGTAGATATGTATTAGATAACGATATTATATCCGTGGGATACTTGACCCTGTGTATGAAAAGATAAACATGAAACGATGAATGATATGATGACATTACCTATGTGCAATATAGGAATGACCAAAGGATGATGTGATGATGTTACTTAAATGTAATACGACTATAAATACAGATATGAAATGTACTTAATGACATTTTAAAACTAGAGCTCACTCAGCGTAGCTGACTTTTGTATGCATGTTAGATTAATGTGCAGGTTAGAAGAATATAAGAGCTGCTTGGCATGGGCTAGGGCTAGAGGCTTTGTTGAAGACTGACATTGAAGGAAAAAGAAGTTTTAAGATTAAACGCATATTTCACAATGTTTTAAGATGTTTTGAGCTAATTAAGACAAATGTTAAATTATGTAATGATGTTTCTAGTAATTATTTCCGCTGCAATGATGTTTTGTTAAATGTATGATTGTTTTATGCTTATATATGCCAACTGTGATGTTTGCCGAAAGGTTGGCGTTACACATCCTTTTGGGGGACAGGATGGGTATCGGCCCCTTCGTGTTTATTTTTGCCAAAAGTATCGGTTTATATCCCAATTTAAATTTTTATATATGCGTCGATCTCGCCCCCGTGTAAAAAAATTACATGTATCTATCTAATATCTATCTAATATTTCAAGGTTTTAGGGGACAAGTTTTTTGGGGGGAATTTTTTTGTTATATAATAGGAAGTTTTAGAGGTAAAAAATTAAGTGGAATTTTACACCATGCATGAGTTGATGGAGCCAAATTTTTAAGTATTAAATAGTTACAAATCTTTAAACATAATATTTATGATTTCTTTATAAACATTACTAGTTTAGTGTCCGCGCTACGCTCAGAAACACAACATTCAAGTGATGCTTTTAAGGATATTTACGAATGTTCCAATTAGTTTTGAGACAAAACCGTGGTAAATCGAAACACAATATATACTTTTAAAAATTAGATCTTTAGTATAACAATATTATACTTAAATTTACTACACCATAAAGTGCTCAGTTTTATGTTGTAGTTTATTTTTTTAAAAAACCATATAAAAATGTTATGTATATATTTATAAAACACTGAGGTCTTTAATTGTATATTATTATTAACTTTATCAATAAGTTTCATTTTTAAACCCTATCAAACATAAACCGACTCATGTACACCTCTTGTAGTAGAGGGTTAAAAATATAAATACTCTTAAATTTTTCAGAATTCTTCAAAATATTAGGGGACCAAAAATGTAATTAGTTTTATTATAATATATTTTATATACATATTTTAAATAATAAAACCATTATTGTGAGGTAAACTCTTAAATGATGCTGCATAAGCCAGAAACTTTTAAAGATGCCACATTAGCATTTTTCGTTTTGCTATATTATATAAGGATTATTTAACTCGTGTGTATCACACGGGTATTAAACCTAGTTATATATATATTGAGTTCGCCCCATCAATAATAATTGCCTCCGTTAATACACGATATGTATCATATATACTAGCTGGGTGCTTGGGCTAGCCCAAAGTCCAAAGTTAAACCCTTTACCCATTTAATTTGTTTAACCCATTTAACAAATTGAACATTAGTTAAAGGAGCCATTACAATTTACAAATTAAACCCAATAACCCATTACAAGTTTGATTCTGAAATCAAAAATCTTTGCCGGACGGCGTTGTAATTCTGTTTCAAGGTAACCACCATTTCTCTCGTATCATCATATATATTTTTAGGTCGTTGTTTGTTAAAAATTATCTAGTTTTGTATGTGTAAGAACGATCATTTGTTTGAATGAATAATATTAGATATTTAGAGTTGTTATCGTTTGACCCGACCTGACTCGAATAAAATCGTCAACCCGAAAAACATAACCTGAAACATAGTGATTGGAAAAAAAAATTACGGGTCCTATGATTTTCAACACGTGATATAAAAGTTCGGGATCCGCCACTAATAGGGTATCATGAATTTAGCATTAATGAGTTTTCTAAAAAAGTTAAAAGCGATGTGAACAGGTACTGTTGATTCTGACTTGGAATTGGTATATTGTTCTTCAAGACATGGAATTATTAACTTTAATGTTAGTGTTTTTCGAAATAACTTCAATTTGTGTGAATGCAAATGTCAATGTAAATTTGTAAAGGGGGTTTTATATCCACGTTTACCATATATTTTTCTTTAGTAATTTGTAAGTGAGCTGCATGCATCAGAAAGATAGCTGATGACGTAGGTCATATAACCACTTGGTTGGGCAGCTGCAAGCCAGCAGCCAGAAGCCTGGTACGTGAATAGTAGCGCTACATTAACCTGACACTTGCTTCCACAACAAATATCCAAACATATCTCACAATATATTCAAAAGATATCCTTGGAAAAGCAAGACCGAATACAATTAATGCAGGCAAAAACCTTTACACGAAAATAGCTAAAAACATAATCCACTATTCACACCTGAGGTGCTGCAGGCTGCCAAGAATGAAAGGTGCACTGGCCGAGGGGCAGCCTCGAGCCAGGAGCTCCTGAACCTTTCATATTTGA
Source organism: Tagetes erecta (assembly GCA_030867185.1). NCBI lineage: Eukaryota > Viridiplantae > Streptophyta > Magnoliopsida > Asterales > Asteraceae > Tagetes > Tagetes erecta. The sequence continues at coordinate 10,169,338 of CM061486.1, forward strand.
ATCAGATTTGCTTGGGCAATACACAATATCTTGTGTATATAAGTTGCTGCAATCTAAAGACAAGTGAACTTACATTCACATTGGCTCTTGCACTCCACTCTCAAAACACACACACACACATTCACTCCTCTCTTACTTAACATTTCTCTAACCTTAACACTTAGAGTCATAACCGAATCTAACCCTGGACTTAGACATATCGTTAGTACCATCCTCTCCATAACCTTGTTGTAGCAATGTTGCTACAACAAGATTATGGAGAGGATGGTACTAACGATATGTCTAAGTCCAGGGTAAGATTCGGTTATGACTATAAGTGTTTAAGGTTAGAGAAATGTTAAGTAAAGTTAGGAGATAAGAGGAGTGAGTGTGTGTGTGTGTTTTGAGAGTGGAGTGCAAGAGCCAATGTAAATGAGAGTGAGTTTGTCTTCAGATTGCAACAATATATATACACAAGTTATTGTGTATTGCCCAAACAAATCTGAATCAAATCTGAAAGGTTCAGGAGCTCCTGGCTCGAGGCTGCCCCTCGACCAGTGCACCTTCCATTCTTGGCAGCCTGCAACACCTCAGGTTTGAATAGTGGATTATGTTTTTAGCCATTTTCGTGTAGAGGCTTTTCTCTTGCATTAATTGTGTTCAGCTTGCTTTTCCCATGTGGTTGAATGTTTGTTGTGGAAGCAAATGTCAAACTACTGTAGCGCTACTGTTCACGTACCAGGCTCCTGGTTGCTGGCTTCCGGCTGCCCAACCAAGTGGTTATATGACCTACGTCATCAGCCCCCCAGTCATAAGCGCTTGTGATGTTTATCATAAGTGGTTGTGACTTATAGTTTTGTGTTGTCGTTTTTATTTTTCTCGAGCTTCCGGCTTCTGGCTGCCTGGTTCCTTGTTATTACTCAGCAGGTGAAGTGATGTGGATGATCTTTATATCCCCGATTGGCAGGTTGGTGTTCATGATACATTTTCCAAGGCTTCAGTTTGCCGCGAAGCTATTCATGGTTTTGCCCCTCCTGCCGAGAGGGAACGGAATGATTGTTTGGAAAACGTCGAGTTATTGAAGAAGTTTTTTACCAACGGGGCAAGGTTTATGGCGCTTGTGCCAGAGATAACTTATCGTTGGAGGGACACATATAAAGATTTCACCGATTTGTCAGCCGCAAAGGGGGAGGTGGACAAGATTTCTAGCGAGAGGGCTGAGTCTATCAGGAGGCTGACCCTGGAGAAGGAGGATCTTACCTCTAAGCTTTCCACTCTTCAATCCCAGACAGCTTCCGATCGTGAGGAGCTGGAAGCTGGAAGGAAGGAGCTGGAGGCTGGGAGGAAGGAGCTGGAGCTTCATGTTGAGGAGCTAAAATCAGGGAAGGCTGCGGCGACTAGGGCAATGGAGGAGAATAGGCGTCTGGAGGAGACCAATAAATGGTTAGTTGAGGAGGGCTTCAAGCAGGTCGTGACTTACTTGCTGAATAGTGCTGAGTTAAAGGAACCTCTTTCAATGATATACATGAAAGCCCTTGCTTATGGCCGCCATCAAGGATTACTTTCCGGGTACGACAACTGTGTGAAAGGCGTCCCCAAGGAGGCCTGTAAGGAGTATAAACCGGATGCTGAGGGTGAATTTGCTAACTCTGTGAAGGTGCTAGAAATTAGTTCTTACCCGTTTTTGCAGGCACTTTCTGGATGTTCTGATCAACCATTGTCTTTTCTCCAAAGTCTTGAACCAAAAGGTTTGAGTAAGGAGGTGGCTGATAGGGTTCTTGGCAAGAAGCGTCCGGCTCCTACCTTACTATCCCAAGATCAGACAGACCTCCCCGCTGTTTCCCTGAAAAGGCTAAAGGTCGCAGAAAAGAACGTTGACGAGGTGCTGAAGGATCTTGGTACTCCTTCGACTCCAGCTGGTGACCTGGCTTCTGAGGAACTTACTCCAGTCAAAAGCTCAAGTGAAGCCACTCCCTCCGATGCTGATTCTCCCAAAGATGTTGCTGCTCCTGGCTTCCCTGCTCCTGGTGACTCTCTCGACCCCTAGTGATTTTATGGTATGCTGTTTTGTGGTTCTTAAAACAATGCTTTTTATTCGTATTTGGCCGTATGTTGGCCTCTAAACAATTTACATTTGTGCTATGATTATCGTGCGTGTTGTTATTTTTGTTGGTTGTTTTCTTAATGTTATGTTGTGATGTGATGCTGCAGACACCCAATCTTACATAAGCGAGAAAGAGTTTTTACCAACTTATCCTATCTGTTAGACGCCACAATATCTTTTTATGTTTGTGGACTTCGTTTTCATAAGTTATTATTTTCTTTGTGTACTTATGGAGCCGTTTTGATGTAAGGGGCTCACCCTTTTTCATGGATTGACCTTGTTACAATAATTTCGAACCCATGGAATTTAATTGTTTTAGGAATTCACCCTTTATACATGAAGGTATAGCGCCTTGTTTCCTGTTGAGCAATATGGCCTAGGAGCTCATCCCTTTTTCATGGAGAGGTGTAGTTCCGGACCCCATGGAGTTTTTATATATTATGAGGGACTCAACCTTTGATAGGATAATGTAGAGAGAAATTTTTTTGAAATAAAAGATTCGTTTTGATTTCACCACACGATTACATCAATCATAGCATTTTACAATGTTTCGTCACTTAAACGTAGAAGTGTTTTAAGTGACGAGGGATCATCTTCCCTTCTTGATCTGTTAGCTTGTAGGACCCTCCCTTGTGGGCTTCTTTGAAGATGTAGGGTCCTTCCCATTTAGGCCCGAGCTTCCCGAGGCCTTCTTGTTTGCTGGCTTCATTGTTTTGAAGCACTAGATCTCCTGGTTTGAACATTTCCTTCTTAACTCTTGAGTTGTAGTAAGCTTCTAGCTTCTGTTTGTACCTGGCTTCTCGGATCTCCCTGTCGTTGTCATCCCTGCTTCTTTTCCTACTGCGTTTTGTGTTGACACCAATTTCAGCTGGGATGACAGCCTCAGAACCGTATACCAAGCTGTATGGCGTTTTAAGATGACTTGTTTTCACGGTGGTTCTTATGGCCCATAAGACGCTTGGGAGTTCTTCCAGCCAATTTTTCTCGTACCTTCCCAACCTAGCCTTGATGCCTTCGACAATACTTCGGTTCATTCTCTCGACTTGGCCGTTTGATTGAGGGTAAGCTACGGAGCTGAACACTTTCTTGATTTAGAATTCCTTGCACCATGAGCTGAATGGTTTTTCTGCAAATTGACGACCGTTATCCGTAACAATTTCCCCGGTAGTCCAAACCTACAAATTATATTCTCCCAAAAAAAGTTAATGACTTGTTTACCGGTTATGGATGCACGCGGTTTGACTTCGGGCCATTTGGTGAAGTAATCGATTGCCACGAGCAAGAACTTGACGCTTCCAACAGTTTCTGGGAAGGGACCCACGATATCCATACCCCATTTGAAAAATGGCCAGGCAGCCATGACCAGGACTAAATCATGCTTGGGGTTTGTTTTGACGGGAGCGTGCAGCTGGCAACTTTCACACTTGCTAATTTCTTCAGAGGCATCTTTGTGCATTGTGGGCCAATAATAACCCAAATTCATTAGCCTTGTCACAACCAAGCGAGGTCCAGCGTGTGCACCGCATACCCCTTCATGAACTTCTCGAATAAGATAATTACTATGCTCTGGACCTACACACCTCAAAAGAGGGGAGAGGTACGATTTCTTGTATAACACATTATCTTCTATGACATAGTGTTCAGCCTTAGACGGGAGCCTGGAGGCTTCTGCTTCATTGGGGGGAAGCTTCCCTTCTTTGAGGAAATTGATAATGGGCGTCATCCATGTCTCTTGAACTTCATCAACTATATCTTGCACTTCTATCTCGCTGATGGATGGGACCTTTTGGACCTCGACCAGCACCTTCTTAGTCAGGTGGGCGAAGGTCAAGGATGCGAGTTTGCTTAAGGCATCAGCCTGTTTGTTCTTTGACCTTGAGACTTGTTGGAGGGTGCAACTTTTGAATTCTTTCATCAAGTCTTTAACTTTGGCTTTGTATTTGATCATTGATGGTTCTTTTGCCGTGTACTCATCATTTACTTGATTGGCTACTAGTCGGGAGTCACCGAAAGCTTCTAGCTCTTCGACCTTCATGCTTCTAGCTATCCATAGACCAGCTAGAAGCGCTTCATATTCAGCCTCATTGTTTGTGCATGGGAATTCAAGGCGAAGCGCGTAAGTGTATTCTGTTCCAAAGGGATCAGTTATGATCAATCCGGCTCCGGAACCTTCTACACTGGACGCTCCATCGGTGAACAAAGTCCATGCTGATCTTGGCTTGAGCTTCTTATCTTCTTCAGCTGCCACTTCGTTTACTTCTTTGGTTTTTTCTGGGATCTCTGATAAGAAATCAGCCAAGATTTGGGCTTTGAAGGCTTTCCTTGGGGAGTATTCAATGTTGTGCTCCCCTAGTCCCACTACCCATTTGGCTAATCTTCCTGAATTTTCTGGCTTTTCAAGCACGGATTTGATAGGCTGGTTAGTCAGCACCCTGATGTGATGAGCCTGAAAGTACCTTCTTAATCACTTTGAGGTATGTACCAGGGCGAGCACCAACTTTTTCATGGGGGTGTAGTTGATCTCATCATCCCTGAGGGCCCTGCTGATGAAATAGATTGGCATTTCTACCTAGGCTCGTTCCACCACAAGTACCGCATTTATAGCCTCCATACCTGCATGAAAGTAAACGAGTGTAAGCTTGTAGCTTGTGACTCCTGACCTTAGCTTCTAGCTTGTCAGTCTAAGTACCTGCTGAGAGGTAAACAGTGATAAGCTCTCCCGCCACAGGGGCGGTGATGGTTGGTAAGAAGGCTATTTGTTTTTTGAGATCTTAGAAGGCAGCTTCTGCCTCTATTGTCCACTTGAAATCTTTTTTGTCGACACAATTTTTAAGAGTTTTGAAGAAAGGTTGTGATTTTTCAGCCGACTTTCGCAAAAAGCGCTTTAGTGCAGCGATTTTGCCTGCGAGACTTTGCACTTGTTTTTTGGTTTGTGGAGATTTCATGTCAAGCACGGCTTGTATTTGACTAGGGTTAGCTTTGATACCTTGCTTATCTACAATGTGTCCAAGGAACTTACCCTCTTCAAAGCCAAATGAACATTTTGCCGGATTGAACTACATGTTGATCTTTCTCAAGTTTCTGAAGGTTTCCTCCATATCATCCACGATGTCATCTTCAGTTTGACTTTTAATCACCAGGTCGTCGACATAGGCTTCCATGTTCTTCCCAATCTGCTCCGCAAAGGCTTGATCCATCAATCTTTGGTATGTTGCCCCCGCATTTTTCAGGCCAAAGGGCATCTTTGTGGAACAAAAGATTCCTTTGTCCGTGTAAAATGCAGTTTTCTCTTCATCCTCTTTCTTCATTTGAATCTGGTGATAGCCCTTGTAAGCGTCTAGGAAACACCGGTATGGGAAGCTGGCAAGAGAGTCGACCTTCCTATCGATTTCGGGAAGGGGGTAGCAATCTTTTGGAGAAGCTTTATTGAGATCTTTGAAATCTATGCACATTCTCCATGATCCGTTAGGCTTTTTGACCAGCACAGGATTTGCTACCCAAGAGTGATACTTGACCTCTCTTAAAATACCTGCTTACAAAATTAACTTTTAATAGTCATGTTATCAAAAGATATGTTAACTATTTTTCTAAAAAAGATGCATTTTTCAGGCCAAATGGCATCTTTGTGTAACAAAAGATTCCTTTATCCGTGTAAAATGCAGTTTTCTCTTCATCCTCTTTCTTCATTTGAATCTGGTGATAGCCCTTGTAAGCGTATAGGAAACACCGGTATGGGAAGCTGGCAAGAGAGTCGACCTTCCTATCGATTTCGGGAAGGGGGTAGCAATCTTTTGGAGAAGCTTTATTGAGATCTTTGAAATCTATGCACATTCTCCATGATCCGTTAGGCTTTTTGACCAGCACAGGGTTTGCTACCCAAGAGTGATACTTGACCTCTCTTAAAATACATGCTTACAAAATCAACTTTTAATAGTCATGTTATCAAAAGATATGTTAACTATTTTTCTAAAAAAGATGAGGGGGAAGCTAGCAGCCGGGAGGTGGAAGCTGGATGCTAGACGGTACCTGCTTGTACAAGCTTTTCTACCTCCTCATCTACGGCTAAGCTTCTTTCAGGAGCCAGGCTTCTTTTCTTTTGAACAACCGGCCTGTGACCGGGGTAGATGTTCAGTGAATGTTCAGAAATGTTCCTGGGGACTCATGTCATATCTTTCGGGCACCATGCAAAAATGTCTTGGCTTTCCTGCAACAACTTTATCATTTTTCTCAAGATGTGACTAGAAAGGTTGTTGTTAACCTTGATTGTCTGTTCGGGATATGAAGCATTGAGGCTCACTTCTATGACTTGTTTTTTATCAGAGTCTGAAGCTTCTTCAGCAGAGGCTATAATAAGAGCTTCTGCTGTAGGCTTCAGGGTGGCGACTCCTCCTTCTGTTAAAAACTTCATCATCCCGTGATCATCATAGAAGCTGAACTTGATGGCTCTTGGATAGATCGGGTTTATATGGATTGTGGGGCAGGAGCTGAAATCATGTATGAAATATGCTTTCTCCAGCTTAGCGAAGAAACAAAGGCGAGACTACAATCATCCGGGACACCACTGGTTGGATTTGCAGGGGAGAGGATCCACCCCTTAGGTGAAATAACTCTTGAAGTTTGCCTTAGGGATGGGGACCTCTCCAGGGTTGAAGATCTAACGTTCGCTGTGGTATGACACCCTTCTCATTATAACATCATAATTGGAAGACCGGGTATAAGTGCCTTCCAAGCCATAGTCTCGACAAGTCACGGGATGATGAAGTTTTTAACAGAAGGAGGAGTCGCCACCCTGAAGCCTACAGCAGAAGCTCTTCTCATAGCCTCTGCTGAAGAAGCTTCAGACTCTGAGCAGAAACAGGTCATAGAAGTGAGCCTCAATGCTTCATATCCCGAACAGACAATCAAGGTTAACAACAACCTTTCTAGTCACATCTTGAGAAAAATAATAAAGTTGTTGCAGGAAAGCCAAGACATTTTTGCGTGGTGCCCGAAAGATATGACAGGAGTCCCCAGGAACACTTCTGAACATTCACTGAACATCTACCCCGGTCACAGGCCGGTTGGTCAAAAGAAAAGAAGCCTGGCTCCTGAAAGAAGCTTAGATGTAGATGAGGAGGTAGAAAAGCTTGTACAAGCAGGTACCTCCCCGCTTCCAGCTTCCACCTCCCGGCTGCTAGCTCCCCCCTCATTTTTTTTAGAAAAATGGTTAACATATCTTCTGATAACATGACTATTAAAAGTTGATTTTGTAAGCAGGTATTTTAATAGAGGTCAAGTATCACTCTTGGGTAGCAAACCCTGATCTGGTCAAAAAGCCTAACGGAACATGGAGAATGTGCATAGATTTCAAAGATCTCAATAAAGCTTCTCCAAAAGATTGCTACCCCCTTCCCGAAATCGATAGGAAGGTCGACTCTCTTACCAGCTTCCCATACCGGTGTTTCCTAGACGCTTACAAGGGCTATCACCAGATTCAAATGAAGAAAGATGATGAAGAGAAAACTGCATTTTACACGGACAAAGGAATCTTTTGTTACACAAAGATGCCCTTTGGCCTGAAAAATGCGGGGGCAACATACAAAAGATTGATAGATCAAGCCTTTGCGGAGCAGATTGGGAAGAACATGGAAGCCTATGTCGACGACCTGGTAATTAAGAGTCAAACTGAAGACGACATCGTGGATGATATGGAGGAAACCTTCAGAAACTTGAGAAGGATCAACATGAAGCTCAATCCGGAAAAATGTTCATTTGGCTTTGAAGAGGGTAAGTTCCTTGGACACATTGTAGATAAGCAAGGTATCAAAGCTAACCCTAGTCAAATACAAGCCGTGCTTGACATGAAATCTCCACAAACCAAAAAACAAGTGCAAAGTCTCGCAGGTAAAATCGCTGCACTAAAGCGCTTTTTGCCAAAGTCGGCTAAAAAATCACTACCTTTCTTCAAAACTCTTAAAAATTGTGTCGACAAAAAAGATTTCAAGTGGACAATAGAGGCAGAAGCTGCCTTCCAAGATCTCAAAAAACAAATAGCCTTCTTACCAACCATCACCGCCCTTGTGGCGGGAGAGCTTATCAATGTTTACCTCTCAACAGGTACTTAGACTGACAAGCTAGAAGCTAAAGTCAAGAGTCACAAGCTACAAGCTTACACTCGTTTACTTTCATGCAGGTATGGAGGCTATAAGCGCGGTACTCGTGGTGGAACGAGCCAAGATACAAATGCCAATCTATTTCATCAGCAGGGCTCTCATGGATGCTGAGATCAACTACATCCCTATGGAAAAGTTGGTGCTCGCCCTGGTACATACCTCAAAACGATTGAGAAGGTACTTTCAGGCTCATCACATCAGGGTGCTGACTAACCAGCCTATCAAATCCGTGCTTGAGAAGCCAGAAAATTCAGGAAGATTAGCCAAATGGGCAGTGAAACTAGGGGAGCACAACATTGAATACTCCCCAAGGAAAGCCATCAAAGCCCAAATCTTGGCTGATTTCTTGTCAGAGATCCCAGAAAAAACCAAAGAAGTAAACGAAGTAGTAGCTGAAGAAGATAAGATGCCCAGGCCAAAATCCGCATGGACTTTGTTCACCGATGGAGCGTCCAGTGTAGAAGGTTCCGGAGCTGGATTGATCATAACTGACAATGAGGCTGAATATAAAGCGCTTCTAGCTGGTCTACGGATAGCTAGAAGCATGAAAGTCGAAGAGCTAGAAGCTTTCGGTGACTCCCGACTAGTAGCCAATCAAGTAAATGATGAGTACACGGCTAAAGAACCATCAATGATCAAATACAAAGCCAAAGTCAAAGACTTGATGAAAGAATTCAAAAGCTGCACCCTTCAACAAGTCTCAAGGTCAAAGAACAAACAGGTTGATGCCTTAAGCAAACTCGCATCCTTGACCTTCGCCCACCTGACTAAGAAGGTGCTGGTCGAGGTCCAAAAGGTCCCATCCATCAGCGAGATAGAAGTGCAAGATATAGTTGATGAGGTTCAAGAGACATGGATGACGACCATTAACAATTTCCTCAAAGAAGGGAGGCTTCCCCCCAATGAAGCAGAAGCCTCCAGGCTCCCGTCCAAAGCTGAACACTATGTCATAGAAGATAATGTGCTATACAAGAAATCGTACCTCTCCCCTCTTTTGAGGTGTGTAGGTCCAGAGCAGAGTAATTATCTTATTCGAGAAGTTCATGAAGGGGTATGCGGTGCACACGCTGGACCTCGCTCAGTCGTGACAAGGCTAATGAATTTGGGTTATTATTGGCCCACAATGCACAAAGACGCCTCTGAAGAAATAAGCAAGTGTGAAGGATGCCAGCTGCACGCTCCCGTCAAAACAAACCCCAAGCATGACTTAGTTCCGGTCATGGCTGCCTGGCCATTTTTCAAATGGGGTATGGATATCGTGAGTCCCTTCCCAGAAGCTGCTGGAAGGGTCAAGTTCTTGCTCGTGGCCATCGATTACTTCACCAAATGGCCTGAAGTCAAACCACTGGCATCCATAACCGGTAAACAAGTCATTAACTTTGTTTGGGAGAATATGATTTGTAAGTTTAGACTACCGGGGGAAATTGTTACGGATAACGGTCGTCAATTTGCAGAAAAGCCATTCAGCTCGTGGTGCAAGGAATTCGAAATCAAGCAAGTGTTCAGCTCCGTAGCTTACCCTCAATCAAACGGCCAAGTCGAACGAATGAACCGAAGTATTGTTGAAGGTATCAAGGCCAGGTTGGGAAGATACGGGAAAAATTGGTTGGAAGAGCTCCCAAGCGTCTTATGGGCCATAAGAACCACCGAGAAAACAAGTCACCTTAAAACACCATACAGCTTGGTATATGGTTCTGAGGCTGTCATCCCAGCTGAAATTAGTGTCAACACAACACGCAGCAGGAAAAGAAGCAGGGATGACAACGACAGGGAGATCCTATTAAACCTAGACTTCCTGGAAGAAGCTCGAGACCATGCACAGATCCGAGAAGCCAGGTACAAGCAGAAGCTAGAAGCTTACTACAACTCAAGGGTTAAAAAGGAAATGTTCAAACCATGAGATCTAGTGCTTCGAAATAATGAAGCCAGCAAACAAGAAGGCCTCGGGAAGCTCGGGCCTAAATGGGAAGGACCCTACATCGTCAAAGAAGCCCATAAGGGAGGGTCCGGCCTACAAGTTAACAGATCAAGAAGGAAAGATGATCCCTCATCACTAGAATGGAAAACACTTAAAACACTTCTATGTTTAAGTGACGAAACATTGTAAAAGCCTATTATTGATGTAATCGTGTGTTGAAATCGAAATGAATCTTTTGTTTCAAAAAACTTTCTCTCTACATTATCCTATCAAAGGTTGAGTCCCTCATAATGAAAACTCCATGGGGTCCGGAACTACACCTCTCCATGAAAAAGGGATGAGCTCCTATGCCATATTGCTCAACAGGAAACAAGGCGCTATACCTTCCTGTATAAAGGGTGAATTCCTAAAACAATTAAATTCCATGGGTTCGAAATTATTGTAACAAGGTCGATCCATGAAAAAGGGTGAGCCCATTACATCAAAACGGCTCCATAAGTACACAAAGAAAAGAATAACTTATGGAAACGAAGTCCACAAACATAAAAAGATATTGTGGCGTCTAGCAGATAGGATAAGTTGGTAAAAACTCTTTCTCGCTTATGTAAGATTTGGTGTCTGCAGCATCACATCACAACATAACATTAAGAAAACAACCAGCAAAAATAACAACACGCACGATAATCATAGCACGAAAGTCATTAAACCAGTAGCACGACATAAAACATAGCACAAAAGTCTTCAGGTCAAAACATGACCAAGCAAACCAAATGTAAATTGTTTAGAGGCCAACATTCGGCCAAATACGAATAAAAGCATTGTTTTAAGAACCACAAAGCAGAATATCATAAAATCACTGGGGGTCAAGAGAGTCACCAGGAGCAGGGAAGCTAGGGGCAGCGGCATCTTCGGGAGAATCAGCATCGGAGGGAATGGCTTCACTTGAGCTTTTGACTGGAGTTAGGTCCTCAGAAGCTAGGTCACGAGCTGGAGTTGAAGGAGTACCAAGATCCTTCAGCACCTCGTCAACATTCTTTTCTGCGACCTTTAGCCTTTTCAGGGAAACGGCGGGGAGATCTGCCTGATCTTGGGATAGTAAGGTAGGAGTCAGACGCTTCTTGCCAAGAACCCTATCAGCCACCTCCTTGCTCAAACCTTTTGGTTCAAGACGTTGGAGAAAAGACAGTGGTTGACCAGAACATCCTGAAAGTGCCTGCAAAAACGGCTAAGAAGTAATTTCTAGCACTTTCACAGAGTTAGCAAATTCACTCGCAGCATCCAGCTTATACTCCTTACAGGCCTCCTTAGGTACGCCCTTCAGACAGTTGGCCTACCCGGAGAGTAATCCTTGATGGCGGCCATAAGCAAGGGCTTTCATGTATATCATTGAAAGAGGTTCCTTAAACTCAGCACTATTCAGCAAGTAAGTCACGACCTGCTTGAAGCCCTCCTCAACTAATCATTTATTGGTCTCCTCCAGACGCCTATTTTCCTCCATTGCCCTAGACGCCGCAGCCTTCCCTGATTTTAGCTCCTCAACCTGAAGTTCTAGCTCCCTCCTCCCAGCTTCCAGCTCCTTCCTCCCAGCTTCCAATTCCTCATGATCGGAAGCTATCTGGGACTAAAGAGTGGAAAGCTTGGAGGTGAGATCCTCCTTCTCAAGGGTCAGCTTCCTGATTGACTCATCCCTTTCACTAGAAATCTTGTCCACCTCCCCCTTTGCGGCTGACAAATCAGTGAAATCTTTATATGTGTCCCTCCAACGATCAGTTATCTCTGGTACCAGCGCCATAAACCTTGCCCCGTTGGTAAAAAACTTCTTCAATAACTCGACGTTTTCCAAACAAACATTCTGTGCCCTCTCGGCAGGAGGGGCAAAACCATGAATAGCTTCGCGACAGATGGAAGCCTTGGAAAACGTATCATGAACACCAACCTGCCAATCAGGGATATAAAGATCATCCACATCAGGGTCCTGATCAACAGGGACTGAGGAGGAATATTCAACAGCCTTCCCCTTGACCTTGGCTGAAAGCTTCTTAGGCAAACCAGTTCCACCCTTCTTCACGCTTGGAAACTCACCAACTTCAGCAATACCCTCAACGACAGAACCTGAAATTTCAAGCAAAGGGTCCATCTCAGTGGCAGGGTCCACATCCTTAATCCCCTCGACCTTGACCATAGGATCAATGCCAATGAGAGAAGCCACAAAGTTATAGTCGTCAACATCAACAGGGTCAGAAGAAGAAAGACCCTGAAGACCAGAAACTTGTGGCACCTCTTCAACCTCCTCATGCCCTGGCGAGGAGACAAGAAGGGTCAACTGTTTCCTACTCGACCGACAAACAGAAACACTCGGCTTTACCACGGTTTTCGAAGACGACCCACCAATAACACTTTCGTAAGCATCCCCCAAATAATGTCTACATGCCTTTGTACGCAAAACAACACCAGTTGCACCAGGAGGAACAACTGAAGCCTTAAACTTCACAGCTGAAAAATCTTCCAAAAGCATACAGTCAAACACCCGGACAACTACAATGAATATGAAAAAAGGCAAAATAAGCAGAAGCCAAAGCAAGAAACAAGTAACAAAAGTAAAGATATACAAAAACATACCTTCATCATCAACAAACATAGACGGTTCCATATGTGGGTCAGACCACCTGTCACTCAAACCGAGTTTCACCAAAAACTCCTCGGGAAAGGTCCTTAGGCGAGAAGCAGAAGATCGAAGTTTCTCCAGTAAGACTTCATTAACTTCACCAACCGATGGAACCCTCTCATTCAAGGGATCCTCAGGCTTTCTCCATGGCATGGCAAAAGTAACAATTTCGTCCGAAACAAGAAAAAATCTATCCTTCCAAGACGCCGATAGACCAATTTGAGATGACACTTACGCATTCTCCACTTGGGTCTTCTCAATGGTAAACCAATTACCATTTTTCGCCAACTGAAAAAACTGTCGAAAAACCAAGAGATCTGGCTCATGGCCTAGGGCGCGGCAAGTAATCTCAAAATGCATGATACGTGCGATTCCAACCAAAGCCATTTGACAGATGGATAAGCGATAATACTCAATAACATTCAGAAAAAACTTGGAAAAAGGATACCTCAAGTTAGAATGTTCAAAGTGACGAGTATAAAGCGTCACTTTTCCGGCAACCAATTTGCTAACCGGCGATCTAGGCGAGGGAACTATCGGATCGAGCGACAAAGGAATGCCAAACTGGTTACAAAACTCGTCGACCTCTTTCTGTGATAATCGAGAGAATTGAGAGTTCATATCATTCTTAGCCATGGTAGAAGCAACGACGAAGGTAGCAAGAGTGTTAGAGAGAAAACGGTGATGAAGGTAAAAAAGAAAGAGATTAAAGGAAGAAGAAATGGAGTTATGAAAGTAAAAAGGGGGGGTTATCACAAATCCCTAAAAAAGGAGGAAGAATAAACGGACGGTTAGATGGGAGCTAGAAGCCCATCCCATCATGACCAACAGACCTACAAGGTCTTGTCACGTCCCATCAGCCAGAACACATCACTTCACCTGCTGAGTAATAACAAGGGACTAGGCAGCCAGAAGCTAGAAGCTCGAGAAAAAGCAAAAATGACAACACAAAATCATAAGTCACAACCACTTATGATAAGCACATCACAAGCGCTTATGACTGGGGGCTGATGACGTAGGTCATATAACCACTTGGTTGGGCAGCCGGAAGCCAGCAGCCAGGAGCCAGAAGCCTGGTACGTGAACAGTAGCGCTACAGTAACCTGACACTTGCTTCCACAACAAATATCCAAACATATCTCACAATATATTCAAAAGATATCCTTGGAAAAGCAAGACTGAATACAATTAATGCAGGCAAAAACCTTTACACGAAAATAGCTAAAAACATAATCCACTATTCACACCTGAGGTGCTGCAGGCTGTCAAGAATGGAAGGTGCACTGGCCGAGGGGCAGCCTCGAGCCAGGAGCTCCTGAACCTTTCAGATTTGAATCAGATTTTCTTGGGCAATACACAATATCTTGTGTATATAAGTTGCTGCAATCTGAAGACAAGTGAACTTACATTCACATTGGCTCTTGCACTCCACTCTCAAAACACACACACACATTCACTCCTCTCTTACTTAACATTTCTCTAACCTTAACACTTAGAGTCATAACCGAATCTAACCCTGGACTTAGACATATCGTTAGTACCATCCTCTCCATAACCTTGTTGTAGCAACAATAGCTAGTAAAGAAACTTGCGGCAAAATATTATCTTTGTTCCTATCTCTATTTCTTTGCAGTCTCAAAGTTTCCTTATCAAGTAGTTTGTGGGATCTGATGTATTATTTATTCTCTTAAATAAGTGGGAACCGTTTAAGGCAAACGTAATGCTTTGTGTTTTTGAGTTGTAATTGAATAAATTTTACTTTTTTTGTAGAAATAAGTCAATAACTTTATGTATTCTCCGGATGTAAGGTCATCCAGTTTCCAAGAAAATCAGCAACATTAGTGAGCCTGTGCTCAGAAATATTCAAGAGGTATGTGAAGTTTACTGAGTATCAAGTTTACCGTTTTATGCAGAGGTGACAAATTAGGTTTTTTATTTTTATTTTTTTGGGGCGGATGGGCGACATGAGATACCAGGTTCGGGTTGAAGTAAATATTTTTTTGGTAGGGGTTGAAACAGTTGGATTGAATGACCTTGAGTGTTTAGGAGGTTTTATAATTGTCTAGTTTTCTGAATAACTTGATTTAGGAGATTTTTACATCATAGCATAAATACACACAGTTCAGTACATGAGGGGGCATGATGCTTAAAAAGGCCTCACTGAAAAGGTTTTTGTTTCTTGTACACTCGTCACCTTGGCTAAGATCATGCGATTATCTTATTGCATTGATCTGCCTCGTGACTCGGACGCGCTTTTTAGAACACATCTCCCCTCCCTTGTCTTCCAAAATAGGAATACCTTGTACTTACTAAAAGTGTTTATGGTACCAAACTGAATGTCTTTTCCATTAGGTTTAAACTCTTTAAATAGAGAGACAATTACAAGATATATTTAAGGAGAAGATAACATCAAATATAATATAAACTTATCAAATCACATGAAATATATCTACTAATACTCCCACGTAGTTGTAGCGGCCGTGGAACGAACGCGCAAACTAGACCGGAACTCTTGAAATAATGGACGTGGCAGTCCCTTTGTGAATATATCAGCATATTGAGCAGAGGACGGTACATGCAAAACACGAACATGGCCCAATCTAACCTTTTCTCTAAAAAAATGAATGTCTATCTCCACGTGCTTTGTGCGCTGATGTTGAACCGGATTATGAGATAGATAAACCGCAGACACATGATCACAATAAACAATTGTAGCCCGATGAACCGGCACATGCAATTCAAACAGCAGATTGCGCAACCATGTAGTCTCTGCAACTGCATTTGTAACAGCCAGGTACTCGGCCTCATCACTCGATCTAGAAATCGTAGGTTGTCGCTTAGACGACCACGAGATCAAATTATCTCCTAAAAACACACAATACCCGGAAGTGGACCTACAAGAATCTGGGCACCCGCCCCAGTCAGCATCGGAGTAAGCCGTGAGTGACTGAGATCGAGAAGGTACTAGCCACAAACCAAAGTCAATTGTACCACTCAAGTACCGGAGAATACGCTTCAGAAAAGCAAAGTGAGGCTCCCGTGGCGCATGCATGATTAAACAGATCTGCTGGACGGCATATGTAATGTCAGGGCGAGTGAAAGTAAGATATTGTAATGCACCTGCCAAAGTTCGATATAGTGTACCATCCGTCAGAAGAGCCCCATCGGTAGCACTTAATTTAGACGCAGTATCAACTGGAGTGGCACAAGGTTTACAATTTGTCATACTAGCCCTATGCAAAATATCACGAGTGTATGAAGCTTGAGATAGAAATAAACCTTTGTCACTCCGAGTAGCTGTAACCCCCAAAAAATGATGTAGAAGACCCAAATCTGTCATAGCAAATTCCCTCGAGAGGGTGTTAATAATAGATCTCAAAAATTGCGTATTTGAAGCCGTAAGCACAATGTCATCAACATATAATAATAAAAATGCCCGTTGCGAGCCTTGAGTATGGATAAACAAAGAATTATCTGAAGTGCTTCGCTTAAAACCATGACTCGTAATAAAATTGTAAAATCGCGTATACCATGCCCGAGGAGCCTGTTTTAAACAGTAAAGAGACTTTTTGAGACGACACACATGTGACGGATGTTGCGGGTCAACAAATCCTGGGGGTTGATGCATAAATATTGTTTCCTTAAGATCCCCATGTAAAAATGCGTTTTTAACATCCAACTGATGGACGGGCCATGACTGCGAAACTAAGATGCTCAAAACTGTGCGGATAGTGGCTGATTTTACAACCGGACTAAAAGTGTCATCGCAATCAATTCCCACCGTTTGTGACTTCCCGTTTACTACCAAACATGCTTTGTAACGTTCCAACGACCCGTCAGATTTGAATTTATGTTTAAACAACCACATGCATCTAATAATCGGGTGGTTGTTCGGGCGTGGAACTAATTCCCACGTATCATTTACTTGTAAAGCTTTATATTCATTAGATATGGCATCCAACCAATTTGGGTTCGACCGGGCTTTAGTATAGGAAGTTGGAACAGGAGAGATAGTTGTGGTGTGAAGGTTCAAACGATGGACGGGTTTGTGGATCCCGGGGCGAGACCGGGTGGTCATGGGGTGGGGCGTGGTGGCAGGTTGATCATGTGAAGGTGAAGGAGGGGGTGGTGGTGTCGGCTGAAGTGGTGGTGAAGGAGAGGGTGGGGGTGTCGGCTGAAGTGGTGGTGAAGGAAAGGGTGGAGGTGTCGGCTGAAGTGGTGGTGGTGGTGGTGGTGGTGGTGGTGGTGGTTGTGTTGGCTGGTTAGGAGGGGAGTTTTGAGAAGTTGTGAGTGGTGGTGAGTGCTGGGAGAAAGGATAGATGATCGGTTCATCATCGAGGAACGTGTAGGATTCGGTTTGTGGTGGTTCAGCATAGGGAAAAGACTTTTCATCAAATACCACATGCCCGGAGATGTGAACTGTACCGGTTGATGGGTCGTAGCACTGGTATCCTCGATGATCCGACGGGTACCCGAGGAAGATACACGGCATTGCACGAGGATGTAGTTTGTGTGGATTGGTGGCCGAGGTGTTGGGGTAACACCCGCAACCGAAGACTCGCAAATGATCATAGGCGGGGTGACATTGATAAAGTGCAAAATGAGGGGTGGATAAGTTAAGGCGTTTGGTAGGCAAGATATTATGGAGGTATGCGGCGGTGTGAAGAGCTTCTACCCAAATTGTGGGTGGAAGGTGAGCATGGAAGAGAAGACTCCGTGTGATGTCGTTAAGGCGACGGATCATACGTTCGGATCGTCCGTTTTGCTGTGAGGTTTGGGGGCACGAGAAACGAAATGTGAACCCCTGAGCAGAAGCAAATGAGCGAAAATTGTTGTTGTCAAATTCCCCTCCCATATCGCATTGAAACGATTTGATCTTGCAATTAAAATGAGTTTCAACATATTTATGAAACTTTGCAAAGTTATTGAATGTGTCAGATTTAAACTTGAGTGGGTAGATCCACACAAAATGAGTGAAGTTGTCAACGAGTACCATGTAATACTTATATTCCGATTTACTTTTAATTGGCGACGTCCACAAATCACAATGAATTATATCAGACAGTTTATATGTAATAGAAGTTGAAGCATAAAATGGCAAACGTTTGTTCTTAGCAAGTTGACAGGAATGACATAAAGAAGAAACATTTATTTTATTACATGGAATAGTAAATCTAGTATGTAATAAATTCAAAATAGCTTCCCCGGGGTGTCCTAGACGATTATGCCATGGATCAGAAACTGTAGAGACAAAAGCAGACGGGGTCGTCGATGGAAAAAGGATAGAGATCTTCCGAACTATTGTGGCGGGAAAGGTGAGCCCCAGTCTTGAGATCCTTTACAGTGAAACCAAAAGGATCAAATTCAACAGTAGTTGAATTATCAATTGTAAATTTACGGACGGACAATAAATTTTTTATTATATCGGGAGTAAAAAGAATGTTGTTTATGGTGTAAGAACGGTTCGGTGTGTTGTGGTTTGTGTGGCCGGACCCGTGAATCGGTATAGGAATGCCATTACCAACAAAAATAGACTTAACATAAGTAGTTGATGGCGTGGAAATTTTACCTGGGTCATAGGTGATGTGAGAGGAGGCTCCAGTGTCCATGTACCAATTGGAGTCATTAGACGTAAGATTCACCTGCTGCATTGCTTGGGCCGAGTTATTAAGGAACAGCCCAGTTGGGCCAGCAACATATTGTGGGTTACCTGCGTAATGGGCCTGTTGTGGGATGTAGTGTTGCTGCTGATTGTTCCAACGTGGAATTGGGCCACTAGATTGACCTGCATGTTGTTGCTGTTGCGTGGGGTATGGGGATGGTGGTGGCGCCCACTGGTTTGACTGCTGCCACGCGTTTGGTTGCCAACCAGACGAACCGCAACCTCAGCCGCGTTGAAGATGATTATTTGGTTGTTCATTGTTGGAGCTAATTTCGGGCTTATCTATGACCGCCATAGCGTGATCGTGATCACTAGGAGGTGACGGCCGTTTAGGAGTATTCTAGGGTTTTAGGTATTTTGGCTCTGATACCATAAAAGTGTTTATGGTACCAAATTGAATGCCTTTTTCATTAGGTTTAAACTCTTTAAATAGAGAGACAATTACAAGATATATTTAAGGAGAAGATAACATCAAATATAATATAAACTTATCAAATCACATGAAATATATCTACTAATACGAAGGCTATTTGTTTTTTGAGATCTTGGAAGGCAGCTTCTGCCTCTATTGTCCATTTGAAATCTTTTTTGTCGACACAATTTTTAAGAGTTTTGAAGAAAGGTAGCGATTTTTCAGCCGATTTTGGCAAAAAGCGCTTTAGTGCAGCGATTTTACCTGCGAGACTTTGCACTTGTTTTTTGGTTTGTGGAGACTTCATGTCAAGCACGGCTTGTATTTGACTAGGGTTAGCTTTGATACCTTGCTTATCTACAATGTGTCCAAGGAACTTACCCTCCTCAAAGCCGAATGAACATTTTGCCGGATTGAGCTTCATATTGATCTTTCTCAAGTTTCTGAAGGTTTCCTCCATATCATCCACGATATCGTCTTCAGTTTGACTCTTAATTACCAGGTCGTCGACATAGGCTTCCATGTTCTTCCCAATCTGCTCCGCAAAGGCTTGATCAATCAGCCTTTGGTATGTTGCCCCCGCATTTTTCAGGCCAAAGGGCATCTTTGTGTAACAAAAGATTCTTTTGTCTGTGTAAAATGCAGTTTTCTCTTCATCCTCTTTCTTCATTTGAATCTGGTGATAGCCCTTGTAAGCATCTAGAAAACACCGGTATGGGAAGCTGGCAAGCGAGTCGACCTTCCTATCGATTTCAGGAAGAGGGTAGCAATCTTTTGGAGAAGCTTTATTGAGATCTTTTAAATCTATGCACATTCTCCATGATCCGTTAGGCTTTTTGACCAGCACAGGGTTTGCTACCCAAGAGTGATATTTGACCTCTCTTAAAATACCTGCTTACAAAATCAACTTTTAATAGTCATGTTATCAAAAGATATGTTAACTATTTTTCTAAAAAAGATGAGGGGGGAGCTAGCAGCCGGGAGGTGGAAGCTGGGAGCTGGGAGGTACCTGCTTGTACAAGTTTTTCTACCTCCTCATCTACAGCTAAGCTGCTTTCTGGAGCCAGGCTTCTTTTCTTTTGAACAACAGGCTTATGACCGGGGTAGATGTTCAGTGAATGTTCAGAAGTGTCCTTGGGGACCCCTGTCATATCTTCCGGGCACCATGCAAAAACGTCTTGGCTTTCCTGTAACAACTTTATTATTTTTCTTAAGATGTGACTAGAAAGGTTGTTGTTAACCTTGATTGTCTGTTCGGGATATGAAGCATTGAGGCTCACTTCTATGACCTGCTTCTGCTCAGCGTCTGAAGCTTCCTCAGCAGAGGCTATGAGAAGAGCTTCTGCTGTGGGCTTCAGGGTGGCGATTCCTCCTTCTGTTAAAAACTTCATCATCCCGTGACTTGTCGAGACTATGGCTTGGAAGTCACTTATACCCGATCTCCCAATTATGATGTTATAATGAGAAGGGTGTCGTACCACAGCAAACGTCAGTTCTTCAACCCTGGAGAGGTCCCCGTCCCTAAGGCAAACTTCAAGAGTTATTTGACCTAAGGGGTGGACCCTCTCCCCCGAAAATCCAACCAGTGGTGTCTCGGATGGTTGTAGTTTCGTCCTTGTTTCTTCGCTGAGCTGGAGAAAGCATCTTTCATACATGATTTCAACTCCTGCCCCACAATCCATATACACCCGATCTATCCAGGAGCCATCAAGTTCAGCTTCTATGATGATTGGTGTGGTAATGAATGTTTCGGGATCAGTCGGGGGAAGCCGATGCTCTGTCGGGTCCAGGCTTCGGAGCGTGGTCTCCTGAAGAGCCTGGCTGCCGTGTGTACCATATTGCATTCTGCCCCCTTCTTGCTTTCTTTTTTGTCTTTGAACTCCTTTACCAAGTGGGTCAGGTCTCTTGACTTAACAGCTTCTTCGATTCTCTTTTTTAATTGAAAGCAGTCGTTGGTGTGGTGACCAACGTCGTTGTGAAAGACACAAAACTTTCCTGAATCTCGCTTGCTGACTGGCTTGGTGAGGGGTCTGGGAGGTCTGAAGCTGTATCTAGCCTCCTCAGTTGTGAAGACCTCCAAAGGTGTTTTTGTTAGCACAGTAAACACATGTTTTTCTTTGTCTTGACCTTTATTTGAGCGTGGAGACTCTCGCCTGTCATCCCTTATTTTGTGGTCATAATGGCGGTGAGATCGCCGTTCCACAAAGGGTTGAAAGTGCGGCTTCTTGCTTGGGGATGGGTTTCCCTTCCAGGGTTGACGATCTCGCTTCCTGGTCTCCCTATTGTCAAGTGCCTCCTCACCTCGGAGGTAGGCTTCAGCACGCTCAAAGGTTTCTTTCATCGTTTGAGGTATGTTTTCATGGAGGTTTCTAAGGAGCTTCTTTGGCCTTATGGCGTTCATGAAGCCGGAAACACGCATTTTTTCCGTGGCTCCGTTATAGCTCAGCCCTTCTTTTTTGTACCTCTCCATGAAGCTTCTCAGATCTTCGTTGTCTCTTTGTTGGATCTAATAAAGCACCGCTACATCTTTGGTGTACCTTCTTTGCTGTGTGAAGTTCGTCAAGAAGCTTCTATGCAAGTCATCGAAAGAGTGTATGCTCCCTGCTGGGAGGCTACTAAACCAAAGTCGTGCAGATCCAACAAGTGTTTGCATAAACATGTGACAACATTCTGCATTAGTCCAACGTTCTACGGAGGCTGCTCCGGTGAACACTTGGAGGTGGTCCTCTGGATCTTCTGTCCCATCGTATGTTTTCACGTTTTATGGCATCTTGATCTTGGCTTGGAACTCGAAATTAGCAATTTCTTCCGAAAAACAGGACAAGGAGCTCGATCTATAAGGCTTTGAGGGCTCGCTTGGTGTCGTTTGCCTGGAAGTTCCTGCCTCGTGTGTGACCACCGGAGGTGATACTTGCTGCGAGGTCACAGGAGGGTTAGGAGTGGGTTGGCCAGTGATGGGAATATTTGAAGCCTGAGGAGCCGTTAGGGGGGAGCTGGTAGGCGGAAACAGCCATGGATAAGCCCCTCCCCACTGTTGAGCAGCCTGGGCCATCATGAAGGCTGCCATCTGGGGATGCATGTAGTTAGGATATGCAAATCCTTGAGGTGTGAACGGTGAAGGACTTGAGCAGCTTGCCGGGACTGGTATGGGAGAGACCATACTTTGGAGAAAGGGTAGTGACCTCAAAGCCTCTTCAAAAGATGTGGCTGTAGGAGGTGACACCGAAGGTTGATGGAACATTTGGTCCATAGTGAGCTCTAAGTTTCTTGGAGTTATGGCTGGTGAAGTCTCTTGGTTCACCCTTTCAACCGATCTGCTGCGAGTTTCTCTTGGAGTCCAACGAGACGTAGAGGGGGAGGTTGTTGAATCAAAAGGTGGTGGTGGTGGTGGAGTGAGAGTTATCTTTGGCTCATCACCATACGCAAGTCGAACCCTTACCCCTTTTGCTCGTTCTTCACTAACGTGCCCATTCATCAACTCTCTAAGTTGCAAAAAATGTCTCCTTACTCCTTCAGGGGTTAGATCTACTTTTTCCACAGGAAAAAACAAATCGTCTCTTGGTGACGACAAACCCATTCGCGAAGGAGATGGAGTGTGAAAAGATTGCAAGTCTTGGAGTGACGGTTCGACCTGAGGTCCGTCCGTTGTCGGAGTGTTTTGTCCAGCCATTTCAGAAGATGTATGGCTGGAAGCTGACACGTGAAACGTCGGAGATGACCTGAACTCAGGGGGATCGTTATCCTCAGCCATGAAGAAAAGTACTTAGGAACAGTGTTGAGATCTAGTGGGGACCTGTTCTAAGCAACGCTGCCCCACGGTGGGCGCCACTTGTTGCTACAACAAGATTATGGAGAGGATGGTACTAACGATATGTCTAAGTCCAGGGTTAGGTTCGATTATGATTCTAAGTGTTAAGGTTAGAGAAATGTTAAGTAAAGAGAGGAGTGAGTGTGTGTGTTTTTTTAGAGTGGAGTGCAAGAGCCAATGTAAATGTTAGTTGATTTGTCTTCAGATTGCAGCAACTTATATACACAAGACATTGTGTATTGCCCAAGCAAATCTGATTCAAATCTGAAAGGTTCAGGAGCTCCTGGCTCGAGGCTGCCCCTCGGCCAGTGCACCTTCCATTCTTGGCAGCCTGCAGCACCTCAGGTGTGAATAGTGGTTTATGTTTTTAGCTATTTTCGTGTAAAGGGTTTTGCCTGCATTAATTGCATTCAGTCTTGCTTTACCAAGGATATCTTTTGAAGATATTGCGAGATATGTTTGAATCTTTGTTGTGGGAATAAGTGTCAGGTTACTGTAGCGCTACTGTTCACGTACCAGGCTTCTGGCTCCTAGCTGCTGGCTTCCGGCTGCCCAACCAAATGGTTATATGACCTACGTCATCACTCTTCATTGGTGGTCTCACTGAAATTACCCTAAAGACACTTGGTTTTAGACCTACTAATCTGTAACCCTTTGCACTCTCTGACCTCTCATTCAAAACTTGACAAATTTCCGCCATGGTAAAAAGCATGCACCACGGTATGGCCTTTTGAATAGACCTCGACCGCTCATACAAGGCTGTAGTAAACAGGAATGGACTCAATGCAGATTATTGGTGAAGACACACTTCGGCAGGAAAAAAAATTTGTATCTCCTACTGATGCCCGGGTTATCATACATATCTTTAGTTAAGGTACACTAAAAGTGGAAATGTGTGAAGGTGGATGAGAACTAAATCTATTAGACTCAAAAATCAAATTTAAACTTTTGGACTTTTATGATTTACGGTTTCAGTGAGTAAAACTATATATAACTATGTAAAGTTATTAAATTATTTCACTAGTTCTTACATAAATCCGAAATTGTAACTATTCAGTGATGATATATTGTTTGTAACAAATTACCTTTAAAACGATTGAAATTCAGGAAAAGAAAGTTTCCGTATATATATATAATGTTTAATAATAAACGTCATAAGTTGACCGCATAGCGCAGTGGATTAGCGCGTCTGACTTCGGATCAGAAGGTCGTGGGTTCGACTCCCACTGTGGTCGAATTTTGGGTTTTTAACATTTTAACCCAAGCTGTCTATTTTTTTCTTTAAAAGGAGAAAATTGAAAAGTTTTTTTGTTCTAGAAGTGAAAATATGAATGATTATGCAATATGTGTTCGTAGCAGAGGAACCATGGACGATAAGAGTAACGTGCTTTTTCGGTTGGGGGGGCTTGACAGTCGTCTATACATGTTTGTGTACCAAGATTCAGTTAGGATTAGTTGTTAGCTATATGGATACTCCATACAAGTGCATTTCTCCATGAAACAATTGTTAAATATCTACAACGTACATATAACCTTGTAGCCACCAAAAGTATGTAAGATTTAGGGGTCAAACTTACTATATAAGCTCACAGAAAAACAGAATAGTCAACTTGAAGTGTTTTAAACACGCGTAAACACGACCCAGACTAACCATAAAGACAACTAGAAAAACTACAAACCAACAGCAAACCTATGATCCAGCACCAGATACAGAAATGGGCTTCACGGCTGTTTGAATTCTTCTAAACGCCACCTTCACTCTTTCCTTCAAGCCCTCGTTTTCACTCTCAACTTCCCCTTTTTGTTTATCAAGATACGCCACGTTGTCATCCACACTTATCACCAGCCTTCCGTCTTCCCCGTACTTGACATTCCCAAACAAATTCAACAGCAGGGCATGCACTATCTTCTCACTTTTCTTCTGTTCTTCCACTGCATCATCTTTCACTTCTTCCACCACTTTAGGCATTTCCCGGCTCGCATTCAACACCAATGCCACAACAGAATCTGAAACCATGTCACTAATTGGGTCAGCTGTCCATTGCAATGAGAGATGATGTTCTGAATCTTGTCTCACTGTAACACATTCATGTACCCGCAAACTCAAAACCCCGGTCTCCTCATCAGTTGAAGACTCGACACTTTCGTAAATCTGTTTGAGTCTATGTTTTATCACACCAAATGCACCAGAATACGGAATGGTTATCCTTTGAGTGACATTAGCAGTGGAAAGCTGAGAAAAAATGTGAAGATCGTCTGGTGCAATGATCTGATACGAGAACCCTTTCCTCACTAATAACCCGCTTACATTCTCACCATTATCAGGGGTTCGTTCAGCCAACTTTCCAATCGTTTTTGCCATTTTCTCAACGTTAAATGGCATTTCAACAGACTGACAATTTTTTGGAGTGTAGATTTTAGTGTTACGGTCAGTGAAATGCGTTACGAGTTTTTGTTTTAGACGCCCCATTTCGTTGGCTTCACCATGAACGAGAATTATGTTCGGAGGCATAAGTTCTTCAAGAAAATTAGTTGTTTGAGCAGAGTCTGCATGAGCTGAGAACGAGATGTAGTGCACCTGCATGTTGAGCGGTGCGGTTAACCCATTCATAAGAGTCACTTCTTTAGGCTCATTGATTATCGTTTTCGCTAATGTACCTTCAATGACATAACCAGGTATGAGACAAGCGTTTTTCTTCTCAGCACACCACTTGTCAAATAACTGTCTAGATAACCCACTTTGAAGACTACCCGGGCTAGCCATCACCACCGAGGGCCCCACGTCATGAAACTCCTCGATACTTTTTAAAGGTAAAATATGCTTGAAGTCAAATGGGTTTGAATTTGCAAACTGGTTGCGAATCCTTTCGTTCATTGAATTTATGTAGGTTTGATAAACTGCCATGCAACGTTTTGCGAGCGGGGACGCATAATATATCGGGATGTTGCTCAACTCTGGGTGGGTTGACCAGTATTCATCAAGAATTAAGAGTAATTCTTGGGCACGGCCAAGGGCAAAAGCAGGAATTAGGACACGACCTCCCTGGGCAACGGTTGAATGGATGACATCTGTGAACCGTTTCTCACGAATATGTCTTGGTTGGTGAAGTTGGACTCCGTAAGTTGCCTCAATTATGCATACATCTGGGGAAAACTGAGGTAGCTCAGCGGCTCGAAGATGACGGTCCTCCTCACGTGAGTAATCACCCGTGTAGAGTACACGAACACCGGCTATGTCCACCATAAACATAGCTGCACCTAGAACATGACCAGCTGTGTAACACCAGAAGCGGATACCGTTGACTTCTAGGGTTTGATGGAAGTCAATTACCTGCACAAGGTAGATATCAGATTACATTAACTAATGTCATAATGCATTGCATGAGCTCAGCTCTTTATCAATACAACTTCACAACATATCCCAATTTTCAATATCATGCCAAGAAAACAAACATCTGCATTTACAAACACAAAAACTAAGATAAACATGAATAACCTCTGAATCTCCAAAACCCAACCAAGATTTTCATGTAAATATGATAATATCACTATTACGTAAATATGATAGTATTGAATCATGTAAACTAAATATAATCAAAGAGAGGAACATTAATATGTATCTTTTACAAACAAAGAGTTAAACCTACCACTCGCATACAAATTATTCACCACTTCATTAACTTGTTTATTAGTAGTTTGTTTGAATTTGAGCTGATTATCAATATATTTCTGTCCAGGTCTTATGACGTTCTTCATCTAGTATGTAAAAAGTGCAAAGAGGCTCCAGTTATTTAAAGTAGAGATAAACATGTAACTGTGACCGGAACAAACCTCAATTTTATCCATGGAACGTAGAATGTCTTGTTCATCAAATAGCATGTCTTCAACTGACACTTTGCTCACTTTCACAAAATCAGACAAAAGCAACTTGTAAACAGCCTTTGTTGCATGAGTCATGAATACCCTTCCCTTGAAGGTAGTCTGAAAAGAATCAATTTCACTCAGCTAGTATCTAAACGTAACATTAATAAGAGTGACATAAAAAGCTCGATACAAGTAACTAACAAAACCTTTTCCAGAAAATAGGGAAGGGATGCAGCATGATCCAAGTGAAAACTGCGCATATTTGTAATATAAAGTTGAGAAGACAATTAAAATAACTCAGAGAGAACAATTTATATAGGCTGCAGAAAATAAAAGAACCAGCAATATACAAGTATACAACACCATGAAACAAAATAGCATAAAAGAACTCAACACGTTGAAATCCAGTTCCCCGTACCAATTTACACACTAAAAGCCTTCAAGATAATCAAGCATACAAATATCAATAATGCTTCGTTAAAAATATACTTATGGACTCTCATTTGTATGTAATGATACAAACATGATGCAATGAAAGAGAATCAAACATCTTAGATCTCAGGACACAGATTTGAAACCAAAGATGTAGATAACGAATTAGATAAATGCATGATATGGTAAAGCAAAGAAAGTAAAAAACATCTTAAATCTCACACATAATTTGTCAGCATACTTGTCTGTCTTTTCTTTGTTCGTGAAAATAATTAGATATATATACATGAGATACATTAATATGGGTTTATAGAAAAAACAAGGAAGTGTAACAGACTATTGCTGGTGTACTTCATAAAGAAAAGTGAAACACGACACCCTTCACATTCTATTTCTTTAGAACAGCAAACTACGATACTCCTAAATTACACCGAACATTCTGGTTACATCAACCCATTCAAATTAAAAACAAACCAACCGTCAATGCCTATAGCCTTACTTGCAATTATCTTTTCGGACTAGTTGATTAACGATTCTAAAACATCATTATTGTCGGTTGAAATCAAATTCCTTCACTAAATGACTAAACTACTTGTTTATAGAAATGAACTAAATCTACTTTGATGTTAAAGAGTATATAGGCAGCTAGGAACAAAAGAATAGTTAATCAAATCAATTTGGCAAGCAGAGCAGAGCAGAGCAAAAGGATGAGTTACTGAGTAATGAGAAGAACGTCGATGGTAGACGGGTCAATTTCATCAAAGTAAGGCAAAGCAGCCATGCCCGAAAAGCCAGGATGAATGCCACAATCAAACTGTCAAAATGAATAAAAAATGAAAAAAAAAGATAGAAAGAGAATGATGGTGGTAATTGTAATAGAAAAGGTACCATGATAGTTTTGCCTTTGAAGGTCATGAAAACACAAGATCTTCCAACCTCACTACCAGCGCCTAATGGAGTTATCGTCATTACATCTGACTCTCTACTCTGACTCGAATCACGCCTCTTCAATGATAATGATGATTGTTGTGAAGCCATTGCCTTTTTCTACAATCACAAACTTATTTACCAATTCCACCAGACCAGACCAGACCAATCGCAAACCAAGATATTGTAGTAAAACCCTAATTTTGAAAGATGAACTTATTAGACATGAGCAACAACGGGGTGGGTTTAGGGTGGAGTTGTAGTAAATTGTGTGAGATTAGTAAAATGGAAAAAAAAGAAGAAAGAGAGTTTAGGGGAAAAGAAAATACATGAGTAGAGATCTAAAAAAAGTCAAATAAATATAAAAAATACTTGAAATCTATCTAATAAATCAAACTTTTAGGGAGCAATTTTTAGAGGGATTTTTTTTTCTATGATAGGAAGTTTGGGAGGTAAAATTTAGCTAACTTTTTCACCATGCAAGTTGATGAAGCCAACTCTTTAAATGTTATATATTTACAAATTGTTAAATATAATGGTTATAATTTCTTTATAAATATTACTATTTAACATGTGTGTAACACACGGGTATTAAACCTAGTTACTAAATAAAACTATAAAAGCCTAAACTTATAAATACAAAAACTAAAAATTACACAGTTATTCATACTACGTCACGATTTCACGTTTCATGTTCAATATTATCGTTTTTGTTATTCTTTCAAATGATCATGGGGCTCATTGAAAAACTTCAAGTCCCTAGTTTTTTTTCTTCTTTGTTCAATATTTCGAGTCTTGCATCCGCCACTTGCTTTCGAAGCTCATTTTTCGTTTTTCTTTCATCTTCCTTGCTTGCTGAATCATCTGTCACCGCTTTGTCTTTTGTTTTGTTTTTCCGAGGCAGTCAGTTTGGGGTTGTGTCTTTGGTGAGGTCGAGGAGATTGTTTGAGGATATCTTAAAAGAGCTAAAAAGGCTAAAAACCTTAAAGGAAGATAAACTCAAAATGAGTTAATTCCATTTAGCTAAAAAGCTAAATTCATACCAAAAAGGTATTTGCCTAACCCTAGTTGAACATAAATATTGGTTACTTTGTTGTATGAAAGTGATGATATGTTCACCAATAGTCTGACGTTGTAAATCAAAAGGATGAACTCATTATACTCACCTGCTATGATGAATTGTTGTGCTTACCTTGATCGCAGTGGTATGTCATGGTATGGGACACACGGGTGTTATAGTATAATATTACTTTAAGCATTTCATAAAGTTGAAAATTGAACGTTGAGCGTTAAGTTTAAGTGGACAAACATATTGGCAATCACATAAACCAATTCGAATAAGTTTGCACCGAAAAGTGTTCCTTGGTCTGCCTGAGAACGATTTTGATCCCATTGCAATTGTAAGTGTAGATTGGTTTCTTTGTGTATTTGTGTTTCTGTTTATATTTTTATATTTAAAATTAAATAAAATAAAAAAATTACAAAAGTAAAGTGCTTATTTGTTTTATTAAAAAATTAACCATTCTTGAAGATTTGACTGATCATTAAAAATCGAGAGAAATTTGAATTATGAAATCCAAGTACAAATGATTGGATCTACCAATTGTTCATGTGGTACCTTCCTTTGTTACATAGAAATGTTTGGTTATGTTCAAGCAAAAGCTGATATGTTCATAAAGAATTAAAAAAAACCCAAGTTTGAAGATGAAGAGATGAAGTATCTTCGCACAAAGATATGATAAAGACAACATAAACCTAGGGGATATTGTAAGGCCATGAAATTGAGTAGGCTTACGCTTGTCTTTATCAAACACATTATTAGGTTATTGGACTTAGTTTTCTAGTGGGATTGGGTTATACGCCATGTGGGCCAAATTAAATGTGGACTCTGTATAACGTTATGTTTAATTCATTATTAGGGTTAAGCATTAGGCAAAACATTAGGGAGAGCTAGAGAGGCGAATTAAAGTTGTTGATTATTAGAGAGTTGATCAAAACCTTGTACCAGACAAGTCTAAGAATTTGTGTGCAAATCATCAATAAACAAGTTTTTTTTGCCATAATTCACATTCTCATAAAAACTCAACTTTCTCTGAACTTCGGCTGCAATCAATACCAGATGAATACTTCATCAGTGTGTTGATTAATTCTTAAACGATAACGATTATAGGATTCCACACTCTAATTGTTATAGTCGATATTATGAAGGATCGTAGTTTGACGGACTACAAATTGTCTGCACCCGGCACTATCTACATTTAAGTCCTAATAATATTTTGCAGATCTCGTGAATCTCGCTTTGCTGCTGAAGACAATTGGTTACTCAATACTGGGCACCGATCACGTGATGCCGAACTTATCTAATCATTGGAAATCGAAGCTTGCTATGGTAATGACTCACTTCGTGTTAGCAATGGAACACAACTTCCTATTTTTCGTATTGGCTCATCAAAATTTTTCTCTCCAAACAAAACTCTTTCTTTCTCCAACATTCTTCATGTCCTCAAGATCAAGAAAAACTTTATTACTCAATGCCACATTTCATAGATCTCCTTAGAACTTTTATTACTTAATCCAACCTTTCATAGTTCTAACTTTCGTAACCTAATCTTCGGTGATGTTTATGGCCCCACCTCTATCTTAACTTTTGAGGGACATCGATATTTGTTATTAGATGTATTGGTTTTAAATGGTCCCAACTATCACTTTTTGGTTTCTATCGGTCTCAGCTATTAGATTGGCTGGTAACGGCCCAAACTTTTATCACTTTGACAACCAATAGGCCGTCGTTATTTTTTTTAACGACGTTAATTTTTTTTGAATTCAAGCCCAATGTTTTTTTCGTTTGATTGGAATGAGAATACGAGTTGATTGATTTAAAACTTTAAAAGTTCTCTCCAAACGGTGCTCTGAACGACAAAATTTTTTCATCCGGTTGAACCACCGTTAAGTTTAAACACCCGATTGAAGCATCGTTTCGTTGTTCGGAGCACCCTTTCGAGGTAACTTTTACATCAATTGACTCGCACTCTTCTTTTGATCAAAGCTCCTAAAACATCGGTCTTGAACTCGTAAAAAACTAAGCGCCGTTTACGAAAATTTAACGACGTACTGTTGGTTGCCAAAGTGATAAAAGTTGGGACCGTTACCAGCCAATTCGATAGTTGAGACCGATAAAAACAAAATGTGATAGTTAGGACCGTTAAAACTAATATACCTTCTTATTATGTGTTGATGAGTACTCCTAATATATGTGGATTTTTCTACTAGTTAATAAAAATGATGTTTCTTCTACATTCGAAAACTTCATCGTTATGACTGAACACCAATTAAACATGTTCTTGGGGTTGCGAATTTTTTCCTCTAAAACCGTATTTCACATCTATTGGAATCATCCGTAAGTTATCATGCCCACACACGAGTGAACAAAACGACATTGAAGAATGTCGCCATCATCATATCGTTGAAACTGGCCTTATGTTTATGACACAATCATCTATTCCTCAATGTTTCTGAATTGTCTCTCAATAATCGCATGCCTTCTTGAATCACTTCTCATGTTAGACCTTTCTAACACTTATTCAACCAATGTCCTAACTTCTCATTTCTTCATGATACACCTTTTGAACACTTGTTCAACCGATTTAGCAACTAATATGTCATGATGGTTGTAGTGTGAGGGCGTAATGAGTCTACAATGCTGGATGGTCACATGGAGTCACACCCTTAGTCACAAACGTATAATGCCATACACCCTAAGTCACAAACGCATAACGTCATACGCAAATATCATATGCGATGTCATCAAAAGAACATGTATAACGAATTCACAAACATGTTATAACAAACGCAATGAGAGCCTATTTTTGATCAACCGAAGACTGTATCCGGAGTCGATTTGAAACTTGAAAGTGATACTGCTTTAGCGAAAGCATCATCGTAGCATTCGCCACACCTTCTTCATCTTCATCCTCAGATCGATCCAAGGTATCCATTAATGGCGAATTTACGATCTTCCTTCCTCTCTTGTTTCTTAATCCCACGCGGCGACACTCTTCTCCAGCTCATCCTCCTTCTCTCCCTCCTCCTCCACCATCTCTCCGCCTCCTCCGACGACTCTCACTTCGAAGGTTTCGATGAAATCGACGACGAACCAATTCTCTTCCAATCACCACTCTCCGATCTCCCCCTTCGTTCCCCTCCTCCTCCTACCACCCTCTCCACCTCCTCCGATCAGCCTCCTTCCGTTTCCGATCTTCCACCTAAACCCTCCGCCAAAACGTCATCGTTTGATTACTGGGATGAAGATGAGTTTGAAGGTTTTCCAACTGAAATCACACCGCCGGAAGTCACCAAACAATCGGAACAAACCACCACTCCGCCCGAATCTGCATCGACTGAACCGGATGAAACATCCAAGGTATCGGAACCGACTTCATTGACTAAGAGAATTAGATCATATACAGTTGAAATTGCCTGTGTATCTTTTTTGATTATGTTTGCGATCAATTATTTCACTGGGAAAAAGGAGAATGAAACCCTAGCTTTAGCATGGGCGGCCACATTTGCCACTAAAGATACGATTTTCGATAAGAATTTTAGTCTGTTAGGCGTTGTTGAAGGTGATAACTCGCCATTGTTGTTGAAAGAAGGTCAAAATGTGTTTAAGTTTTACGCGAGTGGGCGTAGGTTCTGTCAAGAATTGTTGGCTACAATGGAGCTTAAAAGCCGACAAGATCTGATAGCCAAATTGTATAACATG
This sequence comes from Tagetes erecta, assembly GCA_030867185.1. Classification (NCBI taxonomy): domain Eukaryota; kingdom Viridiplantae; phylum Streptophyta; class Magnoliopsida; order Asterales; family Asteraceae; genus Tagetes; species Tagetes erecta. Next base: position 10,202,023 of record CM061486.1, read on the forward strand.
ATTGTGCCGTGTAAAGATGAGATTACTTTTGAGGTTCCTATGAATGAAGATGCTATGGATCATGTGGTTTTTGCTTTGGCTAAAAAGAAGGCTGCAAAAGCTATGCACAAGGAAGTGAGGGATCTTCAAAGGTTTGCGAATTTGATGACATCTGGACCGAATGGGAGGAAGTGGGTTGCCGATGAATTGACTGTTATCACTGAATCCAAAGAGGTGGCTGGAGATTTGATCAATGAGACTGTTCTTGATCAGGTCAGTGATTATGCTTCACAAATGCTCTTTCATTGCTAATTTTCTTTCATTACTTGTTGTAAAATGCTGTAGAATAGTTGGTAACATCATGTTTCACGTTTGTGATCTTGAAAGTTACATACTTTAAAACTTGCAATAGATTTTTATTAGCTATTTATGACTACATGATTACTTCGTGTAGGATGTTTCCTTCGTATTAGTAAATTGTCATGTATGCAAATGGTACATCTTGTTTTTAAATTCAAGTGGTCTTTTTTGTATGACAACTTTGATGGGTGTTTTATTCAAATCGGCAACAAAGTTGCAGTCATATCTTGATGCACCTGAGATCAAACTCTGCAGGTATTTGGTGAAAAAGCATTTGGGAATTTCGGCAAGTGGTTCATATCTATGCATTTCTCAGATCAGCATCAGGGTACACACAAGAAGATGCTGGTATTTAAGTTTGCTCTCCCTGATGTCAACCATATGGCTGACATGACACGGCTGGTGGCTCTGGTGCCTTATTACATTGACTTAATTGGTCGTTACAAACTCAGTTCACAGGTTTGTTGATTTTTTTCTTTAGTAGAGGTGGTAATCTGAGCAGTTAGAGCAATGGGCTAAAAGGGTTAAAGGGTCATTCATTGGTATGGGTTGAAATTTTAGACTACCTGGATTCGGTTGACTTGAAACGCTTTTTCCAAAGTTCATAACTTTTCTAATAAAAGAAGTTAGTGTGCCAAATATGGTCACTATTTATAGGTTAGTTTTATAATAATTCAAACTTTGATTAATATGATTTAGGAAATTCTTACAAATTACCCTTTGTTATTTAGATTTCTTGATTTGACATGTCTTGACCCGTTAACATGACCCAAATCAACCCATTGTTAAGTTAATGGGTTGAAAGCCGAAGCAGCCAGATCAAAAGTTTAACAGGCGGAAACTCAAAATATTTAAAAATATATCCAAACTTTAACAGGCGCGGTCCAAAACCGAAGCAGCCAGATCAAAAGTTGCACAGGAGGTGTACAAGGAACTTCAAAATGAAAGGCAAGAAGCGTTGCAGCGAAAGAAAGCGGAAAGGAGAAAGATGATGGAGGAGGCCCAATCGAAACTTAATGCTGAGGCCCTTCGTAAGAAAGAAGCAAAAGAACGTGCTCGACAACTCAAGAAAGCAATGCCCAAAATCAAGATGTCTCGTGGAGCCTAAAATTTTTAATCTTTTGGATCTTTATAGCATTATCACATTACATTTAGGCTCAGCCATTCAGGTTAAACCTAGTCTCCCCTCCATTTTATAACTTTCAGTCTTTTTCTTTAGTAGAAACGTATCTATTCGCCATCATAAGTACACCTTTGAGTTGTTTGATTCCTAGAGTTGGATACCTGGATCAGTATCAAATACACGCACGCCTTTGTGGATTTGTTGTTTAATATTTCTAGTCAGTATGCAGGGAAGCTCTATAGCTGTGATCATATGGTTGTAATTTTTTTGAGAGTAGGAGAAGAACAACTTTTCTGTATGTAAGGAACGAGTTAATGTGTCGTTACACGTAGGTTGTGTTGTACTGCAATGTGGGAATAAGAAATTGTATTGGTATGAAGACCTATATGAAATATTTATTTTGAACGGCTAAATTGAAATATAAAGAAGCAGCCATTAGTTGACAAATGGCTAAATCTTACTTGAATCTGATTTCTGCAAAATTCGAATATGATTTCTGCAGAATAGGTATTCTATTTTTCCTGTAATGGTCCGTTGTTAAAGTTACTTAAACACTGTTAATTTTTTTCGAATTTCAACTAATGTTTTAAGGCTTTTAATTGGAAGGAGGATATGAGTCAATGTGTGTAAAACTTACCTTGAGTTGGTGCCCCAAACGACGAACTTTGAACATCCAATTACGGCACCTGATTGAAGACCGTTTCGTCGTTTGAAGCACCTATTCAAGGTAAGTTTTACATCAATTGACTCCTATTCTCCTACCGATTGAAAACCTTGAACTTCAGTTTGAAATTTGACAAAAACTTAACAGTAGACATTGTAGAAAAAATAGTTACAAATTGAGACTAACACAAGCAATTTTAAAAGTTGAGATTAATATCGACCAATAAACCAAATTTCGAGTTACTAAAATCCAATATCCCTTCTAATTATCAATTTTTCATCCATTTTTTTATTTGATTTGATTAATTTCTGTGAATTTAGAGTTTTGAAAGCTTTTGCCAACACGTGTTTAGCTGTTTGCTGTATTAATTCAGGGTGTTAACGACTTAACGGTATCAATTTGGAAATGATAAACCAAACCTGTTGGATGCTGACTGGACCAAACAATTGGTGTATAAAACCGAATAGTTATAACTCAACAAAAAGCAAGCAAGTAATAGCAATAATTTTTGCAATAAAAATCAGTAGTGTCCCCTTACAATTACAATTGTATGTGAATACCCTCAACTTGACCAATCATTGGACCTTTCCAACTGCTAACCAGCCCCTTTGAGTGATTGCAACAGCTTTTAAAGGCAGAGTCGATTGCATGTTAGTAATTACTCGACCGCATGTTAGTCATTACTCGACGAAAGGACTAACGCCAAAAACAATTACAATGTGTCCTTACTTTTGAGGGGTATAATCTTGATTTCTCATGTGAGTTCTCATTCACCCAAGGCGATGACGACAAAAACATCATTAAGACACCACTTAACAAGCTTATCCTTGTCTACAGGATTTATTACCGCTCGCTCTGCTGCTGCCAAACGATACCCTATAACGATTTCATGCCTTTCACGGCCCCTGACCATGATATCATAAAAACACACTTCTTCTTGATCATACACATAGAATTCTGCTGGTTTAATACACATTTCATTTCCCTGCAAAATGGGTATGTCGGTCAATTGGTTAGGGCAACAAGTTAAAACAAGCAACTCTAAGTACATTATGCATCTTCTATGACTGATTAGCAGGTCATATATTATACTATTTCAATGATAATATAACTTTTTAAACAAAATGATTTATGTCTGACCTTAGTTTTAGAAAGCGTGAAGCACTCTGAGGCATTTAGGCCGCGAAAACCGAGAAGTAAGGCACTAGGTTAAGTATCTACAACCAAATGCTGGATTTCTATCATCTTTTTACCTATTGACCTAGCTTTGCATCAGGTGAATAACTCATAATTTTAGTCGTAAGCCTCTCGAAAGTCGCTATTTCTAAATTTTGAAAGCAACCCATCCTAATTCGGACCTAAATGTGCAAGAAGCACCACCTCCCTGAGGCGCGCTTTTTAAAACCAAATGTTTGACGCGTTTAGATATGAAACATAATCATTATTGACTCATTCATAAGCAGATAAGTGAAAGTTAGTGACTGGTACCTCCTCTGCAAAGAGTTCCTCAAGGACACGATTTATCTGTTTATCTTCAGCTACCATTGCTAGAGCCATGCTCACAAGCTCATTTGATAGTACATAATCACTAATTTTGGTCACGGAAACAAGGTTCCTTGTCCTAGAATCCAAGATCTCGCTTATTATTATTGATTTGTTAGAAGCTTGCTGCATCTCACGAATCCAAGAGCTATGAGAGAATCCAGAAACACGGAGTGGCGTTGAGCTTGTATCTTTATTTGGAAGACGCTTTGACTGCAAACATTGATCGAATAAACATCGTTACAGGTGACCCTTCTGATAATTATTCACCTTCAAGATAACAAAAGTTTAATCACAGCACCTGAATGTCTCGGATAAGGAGCAGGGTAGCTAGCGATCGTGAGTCCGAATGTACAATTGAGTCTTCTACAGATTCATCTGCAAGAATTAGAATCTGTACTAAGGAGTTAGTAATTAGCAATGTCAAATTTTCTTTCCACATTCAAACCTCAGATTCTAGTAGAGAATTATTGACTATTTTAACCCACCTGACCGGTTCTCATTTGACCTATGTACTTTACCTGATGTTTGTCTAATAATCCATTTGACTCACGATTAACATAAACTTATTCCGGCCCGTATTTTAAGATTACGGGCTGCATAAACTGTCTTTGGTTAAATGGTTTTCTTTTTAAACGCAGAGAAAGGGATCTTACAGAATCAAATGTCTCCAAGGGTAGAGTCTCCAAATGCTTTTTGATGACCGCATTCCCTACACGGTGTACAAGTTTAATGTTAACAAGACCTGAAATATCAAGTCCTCCATCCACTAATTTTCTTTCTCTCTCCTTCTCCAACACTTCATTAAACATCCATAACTCTGAACCCGGAGCCAAGAATGCCTCTAAAACCTGGTACATAACAGACAAAAGAAAATTTTGTAGGAAGTAAGAGCGTGTCACCAAATTACAAAAGAGTTAATCTATATAAGTAATTTACCATAATCATATCATCAATATCACGTCGCCAACCACAAAATAGTATCTTTTCAGGATATTTAGGCGGATCCACCTTTTTGGGGAAGAGACCTCTGCGTAGCTGCAATAGACATAATGATTAAGAGCATAACCAGACCTTTATGTTACATTAAAAAACCTTTATGGACAAAATGCAAAGATAACAAGAAAAACACCTAGAAAAAGGAAGCAACCATGCACTTTGATTCCATATATTTAGGTATTTATATTAAGTTTACTTTCTAAAGTGTCTTAATGGCTTTAAATTAATACATGGTTTTGAAATACTGACCTCTGGTAAGGGGCCAGGAGAATATGTGTCATCATCCTCAGCTATGACAAGTATTTCATCACCCTCTTTTAATATATATTCATCATTGGGATTTATATTTATCTTTCCACCCTCTGAAGCAACCTTTACACCACAAGGGATGGCATCAGGAAAGGAAATGAGTACATCTTCAAACCGCAAACCATCCAACTGGGGCCACCTTTTGATATAGAACTCGGCATTTTCAAACCCAAGTATGTCTTCCCATATCTGGAAAAAAAAAGAAGTTATAATTGCTCTACTGCAAGAAACATATCTAGCATTTTGCTTGACTACCTGTGCCAGGCCAGGCTGCAGAGCACACTGTATCATTAACCGTCCAATCACATCATGTGCAACCACAGTCTCAATTAGTTCTCCACCGACAAGCTTCACCAAAGGTTCATTATCAAGATCACTCATCTCAACAACAACATGACCCCTCAGCCCCTCTTTTACTCCAGTAAGGCTAAGCACAACCCTCAAGGCACGCGCATCACTCTGAGGATGTCAGAAAATAGAATATTAAAACCATTTAGATGAAGAACAAAATCTTTTAAGTAAGAGATACCTGATCTGCATTTTCATCTGCTGCAAGTACAATTATAGCACGCGCCTTTGAAACGGAAACCTTTTTCAAATCAGCAAGTATAAGAGGACTACCACTTCTGCATATTACTGAAGTGCCCATAAAACTAAACTCAAGTTTTGCTATATCCATTTCCATCTCCTCTTTATCCCTTTCAGCCAGAACAACAACCACACCACCACCAATGCTCTTATTTGCTATTGCCAGTTGCTTTAAAAGTGAACCCTGTAATCAAAATGAAGCTAGAACGTAAATCTTCTGAGCAAAACAAGAACACATAAAAACTAAACGCTTACCAACTTATCACTCCATCCAAGAACGAGTATGTGGTTGCTTTCAATTACTTCACTTTTCCCTTTTCGCAATGAATCTACCTTCTCTGAGATAGCATCCGAAACTAGCCCTAACATCATTGCAAATATCAGCATCCCTCCTGAACTTATAGAGACCGAAACAATTCTTGGTCCAGTGCCAACCCTATCTGCATGATTTCCCGAATCGGCCACAAATGTCCAAGAAAGCCAAAGGGATTCTGCAAGGCTACCATCACTAACGGCATATAGCGCCAACCCACCAAATGCTATGAGAAAGATAGTTGCAAAGAGAAGTGCAAGTAACTTTGCATAAGGGTAGATAGAGAAGCACACATCCACCATATATGCAATTCTTTTCTTTAATGGAACTTCCTCTTTGTTGTTCTTGGACAGCTTTGATATATTCTTGATCCGGGGAAGAACATCAAGATATTTGTATAATACAAAAGGTGTAAGAAGAGTAAATAGAACAGTGTACAGAGCAACGGTTCGACTGTCGGTATTGCCAATATACACAAACGAATCGTCATTCTCATGCTCCAAAATGTCAATGTTTTCATCATTGTGATTGTCCTTATTCCTACAAATTCTAAGAAGATTAGAATTCTTTTCCTGCAAGAAGGTTACTCCTTATCATTAAACAGCTTTTAACAAATTCACCTATTCTTGCAAAGTTCATAATGTTAACTTCAATAACAAATGACTAGAATGAAAGCAAGACACCACCTATTCTTGCGAATTAAACAGCATCATTTTATTAGGGATAGCGTATTTTAGCTATTTTGGTGGTGTAATTGTTGATTTAAAACATGAAATCGCAGGTACTATCAACTGCTATTCGCTATGTAGCATATAGGTAGTTTGTGGCTATTGACAAGTATGGTTCCTTTACATTCTCTGTAACTATATTTTCTTTCCTTGACCAATTTGACCTAAGCAACGCTATATCTTAGTGGATCATAACAGCAAGATCACTAGTTGAATGTTAACCAAATTTCCAAAAACATTGAAAGTGATGCAAATCATGTAAGCCACAATCAATCACAGTAAAAACATGACTATAGAAGATTGAAAAAAGAGATGCATATCAATTCAATACAAACCTGAAGCTGTGTGACTTCATTTCGCAAGGAAATTGCATAACATCCAAACACTAAACATAAAACCAGCAGCAGAAGCAGCTGCAGTAAGAAATAAACATGGCATAATCAGACACTAAACATTAAAAATGATGCTCCAATGAATATAAATAAACTCAATTGTTCACAACCAGGTTACGACGCATGAATGAAGTTGTGATCCTGGCAGTTTTAGGAGATGAGATCACTGAAGACGAAGAAGAAGTAGAAATCACTGGCTTAACAACACTCCCCGATCTCCTCTCTAACTCCGTCGCCATTTGATTTGTACGAACCAGCTCCATATCACTTCCCCCTAAAGTTTTAGGCATCGAAGCGCTTCGAACTGGAGATGACAGAGGCGGTTGTTTCCTTAACGACTTAGACGCAGAAGGTTTAAGAGCCGTGAGACGGTTCCGAGAAGTGTTAGGTCCAAGGAAAGATGGATAGACATAATCACGATCAGAAAAAGCCAAGGTTTGACTATCGGTGGTGGTGGTGGAGGTGTCGGAGGATGAATCAAATGATCGTCGAGGAGACCAGGTGGAGGTTGAAGACGGTGCTGGTGAGTCATTGAAGCGGCGTACGGCGGGGAAGAGAGGGCCGGGGAAGTGAGCGGTGGTTGAATCGGAGATCGTTCTTGATTTTTTGAGGAGAGGACGACGTTCAGGTGGCGGTGAATCGCCATTGTTATTGTTATTGTTATTGGTGTTGTTGGACATAATGAGTAATAATTTTCTCCGGATCTTCACCGGAATATTTCTTTGTTTTTTCTGTTTCTCAGACACATGCTGCTTGCTACTTGCACTCTGGTTTTATCACAGGCGGGGAATTTTTATTACAGTTTCAAAGTTTGTGTTTTCACCTTGGTCAATAAAAAACATGCAATAAATTATGGGACCGTCTATTTTCACACCTTGTTGGCTGACCAGCCATCCATCTAACGGCCCGTTAGATGCTTAACGGGACGTTAGATAATATATTAAATGTAACGATCGTTATAAGTGTAACGGGCGAAGCATAAAAAACATAACGGTCGTTACAATTTTAACGGACATGAATATCTTAAAAATTAACATCTGAATAATGACCGTTAAAAGTTTCAGGGACTAATAGACACCAAACTCACGGCCGTGAGCTTGATAACGGCTGTTAAAGTGTTGGTTAGGCAATTAATGTTCGTTACATGCTTAACGGTCTTATGAAACACCCTCTTAACGGTCGTTACATATATAACAATCGTTATAGACTGATAAATGAATGACCCAAAGCCTGCAAAACTAGCACCAATCAAATCGTAGTTTTTTTTTATAGTTTATAACGACCGCTAGAATCATAACGGGCCGTTAAAGGTACTGTAAAAAGTTACAGTCTTCAATTTTTGAAAATTACTGTTGTGACGATCGTACTTGGTTTTCACTTAATGAACAACAACGATCATACTTGGTTTTTACTTAGTGAACAGCAACTTTCGTTTTCATTTCACCTGTTTACTTCAACAAAAACTCTTATACTTCTACCTTCTTTCACAAACAGTTAAAAAAATGTCTTTCTGGGACAGTAATTATATTTTTAGCGGTGAGAGTTCTGACTCTTATGTTGGCGAGGGTTACAACCCTGACAGTTATTAGGGTTACAGCGGTGAAGACTATTACTCGGGTGATAGTTATCAATACTTTGGTGGTGAAGAAAATTACGAAGGTGGTGCTGACGACTCAGTCAACGGTGGCGGTGACGACGATGATAACGGAGGTAATGAAGGCGGGGATATCTCCAGTAATAGCCCTTCGAAGAGTTTATAGGAAACCAGTCAAGTTTTTTTATATGATCTTCAGCTATAACATAGTTGTCTGTGCTGAAGATATTCAGCTGGTAGAGCCACTTGTTAGAAAACTGTATTTTAGTATATACAGTTTCAGCATATAGACTTAAGCAGACAAAACTTGATTACACAGACTTTAGCAGATGTTATATGTAATCTTTTGTAGTGTTTTGACTTGTGTCTTGTTATAACTTCATCATTCACACCCGAACACAATGTTAGGTGTATGATGTAACTTGAATGGAATGAATAGAATTATAACAATAAATTCTTTTAAACCTTATATTTTTATTATCAGTTGCATATTTATTCGTGTAAATACCTTAATTGCATATTTCTCAATATAATAAAACATTTCACATTTCTCCATTGTTATTAAAATTTTATATATATGACACAATTACCCTTCTATGATTTAAAAAATTCTAACAAAATAACAAAAAAAACCCACATATAGTTTCAGATTCACGTTACTAATTTTTCTTCCTCCCTTCACAGTCGTATTTCAAAGGAAAGCAACGGTTTACATTTGTTTTTTGTTCCACATGACATAAAATATGTGTTTCATTTCTCGGTTTACATTTGTTTTTTGTTCCACATGACATAAAATATGTGTTTCATTTCTCAATCAAAATCGATTTTGTTCAAGTTTGTAGTGATTCCTCAATCAAAATCTATTTTGCTACCCTGTTTGATTTCAATTTTGCATTGATTCTATGGTACTTGAGATCATTTGAGAGATGAAATTATAAGTTTGATATTTTTTGATTTATGTATTTTATTATAAGTATAAGATCAGAGATGGAAAAAAATGCAATCTTATTTAGTGCAATATAATTTAAGTTTATTTCGACTTTGTACTCTTCAAAAGTGTTTCTATACACACTCCCTTCATACTTATTACATCTCTTTAAAAAAAACTTTTGAAACTTATTAAAATATGCACCCAAACTTTTATTGTTCTTATTCCTTGAAAAATCGTGTTCCACAACATCTCTAAATATTCAATTATTTACCGTTTAATTTTGTATTTCGATTTTGATTTTGTATCAAAAAGCATCTTTAAAGTTATGTTTATACAATAATGATAAAATAGTTCTAACAATTTAAGTACAACTAAATAAGGGTAATTTAGTCATTATATAATTTTTTAATAATTTAAAATAGATATATTTGCAAATTAAATAGTTTTTATGGAGAAATATGCAATTACTAGATTAGTACCCGTGTACTACACGGATTTTAGTTTTATAGGTTTTAACTCAATTTACATATCAAATTTATTTTTAACATATCTCTTATTAAACCGATTTGGATATTTACAAATATATTCATATAAAAAATCATATGTTACAATAAAGGATATGATTTATAATAGTTGGTAAAATTTTATTGGAACATATCGGGTTAGGAGATAATTCATGATAATTGTTAATTTTTCTATTTGAACATATCAAGTTATGAGATAATTAATGATCATAGGTAAAACTTTAATTTGAACATATCGGGTTAGGATAAATCATAATAATTGATAAGTTTTTTTATTTGAACATATTAGTTTAGGAGATAATTCATGATACTTGGTACATATCGGGTTAAGATATAGATCATGATAATTGGTAAATTTTGTATTTGAACATATCGGGTTAGGAGATAATTGATGATAATTTGTGAATTTTTTATTTAAACATATCGGGGAATTTCGAATATGGAGCATACCATGACCCGTTTAAAAATTCTCCATCAAATTAATTTAGAACATGACACCTAAGCAAAATCCTATGTGGAGTAGTTAAAATGGTGACATGTAAATGAGTTACTAAATTATTAGAATATGTAGATGTAGATTGTTTCCGATCAGAAAATACGCATTTGAAAGGTCTAAAAGGGGGAGATTTGTTTTATGTAACTTTTGTTTTACGTTTACTTTGCTTCAGCGCCTTTGTTTCTTCTACATTCAAACCTTGTTTTTCTTTCTTACGTTAAATTTCCTTCAAGACTTGTAAAACAAAACTAACTGATTTTGAAAATAATGACACTCTCATTCTCATATACAAATATATTATTTGAGTTTAAATCAGTTGGTGTTATCCTGCGTAACAGGGTAGCCGATCCCATGTCGTCTAGTCGGAAAAGCAACAAACAATGCACTTGAAATGATACCAGCACCAATCGGAACAATGTCCAGCACCTCCTGTGTTTCATGTCCCGGACTCGGATAAAAGCAGCTCACCACGTTCCGATCCCTCAATGCCACTGCACTAAACACCATAACCGAAAGCACCGCATGCAACCAATCAATGAACCTCAACCGGTACTTTCTCAAATCAGGCACGTTTTTTAGATCATTGTAGTCAAAAAGCCACATCCCTTGGAATGTGGCAAACCCATAATATATCTGACCGTCCTCGTCGGACTTAAAACTGTCGGTAAAGCAAGCAAGGAAGCATGAGACAGCCAAGAGGACTAGAAGGACTGCGGTTAATGAGCGTGTTGTGGAGTCACACGAGCCGTTGTTGGTGAAGATTGGTGTGAGGACTTGGAAGACTAAGAGCGTGCCCGTTGGTAGGAGTTTGGCTAGGTTGGCAGTGTTGGTTAGGGTCTGGGAGAGTGCTGATGGTTGTTGTGAACGGGACAATGGTGGTTCCACGGTGGTCGTCGTGGTTGTGGTGGCTGGTCTAGCTCGTAAAGACATGTTTTGAAGATAGAAGAAAATAATGAGTTGTGACAAATTTATAGAATTTGAAAAGGTTGGTTGTTAAAAGGATTTATATATTATTTTGGCGTGTGGGACTTGTATGTACCTAAACCGATAAGTATGTATCTTAATATCAGAATAAATATTAGATGCCAATAAATAAAATGATGTAATTGGCAAGTGGAGATGCTTTTTAGGTCGGTAATTAGACTTGGGAACGTGACAATGGTGTTGAGGTTTCTTGTACGTTTTAAATTTGTTGGGATATCATTAGTCACGAAGAAATATAGGGCCTGATATGCTCTTTTTGCCAGACCTAAAACCGTATCCTCACTTTACTACACCTAGACGTAAAGCCTCTCCTACTGGGCCACCAACTCAATTTACAACATTCATACGAACATGAAAGATTGATCCCACACAATTGTAGAGTGTTTTTATGATGCGGAAACTAATACAAACATCAATTGATAACATAAACAAACATGAATCATGATGAATAGTAGCTGGAACTATCAATGAGGGTTAATTGATCAGAAAAGCTCGTTCATACAAGTACGGATTTAAAATGTTTAAAGCCGATTATTAGCTTGGCATACTATTTATAGTACATCAACTAAACTAAGATTAGAGATAAGCGTATAAAAAAGCCAACCACCTGCCAATTGACCCAAATATGGCCTTTAAGCTCCGTGTGTCCGTAGACTCACCTGAATGTTGAAACTGACCCAAAGCCAATTTGACCCAAACATGGTCATTTAGCTAAATACCTAAGTCCGACCCAACTATGTAATTGAAGCGTTGAATCGTAGCCTTGTTGATTCAGAACATAAAGTCAGTGATAGATTGGCACTTGGCGAATCAACCACTTGCTCAATGATTAAAAAAAACAGAATGAGTCAACTACTACTCTTCAGGACACAATACCAACATCTTACAACGTTTCATGATCATGGTTAACATATATAAATAAACCAAAACTGAGGTAAGTTTATTGCGTACCTAAATCAAAACTCACCAAGTTGAGGATTTTTGTTTCAAGGGAAGTGCTCTCCAGCCAATATCCTTACGGTAAAAGCCTCCTTCCCATTTGATCTCTTCAACCGCTCTGTAAGCCCTGTCTCTTGCTTCTTCAAGATCTTTGCCCTTTGCAGTAACACCCAAAACTCGACCTCCAGTTGCAATATAATTTCCATCTGCATCAACAGCTGTACCCGCATGAAATATTTTAACACCGGGGGCTGCTACCTCTGCTTCTTCAAGGTTTTGAATCTTGCTTCCTTTTACATAACTTCCAGGGTAGCCATTGCTAGCCATCACCACCACCATGGCTGAACCAGGGGCCCATTCCAGAGTCACCGAGTTTAACTCACCTTTACAAGCAGCCAGAAGGACTTGTGCTAGATCAGACTCCAAACGAACCATCAGCACCTGTTTCAATAGGCAGCTGTAATAAAACTAGTGTTTGGATTTTCTTTTACTCTCCGAAGACGTAATTATTAGACTATAAAAAAATATTCGAAGTATTTTAAAAATTAACCTATATTAAGACAAAAAAGAAAGAAACATGTGATACTGCACGAATCAAATTAGGTTAAAAAAAGAGGTAAATAGGTGAATTTCTTATATAATTGATCATCTAAACCTTATTATTTGATCATATAACATAATCAGGATAAAACATTAATAATCAGATAAACAGTTCTAAAACACAAATCCTAACACCCCCTTGGAAGCGATCATAGGAGGTTGAATTGTGAAAACCTTCCATCTTCAAGAAATAAGTTGACATTTTGTATTATAAATACAAACTAGAAGTGAAACGTAGCTTACCTGGCATTCTGGATCCCCAAACCGCACATTGTACTCGATAAGTTTTGGTAATCCAGATTTCTTCTCAATCATAAGTCCAGCATACAAAACTCCTACAAATTTGCAGCCCTCTTTTGACATCCCTTTGACAGTGGGAAGGATTATAGATCTCATGACGAGTGATTGAAGTTCTTGGGTCAAAACAGGTGCAGGACAATATGCCCCCATTCCACCTGTGTTTGGACCTGTATCCCCATCACCGACCCGTTTATGGTCCTGTGCAGATTCTAATGCCAGGGCGTTTTCACCATCAACAAGGGCAAAAAACGATGCTTCTTCACCTTCCAAAAATTCTTCAACAACTATGGAAGAACCAGCCTCCCCAAATGACCCATTTACAAGGATAGTATCCACAGCTTCAAATGCTTCTTGCAGCGTCAAAGCAACAATTACACCTTTTCCTGCAGCCAGCCCATCTGCTTTAACAACAATGGGAGCCCCTTGTTCCTTGATATATTTCTTTGCAGCTAATGGGTCTGTAAATGTTTCATACTGCAATAAAACTGGTGTATGAAAATGACCAACTTCTACATTAAGATGTATTTGCATAATATGCCAAACGAAACAAACATTTGGAGAAGGTGTAAATTTAAATAATCAGAATCGGATAAGCAGGAGAACTAAAACAGGTGGTAGGAGGTGTTTGAAGTTGTAAATGTGTAATAAGCAGATAACAATATTCCGATCATTTAAGAATTAGCATATGCGACATTCTTGTAAAAAAGGTACCGAGTAAATCTTTCTAATTGGGCTAGTAGAATGAGTGATTAGGTACTTCAATTTACCCTTTGATGATAATTCTATTGCAGCTGGTTTAAAACTAATAACTTCATCCCTTAATGATCAGATTTTAGAAGCATGACATGTTAAAAATAAGTTTAAAAATGCAAATCCAAACACCCTGTAATTTTAGCACACAAACAGACTCGAGAAGAGTATGGACCTTAGCCGTTGGAATTTCATATTTGTCACATATACTCTTCATAAAGTTCTTGGAACCTTCCAGAGCAGCAGCTTCTGATGAAGGACCAAAAGCATGTATGCCAGCTTTGAGAAGATCATTTGTAAGACCTGAAACCAGGGGAGCTTCAGGACCCACAACAACAAGTCCGACTCCCCACTTACGACAGAAAGATATCACCGCTGAGCTATCAAATACATCAAGATCTTCAATACAGGTGGCATCCCCTGAGTTGGAAATACCAGCATTTCCAGGGGCACAGAAAACAGCATCACAGGATTGAGACCGCTTCAACGCATAACAAAGTGAATGTTCTCTTCCCCCACCACCAATCACCAATACAGAAATTCTTTCTTCTAGAATGCGAAACAAAAAAATATAATTAACTGAAAATCAAATAAGATACTTTTAGTTATTGTGTTCGTTTCTCACCGGAGATGCTATGATCTGAAGAAACACTGTTGAAAATGGTAGTGTAGGATTGATAGCGATTTAAACCACGATAATACTGGGAGACACAAAACTTTGACCATTTAAAGTTCCTGGGCTGCTGAAATAAGAGTTGAGAAATTTTGTTTGGGAACTGCCTCTGAGACACTTCAGGCAAGCGGCCTATTTTCATGGAAGCTCCGAAATTATGTGAAACGCAAGCCATTTTAAGTACTTTCGAGGACAATCTACACAAAGGGAGACAAAATATCACGGATGAATGCAGAAAATGCAAATATATAAACATAAGTAAACATCAAGAGCTGGTTTCCTAGTAAGATCAAGGGCTCCAAATTCATCTTGCTATAATGAGATACTTCGTTTTTTTTAACAGCAACACCTTGATTTTTAAGGAGAAATACACCACATCTGCCCATAGCAGGATTTGAACCCAGAACCTAATGCTCCTAACACAAAGCGTGTTACCAATGGAATTAGTGTCCCACAAAAGTTACAGACCTATGTTGAGTTGTTAAAAGATACTCAGGAAGCATATTTGCTTTCATAATGCATACAAGTAAGTGGTTATCATAGCATATTACTGGTTTGTTATGTTAGTTTGTTGAACAAGTATAACATACTATAACAGTATAACCACCTAGTGTTTATAAGGCTACACCAATCCACTGTATACAGTCAATTTTGGGCATCAAGTTAGCTAATTTTCAACTTCATATAAGATATAGAAATTGAAGGAGGATGAAAAAAACAGCAACAACAATACCAACTGTAACTGCCCTAAAAATTCAACTCTTGTAATCAGGATAACTTTTGAAGGTAAATGCAAGATCAAATACTCAATAGATTGAATTTGTATACAGATATGCAAGAGTTTAAATACAGAAAGTTTAAGAAGGAAGATATGGCATGCAAGATGAAACAAAACAAAAAACGAACCACAGCTGTGGGCGGAGAGATGATACCACGTCCTATTCGCTGTCACCGAGGTTAAACTTCAATTGTACGTTGTGCATATATGGTAGTACTACAGCAACAAAACGCTCGATTGTTTGGAGTGAGCAGAGTTCACAACTTATATGGCTGTTTGTTTACCTCTTAATGGTTCAGTTCAGTGCTTAACCATTCAGTATTCAGCATTCAGAGCGTTTGTTTCAGAAAAAAATAACCTCTGAATGGTTCAGTTAAGTGCTGAATGGTTAAGAGACTGAGAGATGCTGAATGAAACTGAATGGAGCATATACTAATTTTATACTCATCTGAAGTTGTACCTTAACATCCCTTTTATTGATGGAACCTCTTAATAGTTCAGACCTCTTAACCATTCAGTACTTAATGATTCAGATTTTGCCAAACAGCCCCATATTTCATTTGCTAACATTTGTATTAACCGTGCTGTTTACGGTCAATAACACTTGCTAACTCCACCTAAATATTTAAACTCTTTACAAACTTAAAATTTTTAAAATGAGTCATTTATATTCTTTGGTTATTTGACTGTCAATTAATCTTTATTTGAAATAGTAAAATATAAAATATATTTTTTTACATAAAAAAGAAACACAAACTATTTTCAACCCTAGGTTTTCAATTATACTAACATCGGGCACACCATATTTCATTCATAAACATTTTCAAACACGATTTTTAGGGCGAACACGATTTTCAATTCCGGAATGAAGACACTGATTCACGAAGTTGTTTTTCAGTTGTTGAATGTAGATTGATTCACGAACCTGTTGTCAATTCCTTAACTGTTTGAACAAAGACGCTGGTTCACGAACTTGTTGTCAAGTCTAAAATGCAATGTTTTGAAAACCGGACCGGACACTGAACCGTTATTTTAATTTTAATGGTTGGACCGGTCGGACCGCGGTCAGACCGGGGTTGGACCGGGGTTGGATAATTGTATATTTATCAAAGCAATACCATAAGATTTTCAATTTAGACACAACATAAGTTCAATAATATTAAGTTATACCATATAAGTAATAATCCAAACAAGTTCTAACGCCAAGAATCACCAAAAAATCATAATTTAAACAAGTTTTAACGCCAAAATAATACGAGTTCTTCATCTTCATCACTTAAAAAATCAACATATTGACTTTCATTACAAAAAACACAAATATAAATAGATGTAAATATAAAATCCATGAAAATCAAAACATAAAAATATATATTTTATGACTGACCCGGTTCAATATCGGTCCGGTTCCGGTCCGACCGGACCGGTTCGTACGGTTCGAAGCGGTTCAGAAACATCAATCAAACCGTGTCTAATTAAACCGGGATTATTAAAAAAAGCGGTCCGACCGCGGTCCGACCGGTCGGACCGGCCGGTTTAAAAACATTGCTAAAATGTGGAGGATTAGAGAAAATGATCAAACTTTTGACTACTCTTAGCATATGGTACATGAATTTTTGGTTACTTTTACAAGTTTTTACTTTTTTAGTGTTAAATTTTTTTAGTATTGTTTAAATCGGTTTGTGTTCATATTAACGTAAGTGTAAAATTGCATTGCAGATGATAAATCAACATCATTTCATTATAAATCTTTCATGGAGGTAAATTTTCAAAGTCTCCTAACATGGAATTTTATATGAATAGTGAGATAAGTTTCATTGTTGATGTTAATTTGTATGATATTACTCTAAAATTGTTGAATGGGATGGTTAAATGCATAGGGTATCCTTTTGATATGAAAATTTTATACCAATTTAAGGAGCTTTTATGTTTGGTTGAATTTTAGACTTAAATCACTAAAAAAAGTAATAAAAGGATATAAGACTATAGAAGTTTATGTTGTAAAAAGTATGAAAAATGATAAAGGTAGTTCTGATGATATTGTATATCAAAATAATCGGATGCATGAAAAAAATGAAGATGTGGACAGAGGTAATTTTTACGGTTGTGTTAGGAATGAAAATACGTGATAGTGAAAGCGAATATTCAGATGTTTACCATGATAATTTTGACAGTCAAAGTAATGATGAGACAACAATTTTAAAACGTACAAGTAATATTGTTAGAGGTAAAAAGGAAAAGGAAAAGCATAGGTGTTGATGAATCGGTTAAACCATTCTATATTGATCGATTAATATTGTTAGATATGCAAAGTAGTGTAAAATTTAAGGGGCTAGGTGTGAAGTTGAGTAGCGAAGAACCCAAAAAACCTAATAAAAGAAACATCATACCCAATTGTCCTTGGTCAATTCATATTTCAAGATCTAAACCTACTAATAATTGGTGTGTGAAGACCGTCTCTTGTGACTATTTAATTAGGTTTTTCAAGGGTTAAATGTATATTTCCCCCTTCAAAACCATTAAATGCATATTTCCCCAACAAAAAATCAATTGCATATTTGCTCTTATAAATCATTTTAATTTGCAAACCTATTTTTTAATAATATTATATATGCCATTGACATTTTTAGTTAACTAATATTCAATTAGAAGGTGTTTATAAAGGTAAATATGTAATTGTTTCTTTTTTCTAAACAACTCCTATTCTACCATTACAAGCTACCTATACCGCTATACGGACATCTTGGAGGAGGCTTGATTGATAGTGTAATTAACTTAGATATTGCTCTAAGGCCTTAAATGTTTCGGGGCCTCAAATTTATACAATTGTTTTATATTTTATGTAATGGCTACAATTAATAGCTTGAGTTTTATATGGTTTCTACAATTAATAGCTTGAGTTTTATATGGTTTCTATAGCTCATTTTGATTTGTTTGTATATATTTTTTAATATTTTTTAACAATGTTTAAAACTACTATTAATATTCAAACGAGCCTTCCTAAAATCCTAAGATGAGATACCAACCGTTTATACTGATTTTAACTTTCTAAGCCTTAATATGATTAGGTGTTTGGTTTATTTTTTAGGCCCAAGAACCTAATGGTCCCGAAACCGATTAGATGGCCAGAGCCAAAACCCTAGTTTATTTGTTATTTCATTTTTTGAACTTCAAATTATTTTATTTTTTTCCACTTGTTTCACCTCATGTCTGAGACTAGAACTTACAATCATTTGGTTAATGACCATACACATTTGCCACTAGATTAAGCTAGTCGTTGTCACACCCCTAGTTATTTATAACAATGGAATTTGGGAAAAACCAAAAGAAGCCTCAAAATTTTACTTCGTTTAGGGCCCCGAAAACAATTGAGCCACCCCTATCTTGCAAGATTTAAATCCTTGATCTTTTGAATAAAGGTGTTGTGGACGGGTTTAAATGGTTAATAGAAAATACAAAGAGACATTTCAGTAAAATAAAGTAAAAGAAGCAAACGTAGCAACTGAAAAAGCTTATATAAGTAACGTAATAATGTTACAAATATATATCTCTAATATAATCCATTTTTTCCGAAATTTAACTCTCTGATGCAATAAACAGAGATGCTTTTGCCTTGCTGAGGCTGACTTTGTATATAGTGTAACATTGTATATAATAAAGCATTATGAGTAAGAACAAAAAACCTACCTCTGACTTGTCAGCATCGAAGCAGTCTAAAAAGTTTAACCAATCGCAACGATCATGAAAAACGCCAAGATGGTTTGTAGCTGCAGATACCACAATCGACCACTACAGTTCATACGCCACTTTGTTCCTCAAGTTTCAGTTATTATGTTTCAAAGGCCAATTTGAAAGTTGAAAGGAATTTCTGGTGACTGAAGATTTAGATGCAGATTCTGGTGTAGATGAGAAATTTATAAGGCCGTATTCAGATTCCGTAGCAGACGATGGATGGTCGGTTTTTGAAATTTTGGGACATGTGTGCTTTCCGAGATAGGTGATATCAAATATTGACGGGTCTTCGCTTGATCTTTGAACTTGTTTAGTTGCACTGCAACCATGTGTGTTTCGATATGTGCATCTGTAATATTCTCTGCAAATTTTACAATGTGGGTTTAGATAAACTACCAAATATGTATGAAATATGTGGTGTTAAAAAAATGTACGAAATATATATCAGAAAGTTCGTTAAATGGCATTAAGAGATAACCAAATCGTCAAATTTCCATTATTTCAAAATTTTGATTCGATGTAAACTTTTTAACCTTGACAACAGCCAAAAAATGTTCACAGCATCAGGTCGAATAGTAAGTTAACATGGATAAAGCCTACGCTATCATTTTTTATACCACTTTACAACGAAGTCATCCCCTAGGGTGTTTTAGTAGGAGTGCTAACAAATCGTTGAAACCTATTAAACCTCAAAATGAAGCAAGCTGGTTGGTTCGTTAAAACCTTAATTTATTATTTTCATTTTTGTAATATGGGGTTATGCATATGTATGATATGTTCATCTTTATCTTTTATAATGATTCAATATACAGTCCAGCAAATTTGAATCAGAAAAACAATTCAAACTACCCAAACTGCCAAAATAAACCATTCTAGCCGGTCCAGCCGACCCAACCAACCAGAGCGGTTGTTAGCGGTTCAGCAAGATTTTTCATTAAACAAAACTGTGAACAACCATATGTTAAACGAAATGTGAAAGCTTAAAGGTTTTTTCTGGGCCAAAAGAGACGATTATTGGAAACAGGAATAGGAACAAAGTTCGTTGTCTAAGGTTAAAGAGAAACCTGTGGTATTTAGCATTAAGGATTTCCTTTTGGCCATACTTCCTCCACATGTAACCGTCATTTGGGGGCACTTCAAGCCCCATCTCCAAGCTCACTTTCACTTGCTGCTTCCACTTGATGTTACTACTACTACTGCTTGTTCTGCATACCATCACTTGATCAATATGGTTATGCATCATGGAAGATCAATATTTTGAGCTAGAAAAATGGTGGGTTGGATCGACAGGGTAACTTTTAGTATAGCGGTTTTAAGAAAGTAGTAAGCATTAAAAAATAGATTAGTATTTGAAGCATATAATCTGAAGTTTTCAATAGAACGGCATCAAGAAATTAGTAAGCACTAGGTTTAATACCCGTGTGTAATTAATAATATTTATAAAAAAATTATAATCAATATGTTTAACAATTTGTAAATATTTAATATTTAAGGATTTGGCTCCATCAACTTATACATAATGAAAATTCCAATTAATTTTCCCTCATAAATTTCCTATTATAGAACAAAAAAATTTTCCCACCAAAATATTGCCTCCCTTAAAACTTTAATTTATGAGTAAATTGCAGTTTTGGTCCCTGTGTTTTGATACCATTAACAATTTTAGTCCCACCTTAACAGTTTTGGTCCCTGTGTTTTTATTTTCTAACAGAATTGGTCCCGAACACTAACTCCATCCAATTTTTCGTTAAGTTTCTCACACGCGCCCCACATCTAAAGGGTAAAAATGCCATTTCTCCCTCTCTTTTATCTAAGTCATCATGTAGGTTAATATTTTTATTTAGTCGTTTGTCAAAAAGAGCGAGAGAAATGACATTTTTACTCCGTATGTGAGAGAGACTTAACGGAAAATTAGATGGAGTTAGTGTTCGGGACCAAAACTGTTAAAAAAATAAAAACACAGGGACCAAAACTGTTAAGATGGGACTAAAACTGTTAATGGTATCAAAACACAAGGACCAAAACTGCAGTTTACTCTTAATTTATTAAATAGATTAAAAATAGACGTGTGTTTGGACCAAACTACCCATTGACGTGTTCATTTTTTAGCAAAACATTCAGTTTGATTGGCTACCCAAACCGACCCAAGAATCATGCATCTTTCCTTGGAACTGATATTAGATATGTAGAGCACAGACATGATTAATAACTTACTTCTTCCTAGAGGCATCTCTTTTATTAGAATCTTTGGTGTCTGAATCATCATTATATGACCCGCCATTTAACGGTTGTTGATACTCATATTCTGACCTTCTGATTTCTGCTCCAGCATGCTGTGACAGGGCCTCATCATCCGAGTTGGTGATGTTGTGAGTTGACAGCTCTTCTGTTTCATTAGAAGAAGCTGGCAAATTTAAATCTATCTCAAACTTCTTATGTTGTTCTCTACCTTTCTTTAACTTGCTGTCATACAGACACTGGTGATCGCCTGATGAGTTCAGATTCATCTGCAAAGCTGCTCCCCATATATAATAAGATCACTCATCACATAATTCAACTTTCTAACTTTTTTTTTACTTGAACGTTTAACGAACAAATAACATTCTACATTGAATATGAATGATTGGACCTCCTTAAACGAAATGAATTGAGCACGAATAACCTCCTAAAACATTCTACATTCAATATTTATGTTGGACATGCATTTATTAACAACATACTCTCAAGTTGATACTCTATCAAAGATAAGCTGTAAATGTGTATGAAATTAAAAACATAGCATTTGGTGTAATGATCAACCGGCACGTGAAACGGGACCATTTTGTGTCATGGTCAATCTGAAAATGTGTATGAGCATAAAATCAAAACTTACTACAGAAGAAAACCTATTTAATAAATCAAGGTTTTAGGGGCCACCAAGACCACTTTTGAGCGGGGGAAGGGCGGAATGGGAGGGAATATAGGAGAAAGAAAACTGAGCGTCATTCCGCATCTTGAACTGTGTTTTGTTCTTCCCCTAATATTCCGCCCTCTTTGCCGGAACTAAAATTACAGGAATATTGATTTCGCAATCAATTGTTCTCTTCTTTCATATTTCAGTTTTTTTATAAATAATTCATTCCTTAGTTATAATTGATTCATAAATTTAAATTTTGATTAAATATTTAATCTAACGTTTAGTAATTTTATTGAACTCGTCTCGTGTATGTAGGTAAGTAATAATTTAACTTCCTAAGTCTTTGTAACTTACCAAAATAAAATTAAAAGTTTATGCACTCTATATATAGAAACTCTGAATATCTATGATCTGCATAATAATTTATAGAAACTTATATCAAAGAATGTTTTTGTAATTTGCATGAATTATTGTTCCAGACAGCAAAATGATGATGAGACAAATCAAATGATTTGATCTTAAATTAGGACTGGATTTAAATCAAGTCATTTGAAAACAATAAGTATCATTTGAAATGATGAATAAGTAAGAACGAAACGAGTGCAAACAAGTTGCTGAACCTGAACAGGGACATAGAAAATATTGAAGAAAGTAAACAAAAATCGAAGAAGGTTATTAATTACAAAAAATGTCACCTTTGAAGACGAGATTGGCCGGAAAATTAACAGAGGAACCAAAGATGAAGAAGGTTTGAGAGATCCGGTGCGGCTGATCGGAAGATGTAACGAGGTTTCATCATTAACTTTAATTTATACATCTTTGACTTTTATTAAACCCCAAATAAAACTTGACTATGTGGGGTGTTTTCTCCCATTAAAAAAAGCCCCCAAAGCGTCTCAACAAGTCCCCAACAAACAAAACTTGATTGTAGTTCTATTTATCTTTGACTAGACGAAGTTTTAGCAATATTTTCAAGATCAAATTGTACACTAAATAAGTCATTTTACTAGTTTACTGGTTAGACCGGTTGAATCAGTTGAATCGATTTTGAACAATATAAATAATACATATATATACATATATTTTAAAGTATTAGAACTTCAAATATAAGTCAGACTCTCAAACACAAGTATTTTAAGTTTTAAAATCGTAAAACAAACACATTAATCATATTAAACAAATATTTAAGTTTAATACTATGAGTTTAAACAAAAATGAATTAATTTTATTTTTAAAGACACAACCAACTTAAAAAAAATTAAAAAAACAATATTCCGATCCAATCCAACCGGTTGAATCCCGGTTCAACCAGTTGACGGGTTTGAACCGGCCGATTGTTTGTGCTAAAAAGGAACATTTATGGCCGGTTCGGTGTTATCTCTGAATCCTGGTTCAACCGGCCGAACCGAACCGAGTCTGAAAACATTAAGTTTTAGGCCTAGCCTCTGCGCCCTCATCACCAGAAGTGGTTTCTTGGCGCTCTAAATTCCTCTCTTTAAATATAGAATCCATGGATAATACATCTGTTAGTCCAAACGACGATCGATTCGTGCTATAATGATTCAGATCGGATCAAAATCATTAATTGTCACTAAATCTAACAACCAATGGACTTGGATTGATTTACAAGCCACAAAACTAAGTAAAAACCCATTTGAGAATTAGATGAAGATTAAGATTAAGAATAGAATGGTTTGACGCTCACAAGATAATAACAATAAGATCCTATCAATAACAAATAATCAGACTCGAACTTAAAATCAGAGAGAATTATATTCAATAAGTTCCAAGAGTTGTCTACAAATGAACCAAAAACAGCTTTAAATATAGGCCACAGTTTCATATGTAGTTTCGCATACATGCAAAACTGTCTGGTTGTTGAGTCACTGCTGGCTACATGCGATACTATAGTTTCGCATATAGCTTCATGATGTGCAAAAAGTAGTTATGTTTTAAAATAAACAACAACTATTCTAGACACTTGGTAATAAATCTAGACTCCTAAAACTTAACTAAAACCGACAAGTGTACCGATTGACTCTAGTAAAGCTAAGTAAGTCCGGTTATCAAACCCACGAGACTTTTTTTATTACGTTTATTAGCAAACAAAACTCAATTAAAGACACGACTTTTATTAATTATAATGTGACATGAAGGGGGATTAACTAAACTAAATTGAAATTAAATTTAAATATTAAAATAAAGT
Organism: Tagetes erecta; assembly: GCA_030867185.1. Lineage (NCBI taxonomy): Eukaryota > Viridiplantae > Streptophyta > Magnoliopsida > Asterales > Asteraceae > Tagetes > Tagetes erecta. The sequence continues at coordinate 10,226,420 of CM061486.1, forward strand.
AATTCGAGCATATGACAATTTGGAAATCATTATTCAAATGATGACGGGTAAAACCACCTAGGCCAGAATCTCCAACAGTTTGATTATTAGTTATTTGAAACTTGTATAAGTTATGGAACTAGGATCTTATGATAATCACCTATTAGAAACTCGACTAGGACCCTCGATCATTTTCGAGAAGACACCTATAAATTTCTAACAAGTTCTTAAGGAAACTAGTTGACTAAGTTATGCTCCTTCACAATCGCTAACAAGTTATGATAAAGCAACTAACTTGACATCACACCTCATAGTTTAGACATCAATGATAGTTTAAAGAACTCAATTGACTTGATAAGCAAATTTGACCAATTAAGTCTAAACGGACTCCTTACGAAGAACTAACTTTAGCCAATTTATCAAATAAACTTACCAATATCTCTTTCATCTCACGATTACTAGGAAAGCTACACACTTTTGTTCATTTGGTTTAAAGCACTTGTTTTTATGATCTTATTGCAAATCAATCACAAGAGGCAAACATTTCAATATATTTTGTGACACCCCGCCCGGCGGCGGAAACACCGGGCTGTCAAGTAAATTGGATATCAATAGTACAAAGCACATGGCACACTAAAAGCATATTTTAATATCATTAAGCACTAATTGTTGTGACATAAATGAGAAATAAATAGCATTAAAACAGAACTAAAAGCCAACAATTAATAGCGTTTAATTCCGATTTATTCTAGGTCCAATAAGCATCCTAAATGTCTCGAAAGCATAAACGCTCAACATCACCTGAAATATGTAAAAATAAAGTTAGCTATTTAAAGCTAGTGAGTAAACCACAATTTGAATACATAATAATATAGAAATCCGAGATCATCATAATATGCTGCGCAATCTTACATGCATAGCTATTTCATATCATTCTCGACCATGACACCTTGAACACACATTGAACACATTGAACAACATCATTGTATAGCATCTTGTAATCGTTTGTCATGAGGAACCAACTCATGTTATTAATTAAAGATAACTTTTTTAGCAACCGTCACGTAACCGTCTCGATATAAGTTATCAATAATTATTTAAGCATCTAAGGGACGTAGCAACATAGCATAGCAACTTGTATCATCGTATAGCAACTTGTAACATAGTAACTTGTAACATTGAAATTTGAATGGCCGGGTTTAAATCACCTGTTTTGAAATAATTGCAGGTGGGTTTGTCAAACCATTAGCGCTAACATTGTACCGGTGGGATTACTAAGTAACAATACTACTTTAAACTACCACATAAGGATTGCATCTTGCCGCGAACAAGACTAACACATTTAATGATCTCATTTGAAAATAGAAACAAAGAAACGAAAACCGAAAACATTGAATAGTAATTGAACATATTTCAGCCCCAAAATGTAAACGTAAAAAGGGGAGTGAATTTACTCACCTTGAAATGTGAAAGTAATCAAAACAATAGAAACGCAACAATAACGAACCGAGGGTTGACCAAATATTAGTATCACCTAATTAATTGGGAAAAACCCTAACTTAGATAAACGAAACAATAATATAGCAACAAGAATCAAAACAAGATAATCTAGGGTTTCGGATTTGGGATTTTAGGGTTTTTAAATTACTAGTTAGGAATTAGGGTTTTGAAGTACAAATTAAGATTTTATACGAAACGTTATAGTATTTTTGTATTGAATATATTTCACAAGAAACCATTTTTATATTTAAAATATTCTTGTATACATACTTATAACTATCAACATTATTTATATATATGTATTTGAAATTATAACTTTTTATGTTTTAAAAATATATTTAACTTAAATATGTTATTAGGTTATTTAGAAAATATAATTAAAATGGTTAAAGTGTATAAAATAGTAAAAATCCAGAAAATAGGTCATGGGACTCGAACCCATGACCAAATCGTTCACAACAACTGCTTCACCAACTAGACCAGATGGAGTTTATGTTAAACAGATTCAATAGTTAATATATTTATTCTTTCTTAACCAACCATACCCATTTCCCATATAAACCCTAGATTTAAGATCCATCCAATTGAGTTCAAAACTGTTAATCCAATCCCAAACAAACATAGGGCTTTTACTCCCCATGATCTTACGATTATTTCGATATATAAAACTTACTGATTTATGGTGATTTGATACGGAATCGAATGGAATGAACAAGCCGACTGTTCTTGGTGAAATATATGAATCTGGAAGTGAAATAGGAAAGATTTTATGATATATAAAGATGTAGTTGATCGATAGGATTAAAAAGAACCCAACGATTACCTGAAATGATGCTTTGAAGGTGAAGAACACCAAGGTCGCCGGAAAATTTGATTGTCGATCGATTTTCATGAAATGCAGAGATAATAGAAGTGTTTTTGGGTTCAAGATGTGAAAGTCGATTGGTTTAGAGAGTTTTGGAAAGGTAAATTGGTCAATTACAGGTTAATTACGGGAATGTTAATTTTCGAAATGAAACCCATAATGAATCCGGCATAAAATTAGCTGTTAAACGCGTTTTCTTGACTGTTAAGGGTTCGAAACTGGCACGGAAGAGAAAAAGGAAGGTTTTGGATGATTTCGGTTGATTGAAACTTATTAGAACGTGTGAAAAGTCTTCGCCGGAAAAGCAGCAGGTGGCCGGAACAGTGGCGCCGGCAAACCTGCCGGATTCACGGGTTTGAGATGATGGGGGGTTGGTTTAATAAATTTACAATTTATCTTGAGCCGATGCTCCAAACGAAAAAATTTTAACATCCGATTTAAACTCCGTTAGGTTCAAAAATCCGATTGAAGACCGTTTGGTCGTTTGGAGCACCGACTCAAGGTAAGTTTTACATCAATAGATTCGTATCGTCCTCTCGATCAAAATCCCTAAACATTGGTCAGAAATTCGAAAAAAAGTTAACGGTGTTAAGTTAACTTTAACGGAGGATCACTGTAGGAAAATAAGTTACAAGTTGGGATTGGCACAGGGAATTTTTTAAGTTGTGATTAATATCGGCCAATATACAAAAGTTCGGATTATTAAAATCCAATAACCCTTACAATAACACCCCTTTATGTTTTAAGTTGTTTTAATTTGAGTTTTTAATGTTAAAACATGTTTAAAAAGTTACAGTTTTCACCCAAAGTTTGATTTATAAATTATATTAATTAACTAACTTAACTAATTTAACCGAGTTGAGACGTATTGTTTATATAAGTGACGTTTTTATATTTTTGTTTCGTTCTTGACGTTAGATGACTATTTTGAATCTTTAATAGTATTTATCTTTAATATCTTTGTAAATATATATATAAACATAATGTATATATATTCTTTGGAGGTTTAATAAATTGCATTTAATATTTAATTAGTATACGTTGGATAATAATTCGATCGTCATATATTAAAGACGAGAAATGACGTAACACTCGACATATTTATATGTATATATTTTCAATAACGAAACGTCACATTTAACGAATAATAAATGCGAATACATTAATTAAATGATAAACAACTTCAGGTTCGAGTCGGGCGTCCGGAGCCGGGTTCGGGGCAGATGTTACAGTCTACCCTCCTTAGAGAAATTTCGTCCCGAAATTTGCACAAACTGAAACTGAAGATGAAACGAAGAGATGCGATTGTTTAGCTTTCCATTATAGTTGTACTTACGTTATTTAGCTCATCAGATTTGAACAAGGATACGCTAGTTTCGAGGAGTTGAATTAGAATACGCAAACATGAACACAAAGTGATGACAATGACTAATGGTAACTTGTGAGAACATTTGTTAAATCTTGATTTATTAATTCTGCATTGGTTCAACTGGTAAGAGGTTTGCAATCTTTAGTTTAACTTAGAGTATATAAAGTTTATCCTACTCGATGATGTACGATAGGTTTTTATTATATAAATAGGATGCTTAGAACAACACGAAAATTCACAGATCGAAACAACGCTTCCTTTGACAGTATGACAGAAGCATTTATATATAGGAAGTACCAGCGGCGTATCCACCATGCTCTTGTCATACCACATTTTTCGCATTGTCCTCAAACACATGACCAACTTGCTATGGTTTCCATGCACCAACTCTCATAATTCCGTGTGCACCCGTAATTACTTAAGTTTTTGCATGGACCCCACAACTCATTTGATCATGTGCGAGTCAGATGTACACAAAATTTCCGAATTTAGGATAGGTTCCAATTCATAATCAATAGTATTTAGTTCATGTGAAGTATAGCTTAAGATGATAAGAAAATTAATGATTCGAGAGAGTTGAGTTTATTACGTGGTCACTGCTCTTGTAAATAGTTTTATTGACCGACATAGCTAGTCAAATTCGAGCACCGAAATTTGTAACAACTTAAGTTTTTGAAGACTCACTTTATGTGTGAGATGTAGAGTCATTTGATATTAAGTTCATAAGTATTAATTGATGGTTTATTAGGATTATAGAAAAATTAGTTTCATGAATATCTGGTAATGTGATCATTCCAATTTATGTTTCGGATATACTTGATTCCTATTGGTTTCGACTTTTAAAACATTTGGGTTTATATAACCAAGCTCTTAGGTAAACCGGATGCGTTGATTATGGTGGTAAACAATGTTATAAGAGGTTATGAATTTTCTCTATAATGTGGTTTTAAAAGAAAACTACATAGCTAATAAATGTATAAAAAGTTGAAGGTTTTAAATCTTTATCATAGATAAGGGGATTTATTTGAAAATACATAAACGACACAGTCTAAGTTTTATGTACCCGGTATTAGAAAACATATAATATGATGCTTGTGGCAAGTCTTTGTATCATAAGTGAGAAGACGTGATAATGTTATGTAATCATTAAAATAACCAATCCCTTTTAAAGAAATCATTTATAATAATAATTTTTTTTTCTTTTAGAAGGTAAGGAAATCATTGTTTTTTTTTAAAATACAATTAACTATCGGTTGGTAGAACCGTTGATAAAACATAGTATTTTAGGTACAAAGTTTATACTTAAATTACGTTGGGTTTGAATGAGTTTATAGAAACGAGATGTATAGAATTTTATTAGTGATCATATATACAATTGAAATGTTTTAGTTCATTGAGTTTAAGAATAGATGTGTAATGAGTTCACGTTAATTTTTGGAAAACGAATTTATGAATAACATCATTAAATGGCAGATTAGAAATTGGATTAGAATCTTATGGTTAGATGAGTAGTCTAGACAACATTTCAGTATTGAGATCAAGTTGAGGTACTTTGGTGGTAAACGTATGATTTGTAAATCAAACGAATGCGTTGGCGTAATTAAGTAGTAAATTCATTATGAGATTTCAGGATTCATGAATAAGGTCTTTAATATGAGATTCAATAATTAAATTGAGATTAGAAGTGTGCCTTAGATTAGGAATTTGATTTTATTTATTTTATTTATTTATTTTTTTTTGAAGTTTTTATAATTCGACTGAGGTTAGTCAATATATCTCTTAGTTTTGATTTAGAACATTTGGGTCACGATGGTATTTGCGAATCGTTCACGTCTTGTTGTCATTCTACAAGATAGGATAGATAAAGGATTTTCATGGAACGTAAGGAAATTTTGAATAATTTAAGTTGTAATGAAATTTTGTATTGAATAAAAAGGACAATTGTACTTTGAATTTTTTCATAGAATTTTTTTAGAACCCATAACATAGTAATCACTTGAAAATCATTGAAATGTAAATAAGCAAACTTGAAATAACATTTGAAATAATATAGAAACCCATTGGAATAAATCTGAAATCATAGAAAATAATAATCATAGAATCCATAAGTAAATAGAATTTGAAGGCTTAGGAATGTGTCTTGGTTTTGGACACTTAAGACTTATCAAAGTGTTAAGTTCGTTTTTCAACGTATTCGAGAAGACGTGCTTTAGCCTATAGAGTCACACTCATCTCGTCCATCCCCAGGTAAGCATACAGATCTCTTAAAGAGATTTATACGAAATGCTTTGCCTTAGACAGGATGTTCGTGATACAGGTGTTCCCCCTTCCAGATTGCACACGTTCTCACGTTTCAAACTCACTTAAGACGATGACGAGATTCCACAAAGAGAAGATCCTAATCATACAGACGAGTCTCTTGTAGCTCCTTCACGAAATCGGATAAGAAATGAGATTAAGAAAAGCATACAAAGGTTTGTAGAAGGAAAAACAAATAAGTTCAAAAGAATTCCTAAGTACATCTAGTTGCACTAAGGACTCTTAGGTTATAGTCTAGGTCGGTGTGTTTCAAATACCCTATCCTAGTTCCCTATAACCATGGCTCTGATACCAAACTGTGACACCCCGCCCGGCGGCGGAAACACCGGGCTGTCAAGTAAATTGGATATCAATAGTACAAAGCACATGGCACACTAAAAGCATATTTTAATATCATTAAGCACTAATTGTTGTGACATAAATGAGAAATAAATAGCATTAAAACAGAACTAAAAGCCAACAATTAATAGCGTTTAATTCCGATTTATTCTAGGTCCAATAAGCATCCTAAATGTCTCGAAAGCATAAACGCTCAACATCACCTGAAATATGTAAAAATAAAGTTAGCTATTTAAAGCTAGTGAGTAAACCACAATTTGAATACATAATAATACAGAAATCCGAGATCATCATAATATGCTGCGCAATCTTACATGCATAGCTATTTCATATCATTCTCGACCATGACACCTTGAACACACATTGAACACATTGAACAACATCATTGTATAGCATCTTGTAATCGTTTGTCATGAGGAACCAACTCATGTTATTAATTAAAGATAACTTTTTTAGCAACCGTCACGTAACCGTCTCGATATAAGTTATCAATAATTATTTAAGCATCTAAGGGACGTAGCAACATAGCATAGCAACTTGTATCATCGTATAGCAACTTGTAACATAGTAACTTGTAACATTGAAATTTGAATGGCCGGGTTTAAATCACCTGTTTTGAAATAATTGCAGGTGGGTTTGTCAAACCATTAGCGCTAACATTGTACCGGTGGGATTACTAAGTAACAATACTACTTTAAACTACCACATAAGGATTGCATCTTGCCGCGAACAAGACTAACACATTTAATGATCTCATTTGAAAATAGAAACAAAGAAACGAAAACCGAAAACATTGAATAGTAATTGAACATATTTCAGCCCAAAATGTAAACGTAAAAAGGGGAGTGAATTTACTCACCTTGAAATGTGAAAGTAATCGAAACAATAGAAACGCAACAATAACGAACCGAGGGTTGACCAAATATTAGTATCACCTAATTAATTGGGAAAAACCCTAACTTAGATAAACGAAACAATAATATAGCAACAAGAATCAAAACAAGATAATCTAGGGTTTCGGATTTGGGATTTTAGGGTTTTTAAATTACTAGTTAGGAATTAGGGTTTTGAAGTACAAATTAAGATTTTATACGAAACGTTATAGTATTTTTGTATTGAATATATTTCACAAGAAACCATTTTTATATTTAAAATATTCTTGTATACATACTTATAACTATCAACATTATTTATATATATGTATTTGAAATTATAACTTTTTATGTTTTAAAAATATATTTAACTTAAATATGTTATTAGGTTATTTAGAAAATATAATTAAAATGGTTAAAGTGTATAAAATAGTAAAAATCCAGAAAATAGGTCATGGGACTCGAACCCATGACCAAATCGTTCACAACAACTGCTTCACCAACTAGACCAGATGGAGTTTATGTTAAACAGATTCAATAGTTAATATATTTATTCTTTCTTAACCAACCATACCCATTTCCCATATAAACCCTAGATTTAAGATCCATCCAATTGAGTTCAAAACTGTTAATCCAATCCCAAACAAACATAGGGCTTTTACTCCCCATGATCTTACGATTATTTCGATATATAAAACTTACTGATTTATGGTGATTTGATACGGAATCGAATGGAATGAACAAGCCGACTGTTCTTGGTGAAATATATGAATCTGGAAGTGAAATAGGAAAGATTTTATGATATATAAAGATGTAGTTGATCGATAGGATTAAAAAGAACCCAACGATTACCTGAAATGATGCTTTGAAGGTGAAGAACACCAAGGTCGCCGGAAAATTTGATTGTCGATCGATTTTCATGAAATGCAGAGATAATAGAAGTGTTTTTGGGTTCAAGATGTGAAAGTCGATTGGTTTAGAGAGTTTTGGAAAGGTAAATTGGTCAATTACAGGTTAATTACGGGAATGTTAATTTTCGAAATGAAACCCATAATGAATCCGGCATAAAATTAGCTGTTAAACGCGTTTTCTTGACTGTTAAGGGTTCGAAACTGGCGCGGAAGAGAAAAAGGAAGGTTTTGGATGATTTCGGTTGATTGAAACTTATTAGAACGTGTGAAAAGTCTTCGCCGGAAAAGCAGCAGGTGGCCGGAACAGTGGCGCCGGCAAACCTGCCGGATTCACGGATTTGAGATGATGGGGGGTTGGTTTAATAAATTTACAATAACACCCCTTTATGTTTTAAGTTGTTTTAATTTGAGTTTTTAATGTTAAAACATGTTTAAAAAGTTACAGTTTTCACCCAAAGTTTGATTTATAAATTATATTAATTAACTAACTTAACTAATTTAACCGAGTTGAGACGTATTGTTTATATAAGTGACGTTTTTATATTTTTGTTTCGTTCTTGACGTTAGATGACTATTTTGAATCTTTAATAGTATTTATCTTTAATATCTTTGTAAATATATATATAAACATAATGTATATATATTCTTTGGAGGTTTAATAAATTGCATTTAATATTTAATTAGTATACGTTGGATAATAATTCGATCGTTATATATTAAAGACGAGAAATGACGTAACACTCGACATATTTATATGTATATATTTTCAATAACGAAACGTCACATTTAACGAATAATAAATGCGAATACATTAATTAAATGATAAACAACTTCAGGTTCGAGTCGGGCGTCCGGAGCCGGGTTCGGGGCAGATGTTACATATTTGACTCAACTAAACCCTATTATATGAAAGACATTCACCTAGAGTCTAGTAAAACAAAGCAATCAACGAAACCAATTCAAGCATATAGAACGTAACAATTGAAAGAAACAATAAAGGTTACTTTAATCATAAGACCATAACTTCACAAAATCTCAAATACCATTCAAACAAACTAATGGTTCTTCATTCAACCTAGGTGATTTTAGTTAGTTTAGCCTAACATAAAGTAAATAAACAAGAAACAAGTGAAATAGTTCATAGTTGAAGAATAAGAAAACAAAGAAAGAGAAATTCGGGTGATAGAACCCGCAAACTCTTCCCACTCTGATTACTTCACTTCAAAAACGTGATCCCGTGCTCTTGAACACTGGAAAAATCTCGTCTTTAGCTCCGAAAATCGCCCAAAAGTGCTCCCCGTTCGTAACTCCCTAGGGTTTTTAAGTTTTAGCCACACTTTATGCACAAAATACCCAACAATAGTCAAAACTCTCTGCCAAATTGGCCTCACCGCCCTGCGCGGTGAGGTGGATCCCCATGGTCGCGTAGCGCGGCGTGCTCAATGAGACGCACATGTTTGTATTGTCGCCGCGTCATGCGGTGACATCTTGTTCTCTGGCCGCGTGGCGTGGTGAGGCTTTACCATCAGATTTGTTCCTTTTTTTCCTTCACGCAATCTCCTGCTTCGCTCCGGCTTTCGAGTCTTCACTCAATTAACTCCATTTCTAGCCCGTTTCACCATAAATTAACACCGAAGCATGCAATATCAAACTCGACTCAATTGTATACAAATTCTAATTAAAACCAGACAAAAAGCAATTAAAATATGTACAAACTTTACACGGGAAATATATATATTTTACTATATATCAAACATTCCCACACTTATCTTTTTTTCGTCCTCGAAAAAAGTTTCGCAATGGATCAAAGGCTTTCACATAAGTCTAAAAACATGAACTTTCAAACAAGCGATGGATCAAAGTAACTGTCAGTAATGTTTCCATTTCAACCCAACACTAGCTCGTTAAGTTTCCATTCGTGCTTGATTAGATTTATTTGATATCAACTTATCTATAGGTCTCATACCTAGGAAGCCATAATCTAGCCCATTTAATTTATTGCTTGAAGAGACACAAGAGTAAATCACAAAGATTCTCCTACCGGTATAACCTAAAGAACTTAAATTAATTAAAGACTAGTGCCATATTAGGATGGTTTAGTGATGGATGATACCTACGGGTATAGACTGTTTATTTATTTTTTTCTAAAACAAGATCACCTCACCCATGGGTGTCGGCTCTAAGTCGCTATCCTAAAGGTAGAGCACATGTGGTCTTGGATCACTTGTTATTTTTTTTCTTTTTCTTCTCTTTTTTTTTCTTTTGGCTACATTGAGCTCTTTTATTTAAGTCGCTACTTTGAGCGCTTTAAGTCTATACCCTGTGAACATTTATTACGGAGCGCCACTTCTCTAACGAGAAGCGTGCTATAAATCCTACTATGGCACTAAACCTTAACCTATTTAAGTTCTAAAGCCTAAACTGGTGCCTAATGTTCTTTAGTTAAGGCTTTCTTACTTATCCTAGGATGACGACCCACAAGATTTTTGACTTTTAGTGGTTCGATTAAAACAGTTAAGGATTCTTTCAAAGCCAATTGGGTCACCCACAAATTACTACATGATCCATTCTTGTCACAAATCACACATTTTCTTCTTTTTAAAAGCCAAAGTCCTAATTTCCTATCATTTTCCATTTGTTGCAATACTTATTCAAAAACATTTTCATTTTTTCTATTCTTTTGACTCTTTTTTACTCAACTAGACAATTGTCTCCTATTACCACACTTAAACGACACATTGTCCTCAATGTAGGCATAGAACACAACTCGACAAACTAACCAGAAGTTAATACTACTAACACACATCAAAACTAAAAGCTAACAAGAAAAATAATAAAATAAACTACTAAATAACAAAACATTCCAAAAGTAAAAAAAGGCAAGGATTTAGCTGATAACATTGCAAGACTGTCAGATGCCAGTTTGTCTGCTAATGGTTAGCTCACTTTACTCATTCCATGCTTAACCACGTTCACTAACCGACCCAACGGATTCTTGCTTCCATGGTCCAAACCTAAACACAATTAAACAACCAACATATCTTGTTTTGGAAACGTCACAATTAATTACAAACCAACATTATAAAGCCATAGCAACCCAATCCGCCATCCTGCCGTTACAATTGCTCATAGAGTTAATTCAAATCACAACCCAAATTAGACAGACCAAAACCAAATAAAATAAAAATAAAATAAACGAAAAAAAAAGATACAACAAATATCCTTCCCTGTTGCTCCATCAATCCTCATCCTCCTCCTCCTTCTCATCATCTTCCTATTCAAATGTGTTGTATGGTTGAGCATTTTCCCAACCACTAGAACCTGGCACGTACTGTTGGTGTTAATAAAAACTTGAGCTCCTCATGTTTGACTGCTGATAATAACTCAAGGTGCCGGTGTTCTGTTGCTGGGCGTAGTTGGTGGTCCCCACATTTGGATGCTGGTACTGACTATAGTAATTGGGAACCTTGATGTTCATATGTTCCATCATGTAAGCCAGCCCCTGATTCTTCCTATCAAAACCCTCACGCATCGTTTGCCTCACCTCACCTTTCTGCTTATTAACATACCCCTGCAAAAACTAATACTAGTATCCATCCTGTTATATAATGAATCCAAAGTACGAACCTCTGGACGAGGCTCCCTTAATGGATAGACTGGTGCAACCCTTTCAGATCTATGTAGTGGCCTCTGATAATGAGTTGGGATAGCCGACTGCATGGATCTGGTAGCTTCTGAATCCGGGGCGGCTGACTCTGTGGCCCCTCTCGCGTGTACGTCCATTGAACCGGGCCATACTGCGATAACACTCCCATCAACCTCAAATCTTGCACACTTACAACCGAAACTGGCGGTCCCCCGGTCAACAAATCTCGCATATATCCCTCAAACACCCCTAAATTCTCAGCAATGATACTAATATACGGGCCCATATCCAAATCTGACCTTGGGCCACCCCGCCTCTACCTGTGAAAGCACATCGCCAAAATGCTAGCCCAGTTCATCGGTCTCTTCTCCACCATATACATCAGACAACATAGATCCTTCAAAATCATCTGATTCTCACCTAACCCCTGCCCACAAAAGTCAAAATTAGCACCTTATGAAGATACCTCAACATTAGGTTCGTGATAGAGTTCACCAAGTTCCCTGATCATGGTGTAGTCGATATTATTCTCCAAAAATTCGCCAAATCCTCCTTGACCATACAACACTCATACCGGTTCTTGAACACAGCTCTACAACTCGTGTTGAACTCCTAAGATTCCACCTCTGCTTGTGTATAGAAACCACTGATCACCCCAAACTGTGCTACATACATTTCATGCATCCTCCTTCCTAGTGAGAATGAGACTGCATTCCATTGATCAAAGTTCCCATCTTTAAACTTAAAGGTGCAGTGGAATTCCAAGACTAACTCTTTATATTGTGGATCCCTTAAACTTAAGATGCTTCTTAGTTACGGAACCAATAGCTGCAATACCCTCTTCCTTGAATCAAGTCTTTCCAGCAGATCCAGTCAATCCCCATGAATTCCAATAAATCTGAATCACAAAGATTCTCTAACTTGCCATACGGCTCGATGCCATTTAGAACCTTAGAAATGGGTGCCGTTTGATATCTTGGATTCGGTAGGTTGGCTCAATTTCCATCTCCTCATAATCTATTCTTCTCATTCTACTTCGATCGACCGGTTCTTCATTCTCCACAATAATACCTCTAGGGCGCGGAACTAGGCCTCGTCGCTTTCTTGACGGTCCTTCACCTGACATTCTGCAAAGCAAATTTAAAAAAGCAAGCAACAAAGAAGGATAAATTAGCTACAGACTTAGTTAAACAATTAAAATACAAATAAACTCAAGATTAAACTTAGACCAAGGCGCTTCTGAATGGAGATTGAGTATGGAAGCGCTTTAGTATAAGTTAACCAACAAAAAGGGTGTGACACTCTGCCTCATACGAGAATAAAAAGACTTAAAAAAAACATTTAATCTACGCGATACGCGCAGCAGGAGGCTTGGCATGTGTGTATCGCCTAGGACAGAGAATACCGGGTACGCAAATCAGGGGCAGCCGCTGTTTTCAAGCAAACCCACCTCCCCTACGCGATGCGCGCAGGAGGAGGCATGCCCTGCGCGTATCGCGTAGGGCAGGTTCACCAGCTATAAAAAGGGGGCGACCCCCCTTCATTTCTTGCACCATCTCTTCACACACACTCTCTCTCTCTAAGCCATCTCCGGCCAAAAACACCCGGCGAAGCCACGACGAAGTCCCGACAAGCTTTCGGTGAAGAATGGAAGTATTCGGAAGCTCGGTTCAAGTGCGGGTTTGCTCACGAGAAGCTTACGAGGTACCTTCGATGATCGGTAAGACTCGTTTTTAGTTTACTTCGAGTTACTTACTACCTTATGTGCACCCAAAGTTACTAAAATGAGACCCGTTATAATAGTAAACAGCGTTCTCTCTCGTACGCGTGAGCTTAAGATCTGCCAGACGAAGCGAGGTGCTGCCCAAATCCAGAGAGACTTTCGTACCCCAGCCCCACTCTGTCTGAATCATTAGGTAATGCCGCCGATCCCGTACTCATTAAGATGTATGTATGACTTAAGTCCATGGAAGAACCAGGGTTTTAAAATAGAACATTTCTAGTTATATGATATTACTAGGAGTACAGTATGTTTTCAATAAACGATAGAATCGTGTGAGAAACACGAAGATGTGATAATGTGGCTTTTTAAATAGAATGATAATAAGAACATAGGATAACCCTGACTCAGATGCTAAAAGCACTCTGAGTTAAATAATTATGCCAAGGACTAAAGCCATCACTTAAGTCACATAATGTGACTAAGGTAATGAAATGGTAGGATTACCCCTAGGGGAAAAGAATCCTGATAAGTATGAAATGTTTACAGGGTTGTCTCAATTAGCCATCAGATCGTGATACTTAGGCTACACTAAGGTGAGTCTAACCGCCCCTCTTTTTATATGTTTTATGATTTCGGGGCTGTATCCGAGCTTATATGAAAAGTATGAAAAGTATGAAATGTTTTATAAATGTTATGAATATATATATATATATATATATGTGTGTGTGTACGCATATGTATATATGTGGTTATAAGTAGATCGCTACCTGGTGATTCAACGCACCTCAACTCCAGGTTCGTCCGGTTGTTGTGTTGTTGGTCCGCGGTAATAAGCTTCGCGTTAAGAGTCGTCCGACGAAAAGGACGGCGGCTACATGCCACAGGGCAAGTCATTAAGACAGGGCTTCTGGGGGTAGATCCATTGAGTGCTACCGGCCCCGTCTCGGGATGTATATGCGTCTAGTTGGATCCAATTAGGTAGACTGACTGCTCGTAACAGGAGAGGTACCAAAAAGCCTAGGCAATATGATGATGTGACCAAAAGGGGGTCAAAGAAAAGGGTACCTTCTTTATCCCTGTATGCGGCATATACGTTAACAGGCTCTAACAAAAGTTGGCCACCATCAGATATGGCGTTAGAGAAGAGTAGGCTTGTAGATAACTTATTACCACACATGTATGAATGAATGAATGATGTCTAAATGTTTTATATGTTTCATGTCACTGGTTACGACTCACCAACAACGTTGTTGTTGACGTCTTTTAGCTCGTGATGCAGGTGAAAGAAATAATCAAGGACATTAGCTAGGAAGGCCTAGCTAGAGATGATCGAACGATAGTACTCCACATAGGAGTGTTAGGGTTATTTCCTGTTTAAGATTTATTTTGTATTTGTTTATACATTTATGTATAGTTTAGGGTCTATTTTGTTATTTTCCCTAAAATGTATTTTGTTGCTTAAAGCATGTAGTGAGAGAGTGTGAGGAGAGAGTCTGATTCACATATTCACTTTAGAGAGAGAACTAAGTGTGTGTGATTTATTTTCTCCTACATTTGTACTGCAGATTTGCTTTGATCATCAAATACAAGAGAATTATTTAGTAATGAATTGTGTTTGTGATTGAACTGTGTTTGTGTATGAATCATTCTGATCATTGAGCGATATCATCGATCCAATTGAACCTATCAATTGGTATCAGAGTTGTTGGAATTGTGTTCTTCGCTATTCATCAAGCAAAAACACTGAAATATTGCTCAAAAATCACGATCTGAATGAATCGTTGCTGTTTTTAGTTGTGATTTATCATCGCAATCACTCCTAATTCACAACGATTGTGCAAATTCCATCAGATTATCATCAGATCTGAGGAATTAAGAAGATTGAAAAAGTTACTGTTCGATCGAATTTTGCTCAAATTCATCAAAATTTGATCATGTTTTGGATTGATTGAGATTAGGGATTGATAATCGGACTAGTTCACTGCTTGTGTGTGATTTTTGAACGAATTGGACAAGTTTTTGATAAACCCAGAAAAAATGCTTATGATGAAGATGATGAACAGTATGAACTTGGTTGAAGATTAACTTGCCGGGTGATAAATTTGACTTAGACAATTTCCTTTGGACTTAGATTTGTGAACAATTAGGTCCTGTGCAGTCATGTAAAGGAATTTGTTCTAGACGGGTAAAGAATTTGACTAGGAAAAGGTGTTACTGTTCAGCCGGATCAAGTACTGTTGTGCCGGGTGATACACTGTTACGCCGGGTGATAAACAATTTCAGCCGGGTGATCAAAAACTGTGTAGCCGGGTAGACAATTTTGCCGTGTGATCGACAACTGTTCAGCGGGGTAAAGCTTTTTGCCGTGTCAAGATTCAAGCCGGGTCAAGTGTTATTGCCGTGTGAAGTTAATACTATTCTGCCGGGTAACTGTTCTGCCGGGTAAAGAATCCAAGACTTACAACTGTTGAGCCGTGTGACTGTTTAGACGTGTGAAGACTTTTCTCTGCCGGGTGAAGAACAAAGCTACTGTTCAGCCGGGTGAAGAAGGATTTTTCACTGTTCAGCCGTGTGACTCATTTTAGTTGTTTTAATCCTTGTTTTCTTATCTTGTCTTTAATTACTTGTCTTTATTTTAATAGTTTAATTATTTCTTTTCAAAAATCAACAAAAACCAAAAATATTTTCTTTAAAAATTGTTAAAATGGCACCTAATGATGATTCTGATAACCTTGTTCCTAGACTTGTCAATCGTGCAGATTTCAAGAATTGGACAATTAGACTGAAGCATCATCTCTGCTCAATAGACAATGATCTTTGGAAGTCAATTGACAAGGGTCCTCACATACCTACACAGACAGCTCCAGATAGTGCAAGTACCTACACCAAGGACTCTACTGAACCTTATCCAGAGGATAATTTGTCAGCAGAAGATTTAAAGAAAGTGAAGAATGATAGCAAAGCATATTCTTTGATGTGTAAAGGATTGCCACTACAAGTACTGTCAAGGTTGGACACCTATCAAACAAGCTATACATTGTTCAAGGCTTTAAAGTCCATTTGTGAAGGAGGTGAACAACTCAGAAGTCTCAAGAAACAAAAGCTGAAGAGACAGTTGGAGTTATTTGAACACATTGCTGGAGAATCCGTGCACCAGATGATGAATAGGTTTGTTCATCTGACTACTGAAATGTCCAATGTGGGTGCAAAGACAGATCTCCAAGATCTGAATGACAGATTGTTATGTGCACTTCCATCATCATGGAAACAGACTGTGACTTTACTGAAACATACTGAGAAGTTTCCGATGGATCTAGATTTGCTCATTGCAAAGATTGAAGAAGTAGAGATTGATGAAGGTTCTAGAAACACTGATAGAACTGGTTCACATGCACAATACAAATATATTGTGAATCCTGCTAATACTGTGGAGAATGCCTTTCTTGCACAAGATGCAACTAAATTTGAAGATGAGGGTGATTTATTTGTTGGCGCAAGTTTTTATACTGATTCATCATACTTTCCAAGCTCACCAACTTATTCTCAACCTCAATCTCCACCAAGAACTCAAGGTCAAAGTCAGAATGTGAAACCGCAAACAGAAAATCAAAGTTCAAATGTTCAAGCCAAGGTAAAAGATGTGATGAACATTTTGTTACAAGATGACGAGACCAAAACTGCCTTTACAGCTTTTATGGCAAGTTTTCAAGCATACCAAGGAAGTCATTTGAGTCAAATGGACGTTGTCCTTCAAGATTTATTTGAGATGGATCCTGATGACGTTGAGGAAATGGATCTAAATTGGCAAATGGTGATGGTTGCATATCGAACACAAAAGCATGCATATGTTAACCGAAGCTACAAGCCTCATGCAAATAAGACAGTTGGATTTGACAAATCAAAGGCCAGATGTTTCAACTGTAACTGCTATGGTCATTTTTCAAGGGAATGCAAAGCTCCTAAGAATCAGAACTATAATGATCAAGCGAGTTCAAGTGGACAGAATCAAGGTCAAGGTCAAAGCTCGCAACAGTCTTCAAGCTATCAAAGCAGAAATCAACGTTTCTTTCAAAAACCATATCAGAGTCTTCCCATGCCGGAACTGAAAGATGAAGGAAAGAAACCAGAAGATCAAACTAAAGCACTGGTGGTTAGTGTGAAAGATGGTTATGATTGGAGTGCATATGCAAAACAATTCACATCTGATCTTACATCAAGTTTGGCACTGGTATGTGAAATCGAAGAGGATTGGTCAGAAGAAGGAGATATCAAGGTGATTGATACTGTTAGTGAAGATTCAGAGGAATATGACTGGAGTGCAAAGTCTGATCCTGTTGAAGAATCTGAGTCAGAAATTGCGCTGATGGCTACATCCAGTGAGTCTTCATCATCTACCGAACAACCAAAGGTTAGTACTAATTTACCCCCTAATTATGTTCCATTGCCTGCTGATGTGAAAGAAAGGTTATGTTCAGAACAATGCATTCAACAAGTTGAACATTATCGAACTCATTCATTTAAAATTGGTGATAAATTAAGCAAACATGAGAAAATTCATGAACAACTTAAAATTGATCACAAAATTTCTGATGAGAAGATTTTGTCAGTTAAAGAATCATGGAACAAAACTTTAAAGGAATTTGAACTGGTAACAAAACAACTTGAAGAAATGACGAAGAACTTTGAACAAGAAAAAGTTGCTCATGCTGTCACCCAAGTTGAATTAACAAAAGTGAAAAGTTGTAAAACAATGGTTAAACAACTTATAAAAGAAAGAGGTAATAAAACCAAATTAGGATTGGGTTTCACTCATGAACCAATGCCTGAATCAATCACAAAAACCTTACCTGAAAACTTCAATGAATTTGATCATTCACCTGAAAATGAACGAAAATTCAAAGAAATTCAAAGAAGTAAATCTGAATCCGAAGGATCTGAAGTGTTGATTGAAAGTTTGAAAGAAGAAGATGGTGTGACCACTGAAGCTGATGATGAAGCTAGCAACAAATCAGAACCTGTTTTGATTCAACTTGTTGAGTATCCGAAACTGAATCCGAAGTCAGAAGAAACAGTGAAGGATGAAGGTGAATTTTCGGGATACAATGATCCTGAATATATCAAGTGGAAGAATGAGCAGAAAGCAAAAGTTGCTGATCAACTGATCAAGAAGCAAGAAGTGAAAAAGGCTGAAGTTTCGAGTGCAAAAATGCATAAACTAAAATCCAAAGTCAATCAATCTGAAACAAAACAGTCAAAAGGTAAAAGTGTCATAAAATCGAATGACAATACCAAAGCTTCAAATGTTAAAACTGACAATGTCAAACCTGTCAAAAAGAAAGTGTCAAAAGGAAAAACAATTAAGTTTGTGTCTGCAGGAACTTTTGATTTAAACGGATCTTATGGTAAACCAATCAATTCTCCAATCAAATCTAACTCTGGTCTGAAAACAGGTTCATGTCCTAAGTCTTCCGCTGTCAATGATAAAAGAATTGAATCAAAAAGGTTAACCAAACAAGGTGTGTTAAAATCGAACCAAGTACCCAAACAAGCAAAATCACAGTCAAAATCTCCACAAAAGAACGTTAATCTAAAACCGAACAAAACTGATAATGAATCACGAGTGGGTTCAACATCAAAAGTTAACAATCGGCTCTTTAGGATTAGCAAGAAACATTATGAGATCTGTGATCGTTATAATCATGCAACTGCTGAATGTTTCTTTAACAGGTACTGCAGTTTCTGTGACAAAAGAAATCATTCTTCAGAAGACTGTTTTTATAACAAATTTTGTGATATTTGTGAAAGGAGAAATCATGACACAAAGGATTGTTTCTTTCGAACAAACTCATCACGAGAAATGACTCAGTTTCCAAATTTTCAAAGAAATCAGTCTTTTAGTTTTCAAAATGTTAATCAAAGTCATTCTCCTGTTTTGAGAAATTTCAATCGAAACAATTCAATTTCTAATAACTTTTCATCAAGAAATGTGCAGGTTAACAGTTTTAAACCAAGAGCTTTGATGGTAAGAAATCAGAAATTTGAAAATAACCTTGATCCTAAGTTAGAGGAAAGGTTTAGTGCTTTGAGAAGAAAGCAATCGATTCAAGCCAATGGGCGAAACAGTTTTCAAAATCTCTCAAATGAAACAAGTTTTCAAAATCTTCATTATCAACAAGTTACTGTTACAGATAGATTCGGAAAACCCAAGACCATGTGGGCCTGGGTTGACCAAACTAACTAAGTGATTGTTGAAATGCAGGTACGCCCAAGAAGACCTATCAACTCATGGTTCGTTGATAGTGGGTGTAGCCGGCATATGACAGGCAACCATGCCTTGCTTAAAGACTTTAAGCTGAAGAATGGTACACAAGTTGCATTTGGAGGAGATGCTGGTGGTAAAATAACTGGAGAAGGAACCGTATCAAATGGGGTCATTAGCTTTGATAAAGTCAACTACTGTGCACAGTTGAACTTTAACTTGCTAAGTGTATCTCAAATTTGTGACAAATCTTATTCAACTTTATTTGATGATTCTTTCTGTTATATACTCAAACCAGGTTTCAAGATTGACAATGAGTGGGTAGTGGTTAAAGCTCCAAGAGATCGTGATGTATACAAGCTTGATATGTCGCAGATTGATGCTGACACCGAAACTACTTGTCTTATTGCACATGCATCAAATGATGAGAGTCAGCTTTGGCATAGACGGCTGGGCCATTCAAACTTCAGAAACATGAACCGACTGGTGACTGGAAATCACGTTGTAGGAATGCCATCGAAGAAGTTCTCTACAACTGATCTCTGTCCAGCATGTTTGAAAGGAAAACAACACCGAATGTCCTTTAAGTCCAAGCCAGAACACTCCATTTCGAAACCCTTGCAGATGCTACATATGGATCTTTTCGGACCAACAAATGTTCAAAGCATCGGAAAGAAGTCTTATTGTTTTGTCATAATTGACGATTTCACTAGATTTTCTTGGGTTTATTTTCTGCATGTTAAATCTGAAACTGCTGAGTTGTTAAAAGAATTTATTGTCAAAGTTGAAAATCAGTTGGATTGTAAAGTGAAAACTTTAAGAAGTGATAATGGAACAGAATTTAAGAACGCTAATGTTGATTTGTTTTGTGCAGAAAAAGGAATTGCTAGACAATTTAGTGCTCCGAGAACGCCTCAACAAAATGGGGTTGCGGAACGGAAAAATCGGACACTGATTGAAGCAGCAAGATCCATGCTCGCAGATGCCAAAATCCCTATCACATTCTGGGACGAAGCTATTGCTACTGCGTGTTTTGTACAAAACAGGACATTATTGGTTCAGGATAAAAATAAAACATCTTATGAGCTATTGTTTGGAAGAAAACCAAATATTTCTTACTTGAAAGCATTTGGTTGTCCTGTGTCGATTCTAAATTTAAGTGATCATCTCGGGAAATTTGAGTCAAAATCTGATGATGGATTTTTCCTTGGTTATTCGTCTGTTTCTAAAGCTTATCGAGTTTTTAATAGCAAAACAAACACTGTTATTGAAACTATTAACGTAAAGTTTTTAGAAAATTCGTTTCCGTCAGTGGCGCATGGTCCCGAATGGTTGTTTGATTTAGATTCGTTATCAAAATCTTTCAATTCTAACTTGTTTGATTTTTCAGGAAAAACAAGGAAAGAATCACGTGACTTGGGATGCTTTAGCGATGATTCTGATAATGACGATGATAGCAATCTCAATTCTGAGTATCCGTTCATGTCATTTCATAATCCTGATCATGTCAAATCTAGTCAAGCTCCGGGTCCTTCTGGTTCTCAAGAAGATCAAGAATCGAATATTCTTGGTGATGATGTTCATCCGCAAAGTTCTCCTAATGATGGTGGATTTGTTCAAAATCAACCATCATCAGATCCGGATGTTGAAGTTATTCCAGAATCGTTTGACTACTTCATCAATTCACCGGATCAAGTTCCTAATTTCACTCCGCATACTTCTACCATTCTACAAGATCTACCGAATCTGAATCAGTCTAATCTGGAGAGTCAAGTGCAAGGAGATGACATACCAATTCATCGAATTCACAAGAAACATCCTGTCTCTCAGATTATCGGGCCATTGAATCAGAGAACTACAAGAAGTCAAACTGAGCAAGCAAACGTTTGTCTTTATTCATGTTTTCTTTCTCAAGTGGTGCCGAAGAACATTTCAGAGGCGTTGCAAGATAATAGTTGGATTGAAGCCATGCAAGAGGAGTTACTTCAATTTCGCAAACAAGAGGTTTGGAAATTAGTGGACTTACCTGAAGGAGAAAATGCGATTGGTACAAGATGGTTGTACAAGAACAAGCCAGATGAACGTGGTATTGTTGTGAGAAACAAAGTGAGACTTATTGCACAAGGTTACACTCAGGAAGAAGGTATTGACTATGAAGAAGTGTTCGCTCCGGTCGCACGACTTGAAGCTATTCGCGTTTTTCTTGCCTATGCTTCTTTCATGAAGTTTAAAGTGTTTCAAATGGACGTCAAAGGCGCTTTTCTGTAAGGACCAATTACCGATGATGTTTATGTCAGACAACCTCCGGGTTTTGAAGATCCTGATTATCCTCATCGTGTATACAAATTGAGCAAAGCTTTGTATGGTCTACATCAAGCTCCAAGGATTTGGTACGAGACGTTATCTAAACATTTGCTAGAACATGGATTTACAAGAGGTCAGATTGATCCAACTTTGTTTATGAAGCGGGAAAATGAAGATCTTTTATGTGTTCAAGTGTATGTGGATGATATCATCTTTGGATCAACAAGTGCGTCCATGTGCAAAGAGTTTGAAGAAATCATGAAGTCAAGATTTCAGATGAGTTCGATGGGGGAGATTAATTTCTTTCTTGGATTGCAAGTTAAACAATCAGCAGATGGAATTTTTATCAACCAATCAAAGTTTGTTGAGAAGTTGCTGAAGAAATTCAAGATGCAGGATTGTCAGACTATTCGAACTCCATCTGATGTGAACTGCAAGATACAGCCGGATCCGAAAGGCAAATCCGTGGATCAAACACTATACAGATCGATGATTGGTTCACTGATGTATTTGACTGCATCAAGGCCAGACATTATGTATGCTGTATGTGTGTGCGCAAGATATCAGTCTGATCTGAAAGAGTCGCACCTGGTTGCTGTTAAACGTATTTTCAGATACCTTAAAGGGAAACCGAATCTTGGGTTATGGTATCCTTATGAAGGCAATTTTGAATTATATAGTTATTCTGATAGTGACTTTGGTGGGTGTGCTCTTGACAGGAAATCGACTACTGGTGGATGTCAATTTCTGGGTCCTAGACTTGTTTCTTGGCAATGCAAGAAGCAGACCAACGTTTCTGTATCCACAGCTGAAGCAGAGTATATCGCTGCATCTGCAGGATGTTCTCAAGTTTTGTGGCTACAAAACCAATTGCTTGACTACGGGTTTAACTTTCTCAAAACTCCTATTTACATAGACAATACTGCTGCTATGTTCATTACTGCTAATCCTGTTCAACACTCAAAAACCAAACATATCGAAATTCGATATCACTTTTTAAGAGAATTCTGAAAAAGGTTTAATAATTTTGATTAAAGTTCATACCGACAAACAACTGGCAGATCTTTTCACAAAATCTTTCTTGTCAGGCCGGTTTGAATTCTTAATTCAATCCATAGGATTAATCAATCATGATTGATTCTATTTTTCGAAAACCAAACAAAAATCAGAAAAATATAAAAGTCAAAAATATAATAAGTCGTTGTCACATATTGGTTCCTTTGTCTTTTATTTTATGTCTTGCATTGTGTGTGTGCATGAAAAAGAAAAGCAAAAACAAAATATAAAAGCAAAAAGAAAAGAAAATATCATGTCATAAGAATCTATATTGCAAAAGTGAGAAATGATAGTTACACTAGACATTATTTGTTACATCATTTTTAATAAACACTGATGAGTGTTAATTGATGTGCTAGACAGCTCAGGCAATTAGACTGAAAAATTAAGTTGATTGTTGACAAATCTAAACTTAATGATATTTGTG
Source organism: Tagetes erecta (assembly GCA_030867185.1). NCBI lineage: Eukaryota > Viridiplantae > Streptophyta > Magnoliopsida > Asterales > Asteraceae > Tagetes > Tagetes erecta. Next base: position 10,249,989 of record CM061486.1, read on the forward strand.
TTAAGTTCCATTGCTATACATGTCTAGATATATATCTTTTGATGCATTGCTTGTGATGATAGTTGTGCATGATCGGGTAACGATGCAGTCTATTCAGTGTGATGAACCGCATCGTGAGCTTCTTTGTTGTGGTATCCACAGACCTGAAGTCTCACACGAAGTCTCTTTTGAGCTTCAAGGTGCAACAAAAGATTCCCAAAGTTGGAACAAAAAGAGTCCCAAATGTGGACCATCACCAAACAAAAATTCCAAAAAGGAATTCAGAAGATTCCCAAGGGGAACGATAGGAAATTAAATTCCAAAATGGAATCAAAAGAAGTCCCAAAGTGGACCAAATCCGAATAGAACCCAGTTTCCACACTGTTTATGATTGTAAGTGACCAGGTTATGTGCAATAGGCATTTCAGGTAGTAGTTGATAAGGAAATATGTTGTCATATGTATACATGTGGGTCACATAAGTCATTTTAATCGAACCTTAATCTCATCATGATACTGAAAAAGTAAGTGTGTCAACTCGAGCTAATTGGTATGTTTTCATATCATCACTCAATCATACATAAGTCAAATGTCTATTCAAAACTTACAAAACATGTTCAGATAATGTGTGGTATGATCTCACTGCGATATTTTGATTCATTGCATTGCATATGTTTTTATTAATGTGTGTGCTTTGTGTGTGCAGGCATTTGGAATCTTTATTGACACATCGACATCCTTGTTAAACTTAAAAATTTTCAAGAAAATTTCAAGTTTAGGGGGAGAATAAATTGAAAAAGAAAAATATTTGAAAAACTCCAAAAATATTTTGAATAAGTGTGTTTTGAAATGAACAAGATTATGTGGTATGAAAAGCAAATGTATTGGATGTGTTAAAAACAAACCCAAGGTCTTGTGATTTATTTTTAAGAAATTGCTTCGGGATATAAAAATGTTGGTTGTGCAAAAACAAAAACATTTTAGAAAAAGAAAATGGATTTAATTGGAATTAATTTTTATTGACTTGTCTTATGTTGTCGATATTTAATGTGACAAATTCTATTTAAGAATGTCTTGTCAAATTAATATGTCGAGAATGTTGCAGGTACAATAAATGCCGTTGAAAAAGTCAACAGACGAGAAAAATCATTCAAGTGTTGAAGTCGGGCAAATATCAAAAACAACTGTTTAGCCGGGTAATGAAGACACTGTTCAGCCGGGTAAAGTTGTGTGTCTGATATGAGTCGGGTGATTGAGAAAAAGAAGTGAAGCCGGGTGAAGATATTATGACTACTGTATGGCCGGGCAATGAACATGTCAAATCTATGCCGGGTGAAGGAGTCTTTAATATATCTGCCGGGTGACAAGTTGTGTTGCTATACAGCCGGGTGAAGAAATGTTATCACTGTACAGCCGGGTAAAAGAAAGAAGTCTTATTTTGCCGTGTAAGTGCATAACACTGTGTTGCCGGGTAATAGTGGAAGCAACTGTGCAACTGTGTTGCCGGGTGATGAAGAAAAGCAAGCCGGGTGATGAAGGTATCACTATGCAGCCGGGTAATGAACAAACTTATTGTGCAAGCCGGGTGATGTTATGAAGACTACTATACTGCCGGGTGATGAGTAAAACCAAACATGTGTAGTTGTTCCTAACTTTTACCCGTCTCTACAGTGGTTTACCCGTCTCTACAGTGATTGACCCGTCAAGTGTTTTTACATGGTGTTGTGTTGACCCGTCTTATGTTGTGACCCGTCCTAAGTACTTGACCCGTCCCAACAGTGACTGACACGGCTCAACAGTGCTTGACCCGTCAAGGCTTATTGGGCTTTTATGCTTACCCGTCCCAAAGTGTTGACCCGACACCTCATGTTTGACCTAATTTTAACCATATAAAAACCCGCCTCTTCACAAACACTTATCATTTTTCACTCACACTTTCAAGCAAATCCCCTGCACTTAAATCGTTTGATTATCATATTCAATCGTTTGTTCTGTAACAAGTCTGATCGATTGAATAAGGTATTGTTTAAGTGATTTGATCTTGATAAACCTGCAAATCGATCGGTAAAACAAAAACGATGATGAACAGTGTTTTTGATCACTGAATCGACAATTTGATTTTGAGTGTTAAAACTAAAATCGAATGTTGTTTTAAGTGTAAAAACTGTCGATCATTAACAAACAATCATTAATTTGCATCAAAATTCTTTAAAATCAACAGAATCAACCAAAAATGTTCATAACTGTCAAAACCGCAATTGATGACCTGTTAAATGCTCTTAAATGTTAACTTCAAAATGATGAAATATGTGTTAAAAGTGACAAATCCTTGTTAAAACTGAACTAAAACATATTAAACAACTTCATCTTATGAATGTCAAATTTTTGTTCTTAAGTGTTAACATGTTAAATTGCAAAATGTTGTATGATCATTAAAAATTCAAAGTTGTTTTGATCAAAATGATGAAAATCAGTTTGTTAGATCAATTTAGGAGTTAAAATGATTATGTGAATGTTTTACTTTTATAACTTTGTGTTCAAACACTAATGAAAATTTGAAATTTATTAATGAAGAATCTAACACATTTGTCTTGTTTGTGTTTTGTTTTTGTTTTAACAGATGGAAAATTTGAAGTTTGAGCCCAAGCACAATTTAGTTGCCTGTTTGGATGAGTCTATTCCTGAGACTGAAGGATATAGAGACATGATGAGATTTATCAAGAGGACAAAGTATGTTTATGCTATGTGTGCCAAGCCGGTCATATATGCAAGATTGATCAAAATGTTTTGGAGGACGGCTGAGGTGGTTAGAAATGAGGCTGGAGTGAATGTTGTTAGAGGAAACATTACAAAAGAGTTGCAGTTGACTGTTTCTGAAGAAGCTATCAGAACAGCCTTAAGGATTGATGAGGATGAAATAGGAGCAAATGATGAGCTGACAGTTGCTGAATGTCAAACGTGCTTTGTTAATATGGGTCATCCTCCTGTATTTCCAAAGTCACAATTTGTCAGGGCAAGATTGGGGAAGAAATGGAAGTTATTATGTTATGTTATTCAGCAATGCATGTCAAGAAGGAGTGCCGGGTTTGACAATTTTCCCTCTGACATTGCATCCCCAATAGTTGCCATAGCAGAAACAAACCATTTAACATGTCGAAATGGATTATGAATGGTTTTGTGTTTAATCTTGTGAAGGGTAAAAGGTTCAAGTTTCTCATGTACCCGAGATTCTTGCAAATGATGATTAATGTTGCATATCCAATCATCAGAGAAGAAGGTGTTGCTGGAGGGATACTGTATACTGAGGACATGAACGATTTATCCTATAGGAAGATGAGTATCGGGAATGTTCCAAGTGTTGATTTATTTGACTATATGAGGGATATAGCAAATAATGAAGAAGATGTTGAGGTAGTTTATCATCATATTTCACATGGAGAGATAGTAAATCCACAGGACCTAGTTGATGAGGTGCCTGATAACCTATTGGATGATGATGAGTATGCTGCTCGTCATCCAGAAGATGAAGAAGATGGATCTGAGGACGAAGAAGAAGAAGATAGTGATGATGGAGATGATAGTGGAAATGATGATGGTGATGATAGTGGAAATGATGATGGTGATGATAGTAGAAATGATGGTGATGAAGATGCTGAATCTTTTCAAGAGGAGGCAGAAAATATTGAGGTTAATGAACCAGTGGAAGTGGAGATAGAAAATGTCGAAGTTGTTGAACCATTTGTGGTTAACGAACCTGTTGAGGTTGTTAGTGTGGCTGAAGAGGTTGACATTGAAACTCCAAGGAATATTACTGTTCAGTATATTAGATCACGAAGATCGAAACCAGTGATAGAACCTGTGTTAGTAGAGGAACCAATTGAGATTGAAGATATGAATGTGTCTGAACAGATGATAGATGTTGTTCAAATTGCTCAAGAAGTAATGGCCGATGTAGAGACTATTGCACAGATAGTTGATGACACTGATGCTGGCATTACTGTTCCAGTTGACATACCCACCACATCATCTCCGGTTGCTGAAAACATTGAACAAATTTTGGAGTCTTCGCCAAAAATTGTTTCAAGTGTAGATATGAATGAAGATAAAAAGAGGATTGTTGAACTAGAAGAGATGGTACCAAAACTCGTAGATGCGAATGAACAGTTGAAAGCATCGAATGAACGAAAGAAGAAAAGGTTAGAAGAGTTTTGGGCTACTCACAATCAGAATCTTGAAACTTTCAAAGCTTTGGATGCTAATCATGTTAAGTTGAAGACTGAACATGAAGAGTTGAAGGCTGAGTATGATAAGTTGAAGGATGAACATGAAAATCTGAAGTATGATTATAAAGAGTTGAAGGCTGAATGTAATACTCTAGATGCTGAGAAAGAAATGTTGGAGAAATGGTTGGAAGAAACTCGATCAAAGAAGTCAGGGTCCACATTAGACAAAGATTTTTCAGATGAGGTGATGGAAGTGACTGAACCTTCTCAAGAAGCAAAAGTCTATTATACTCGAGCACGTGGCACGACAAATGTGGGCATAAGGGTTGAATCTCCAATTGTTATTCCCGATGAAGCTGCTGCTGATTTTGTCAATTCTGACAAGGCTGAGGGAAAAAGGAAGTTAGATGCTGTGCCGGAGATTACAGAAGAAGCATCTGTTTCAAAGAAAGCAAAAACTGATGAGACAGTGCAGATTGAGCTGATTCAATCTGTGACTGTAGCTGAAACTGAGATGGTAGAAATGGCGAAAGTTGATGATACTGTGAAAGTAGCTGAAACTGGAGAAACAGTTCAGATTGAGCCGATTCAATCTGAATCTGTATTGGTTGAAGAAGTGCCTAAAGAAGTTGAAATGGTTGAGAATGTGCCTGAAACTATGACAGAAGAAGTAAGTCAGTTTGAGCCGGTTCAAACTGATAATGCACCTATGATAGAGGCACTAGATGACTTAGACGACATTGATTTTACTGAGTCTGAACCAGAAGCTGAGCCTGAAGCCAATCCAGATCATGAGATTCCAGCTGACTTGCCTGAACGCTTTGCGTATCTTGAGAAGATGAAGTATAATGCAGTGTATCTGAATGGGCTGACTGTGAGTCAAATCAACGAAGAGTATGAAAAATGTTTGATAGCTCAAGATAAAGTTGCTGCTGATGAGAAAGAGTTTGTGGTTGAGATGGGAGAATGGACACCACTTCAAGAGAGTTTAAATATTGATGATTTACCTCCAACTGAGCTTTATCATCAAAACCCTGATGAAATGTCAAGCAGAAATATGCGAGACTGGCTGAGCTCAAGAAATTATCCATATAGGACGTTGAAAAGATTGAAACAAGAGTCACTGAGGAAAATTGTTGTAAGCTTTATGAAGACGGAAAAGATGTACAATCGTATGTTTTATCTAGATTACAACAACCCTCAATATTATGAGCTGACTAAGAGATACAAAGTTCTCGGACCAAAGGAGATACCAGTAATGGCTTTACCAGAGAATGCGCACAAAAAGAGGCATGAGTTGATGGATATGTTTCCAAGTGAGGTGAAGGCATACAATATACCTATGGATGTACGTGAATCATGGCATAAATCAGCCACAGCAGGTGATGTTGTGAGATCACTGCTGAGCAAGGGTCAGTCGATTGCTGAACTTCTTGATTCAATGATCGTACCGGAAAAGTCCAAAAAGGTAAAAATCATAGCGTGGAAATATGACGAAGTATTTGATGCTTTCATGATTAAAAGAGTTAATGGTTTATGCGATGTATACCATTATTGCTCTAGTATTTTCAAGTTAGAGGTGCAAGATTTGAAAGAGTTGCACAAGCTAAGACTGATAAATCACACGCATGCTGAGCGTGGTGATAAATGCGCAATGCTGCTTGATGCTGGGATAAGCCGGTTACCGAAGTATTTGGAATTTAGAGGTCAACAGGAGGATAGTGCTTATGTTCAATCGAAGAAAACAAGGAAAAAGAAGAAGTTGGTGGTAAGTGAGGATATGTATTTGGAAGAATTTTCTGACGAATATTTTGATAAGGTAACTGATCCGGGGTTAAAAGTGTTTGATGGTTCTCAAGCGACTAAGCCAATTCTTAAAGTTTTCTACAATCAAGAAACTTTTGAGTTGAAAATTGTACGAAATATGGATGATTGGGATAAGGACATGATTACCTTATTCAGTACATTTGAGCTGAAATTGTTGCATCCATCCTACATTGATTTCCTGAGAAGTTACAGAATGGAAAGATGCAAAGACAAAGTTGCTGAAGCTGATCGAAACTTGTTTGTGGTGATGATCGAGGTGATTGCAGCTGCGTTAGAGAAGATACGTGTAAGGAAGGCATTACTCAATGCTAACCTTGTAAAGGTCGACATTCCGGAGATAGAGTTTATGAGAGTAACTACAAAGGGAACATTGGAAGTGCAAGTCAAAGGGAAAGAAATGCCCTATGAATTTTATGCTAATATTGATTTTGCAGGTTTAACTCTTGATTCTCTGAGACGTATGAATGCCTGCTCAATTCTTACAAACGAGTCCAAACCAAGACAAGCAAAGATAGCAGAAAAGTTCAAGTCATGCATCGAGGAAGCACTGAAAGAGCAAGAAGAATATAAAGGAAAAGAGTTGCTGTATGTCAAAGAAGAACCTGAAGATTGGTGAGAGATTGGAGCTGAAAAAGCTAGAGATGAAAACTGTTGAAGATTTTGCTGAAATCCAAAGATAAATCTTAGGGGGAGTACTGTTAGGGTTATTTCCTGTTTAAGATTTATTTTGTATTTGTTTATACATTTATGTATAGTTTAGGGTCTATTTTGTTATTTTCCCTAAAATGTATTTTGTTGCTTAAAGCATGTAGTGAGAGAGTGTGAGGAGAGAGTCTGATTCACATATTCACTTTAGAGAGAGAACTAAGTGTGTGTGATTTATTTTCTCCTACATTTGTACTGCAGATTTGCTTTGATCATCAAATACAAGAGAATTATTTAGTAATGAATTGTGTTTGTGATTGAACTGTGTTTGTGTATGAATCATTCTGATCATTGAGCGATATCATCGATCCAATAGTATCTTTAGTTTTTGTTATAATGTAATACACTCACATCGAGTGTTAGACAATGTTGTTATTTTTAGACAATTAATGAAAAGTTTAAATTTGGGACCTCATTTGTGGTCTTTTGAATAAGTCTTCCGCTACATTATTTTATTTGATTGGCTGATGTTATGCAACGTGTCGGGCCCTGGGAGTCGGGGTGTGACAGGTTGGTATCAGAGCCAATGGTTTTAGCGAATTAAGGTTCACATAGATCCTTATGCTTTAACCGAGAGGCTCGAAAGACCACTAAGATAGGAAAAACCCTAGGAGATGTTATGAAATATGATGAGTAAATATTGATTGAACACCTAAGGAAATGAGACAAATACGCTTGATCAACGTAGTTGTCGATTATCCTTCGCGTGAGCAAGAAAATAATTACAAGTCATGTGGATTAACTTAGAAACCTCGTCAGGAAAGGCGAAGGAACTAGGCATTAATATTAATACGATACGAATATTATATGCTTATATTTTACTTTAAATAACAGGAAATGGCAGGTAAAAGTTTCCTCCTCAGAGCAATTGGTATGAGCAGATCGTCTTCCAAAAAGAATAGTTCTAGTAACAACAACACTGAAGAAGGGGAACGTTCTGTTCAACCACGAGAGTCTCACTCACCCGATGCTTCGGGTTACTACACTCACATACCCTCACCTGCAAGGGCGATGAATGAACCCCAACAGGAACCCGAACCCCAGCCTCGTCGTACGCGAACCAGGTTGGCTGCCAAGAAGACAATTCGGAGAGGCCACGTTGAAAGATTTAGGCTCACAGAAGCTGACTGGGCTACGATTCGTGAGGCCGAGAACGCCGATGATAACGAGGAAGATGAAGAAGACGAACCTGAGGAGCAACACGAGGAGGAGCCTGAAGAAGAGCCCAAAGAGCATCACTCTCCCATTTTTATGATGACCGATAGCGAGAGAGCACGGATACGAGCCGAAATGGACAATGATGATGAAGAAGTAGAACGTAACGAATATGGGGAGGAGCCTGCAGAAGATGGAGACGAAAACGGGGGCGAAGTCGATCACCATCACCGTCCGGAGGAGTCGATTCCTATGGACTATGAGTACAGCGACCAACCTTCGAGGGGAAAAGGGAAGAAGAAGATTAAGGAACTGTCGAGCGCCAAGTCACGCGCTATTACTATACCCAAGAGGGATCCTTATTTAGCACCATATGACTACAAGCAGCGGGAGCGCGATGAGCTAGCCGAGGCAATGCGACGTAGTCATCATGAGTATTATCGTCAAGCTCATGCGGCCCCAGCTTACCCACATCCCTCGATGTACCCACCAATTCCTACCTACCCTCAACCCCCAATGTACTCACAACCTCCGCCTATGTATTCGTCGCCTCCCATGTACCAATCACCGCCGATGGGTTACGCTCCTCATCCGTACCCTATGTATCCATCCCCTCCATCATACGCTCCGTACCCATATTCCCCACCATCTTATGCACACCCAGTCTATCCCCCTCCTAGCTATTAGTCACCTTACCCGTATCTCCCCGAACCAGGAAGAAGCTCAATGGGGGCAAGGTCTTCTTGTCATCACTATAGCTTAGACCCTCCAAGGCGATCATCAGAAGATGCTAGGGTCATGGAACGATACCGAGTTCCACTTGAAGGTGATGAGCAGAAGTACAAGGATGACGAAAAGGAAGAGTACTGGAGGAAATTCTTTGGGTGAAGATCAAGAAAAAGAAGAATTATGTTGTATTCTGAATTATGTTGTATTTGTATTCGAATTATGTTGTAATTTATTTTGAACTATGTAATATCGTACTATGTTTTGTTGTATTGAAACTATGTTGTAACCTTGATTATGTTGTACTTGGATCATTATGTTGGAATTATTATGTTTGGAATTATGTTATAAATCCCTATCATATGTTTCAGTACTTGTATCTAAAGTATTAAGATAAATTGTATTAAAGATTGTAATTAACAAAGGAAAACGTTTAAATTATAGTATGGCTAAGGAAAAGAGTAGCAAGATTGTTTCCGAAGTTGGACCTTCCACAAGAGGAAGAAATAAAGATCCAATTGACCCTAATCATGACAAGGAACCTTCTGTTGAGATTCACCCAGAAGAGCCATTAACCGCTGAACAAAAGCAAGAGGCGGAACAAATGGCCAAATTTCAGGAAATGTTAACTGCAGGGATCACCGCGGCTATGCCTGCAATCATTGCAGGAGTCACTAAAGCCGTGCTGGATGGAGGTGAATCCGGAAGCAACAAAAAGAAGGACTCGAAAAAGAGCAATACTGATTCTGAATTCCGTTCCAAAGGGAGTAGCCATGGAAGTAGCAGCCCAGACTCTGAAGGTGACGATGAGGTCAACAAACCCAAGAAAAAGAGAGATCAAGAGCCAAAAGCCAAGGGTTGTACCTATAGGCACTACATGGCATGCAAGCCCGAAGAATTCAGGCATTCGGAATGGGGTGGGAAAATTTTCATCAAAAGTTCTTGGAAAAATTTGTACCCCATCACGAAATTGAACAACTGGAAGATGAGTACCTCCACCTGGAGATGAAGGGGACCGACCACAAGAAATACACAGAACGCTTCCTGGAATTGGTTGGGTTACTACCCGAATTCACTGGATCCGAGTCCAAGAGGGTTGGACGATACATTTGGGGAGTCATCCCCGAGATCCGTGGGGACTTGCGAACCTCCAAACCCTCCACACTACAAGCAGCCGTAGACCTAGCCGCTGAGCTTACTGAAGACCTAATCCGGGTTAAGAGTAGCCGAGTAGCTGTAGGAGGAGGTGAGAAGGGAAACAAGAGGAGCTATGATGATCGCATGTCCAGGAAATCCAACACCGGAAAGCGCAGAGAAGGATCGGGCCCCAATAAATTCAGAAAGAACAATTCAGGCGAGAAGTCTGTTCCAACCGAATGTGGGAAATGTGGAAAATTGGGACACACAACCGCCGACTGTTTAGTTGGTACCGGGAAATGTTACGGTTGTGGGCAAGAAGGTCACATCAGGGCAAACTGCCCCAAGAAGGTGAGAGGAGGAAATGAGAAGGAAAGAACAGCGGGCAAGGGAAATGCCCGGGGTCTTCCAAATGACGGCAGAAGAAGCCCGCAACCATGATGACGTGCTCACTGGTATGTTTCTAGTAAACTATACCTATGCTTGCATACTGTTCGATTCAGGTGCAAATAGGAGTTTTGTTTCTAATACATTTTTACATTGTCTAAACGGCTTGATAGCTAAGTTAGACATACCCTATGTAGTCGAAATAGCTAACGGTCTTGAGGTAAGAGTTGAAAATGCCCTTAGAAATTGTTACCTTAAGATCAATAACTAAAACATTCCCTTAGAACTCCTCCCTATGAAATTAGGTGGATTTGATATAGTTCTAGGAATGGATTGGTTAGCTAGACATAAGGCGCAAATTGATTGTGAGCGGAAAGTGCTAAAAATCGAATTACCCGACGGTCAACAGGCAGAGATTAAGGGGGACACGCCGCGTAAAACTTCCAAACTCTTGACGATTGCCAAGGCAACCAAATATCTACGGCAAGGGTGCGAGGGATTCTGGTTATATCTCATGACCGAAAGGGGAGAGAAGAAGGAGATTTCAGAAGTCCCAATAGTCGCAGAATACCCCGACGTGTTTCCCGAGGAATTGCCTGGTTTACCTCCAGACCGACAAGTCGAATTCCACATCGATTTAGTGCCAGGTACAGCATCAATCGCAAAATCACCTTATCGACTAGCGCCATCGGAGATGAAGGAACTTATGGCCCAACTCCAAGAGCTATTGGAAAAGGGTTTCATCCTACCAAGCTCATCACCATGGGGAGCCCCCATATTGTTTGTGAAGAAGAAGGATGGGACTTTGAGAATGTGTATCGATTATCGAGATCTTAACAAAGTGACGATTAAGAATCGATACCCATTACCCAGAATCGACGATCTGTTCGACCAACTGCAAGGATCAAGCTATTTCTCGAAAATAGACTTGAGATCTGGGTACCATCAAGTGAAGGTTCGAAATGAAGACGTGCCTAAGACAGCATTCCGAACTAGATATGGCCATTACGAATTCTTAGTAATGCCCTTTGGGCTAACTAATGCACCAGCAGTATTCATGGATTTAATGAATCGTGTGTGTAAGCCATATCTAGACAGATTCGTGATCGTGTTCCTTGACGATATTTTGATTTACTCTCGTACCATGGAAGAGCACTCTGAGCACCTACGAAAGGTACTCGAGCTCCTCAGAGGAGAAAAGCTCTATGCCAAATTTTCAAAGTGCGAATTTTGGCTACGAGAGGTCCAGTTCTTAGGACATATTGTCAATGAGCAAGGAATTCAAGTTGACCCTTCAAAGGTTGAAGCAGTGATGGAGTGGGAAACCCCTAGAACGGCGACTGAAATTCGGAGATTTCTTGGGTTAGCCGGCTACTATAGAAGATTCATTAAGGATTTCTCTAAGATAGCCAAGTCTTTGACTAAGTTAACTCAAAAGAAAGTCATGTTTAAGTGGGGACCCGAGCAAGAAGAGGCATTCAGAACCTTGAAAGAAAGACTGAGCAGCGCACCAATCCTTGCATTACCCAATGGTAACGATGACTTTGTCGTGTACTGTGATGCATCCTCCACGGGATTTGGCTGCGTCTTGATGCAGCGTAGCAACGTAATTGCTTACGCCTCAAGACAACTGAAGGGCGCCGAAACAGGATATGCAACTCATGACCTCGAGTTAGGCGCAATAGTGTTTGCATTGAAGATATGGCGACACTATTTATATGGCTCAAAGTTCGCCGTGTATTCTGATCACAAGAGCTTAAAACATATATTTGATCAGAAGGAGCTTAATATGAGACAACGGCGATGGATGGAAGTTTTGTCTGACTACGACTTCGATCTTCACTACCATCCTGGGAAGGCAAACGTCGTCGCTGATGCCTTAAGCAGAAAAGAATGCCCCAAACCTAGGCGAGTTCGAGCACTAAGGATGAATGTGCAAGTGAACCTCTTGGACCAAGTGAAGATGGCCCAAAAGGAAGCACTAAAGGACGAGAACGCCCAAAAAGAAGAAATGATTGGAGTAGTAAAGAAGTTAGAAAGAGGAGAAGATGGGTTCATCCGTATGAAATGTCGAATTTGGGTACCAAATTTCGGTAATTTGAGAGGACTCATATTGGATGAAGCCCATAAGACTAAGTATCTTATCCATCCTGGAGCAGATAAGATGTACTATACCTTGAAGGACCAATTTTGGTGGCCTGGAATGAAAAAGGACATAGCAACCTATGTGGAACGTTGCATGACATGTCTCCAGGTGAAGGCTGAACACCAAAAACCGTCTGGTATGCTCCAACCCCTTGAGATCCCTACGTGGAAATGGGAAATGATCACAATGGATTTTGTGATGGGTTTGCCAAAAACAAGAAAGGGGAATGATGCTATATGGGTAATCGTGGACAGACTCACTAAGTCCGCCCACTTCCTCCCTATGAAAGAAAGCGCAGGAGCGGAACAACTTGCCCAATTGTATGTCGACGAGATTGTGGCAAGACACGGAGTGCCCGTGTCCATTGTTTCCGATAGAGATGGAAGATTCACATCTCGATATTGGAGGTAATTTCATGAAGCTTTGGGAACTAAGTTAGAAATGAGCACAGCCTATCACCCGCAAACGGATGTTCAGAGTGAAAGGACCATTCAAACCTTAGAAGATATGTTGCGGGCATGTGTGATAGATTTCAGTGGTAGCTGGGACACCCACCTCCCATTGGCCGAATTTTCCTATAACAACAGCTACCACAAAAGCTTGAAAGCCTCACCATTCGAAGCTTTATACGGTCGACGGTGTCGAACGCCTTTATGCTGGTTTCAAGTGGGAGAAGGTTAAATGACCGGCCCTGAAATGGTGTTGGACACCATTGAAAAAGTCAAGGTGATCCGAGAGTGACTCGTAGTGGCACAAAGCAGACAAAAGAGCTATGCCGACAGAAGTCGAAAGCCACTAGAGTTCGCTGAAGGAGATAAAGTCATGTTAAAGGTATCACCATGGAAAGGCACGATTCGTTTTGGAAAAAGGGGAAAGCTAAGTCCCTGATTCATCGGACCTTTTGTGATAACCAGCAGAATAGGGAAAGTAGCATATAGACTTGAACTTCCAGAAGAGCTGCGTGGGATCCACCCAGTCTTCCATGTCTCTCAACTCCGAAAATGTCTATCTGACGAAACCTTGCAAACACCACTGGAAGAAATCCAAGTGGACGAACGACTAAATTTTGTTGAGGAACCAACAGAAATAGTCGAAAGGCAGGTTAAAAAGTTAAGAAGGAAACACATTCCCATTGTTAAAGTCAAGTGGAATGCAAGGCGTGGTTCTGAGTTCACCTGGGAGCCAGAAGACGCCATGAAGAAAAAGTACCCCCATTTATTCTCAGAGTGATTCCGAGACGGAATCCCAATAAGGAGGGGAGAATGTGACACTCTGCCTCATACGAGAATAAAAAGACTTAAAAAAACATTTAATCTACGCGATACGCGCAGCAGGAGGCTTGGCATGCGCGTATCGCCTAGGACAGAGAATACCGGGTACGCAAATCAGGGGCAGCCGCTGTTTTCAAGCAAAACCACCTCCCCTACACGATGCGCGCAGGAGGAGGCATGCCCTGCGCGTATCGCGTAGGGCAGGTTCACCAGCTATAAAAAGGGGGCGACCCCCCTTCATTTCTTGCACCATCTCTTCACACTCACTCTCTCTCTAAGCCATCTCCGGCCAAAAACACCCGGCGAAGCCACGACGAAGTCCCGACAAGCTTTCGGTGAAGAACGGAAGTATTCGGAAGCTCGGTTCAAGTGCGGGTTTGCTCACGAGAAGCTTACGAGGTACCTTCGGTGATCGGTAAGACTCGTTTTTAGTTTACTTCGAGTTACTTACTACCTTATGTGCACCCGAAGTTACTAAAATGAGACCCGTTATAATAGTAAACGGCGTTCTCTCTTGTACGCGTGAGCTTAAGATCTGCCAGACGAAGCGAGGTGCTGCCCAAATCCAGAGAGACTTTCGTACCCGAGCCCCACTCTGTCTGAATCATTAGGTAATGCCGTCGATCCCGTACTCATTAAGATGTATGTATGACTTAAGTCCATGGAAGAACCAGTGTTTTAAAATAGAACATTTCTAGTTATATGATATTACTAGGAGTACAGTATGTTTTCAATAAACGATAGAATCGTGTGAGAAACACGAAGATGTGATAATGTGGCTTTTTAAATAGAATGATAATAAGAACATAGGATAACCCTGACTCAGATGCTAAAAGCACCCTGAGTTAAATAATTATGCCAAGGACTAAAGCCATCACTTAAGTCACATAATGTGACTAAGGTAATGAAATGGTAGGATTACCCCTAGGGGAAAAGAATCCTGATAAGTATGAAATGTTTACAGGGTTGTCTCAATTAGCCATCAGATCGTGATACTTAGGCTACACTAAGGTGAGTCTAACCGCCCCTCTTTTTATATGTTTTATGATTTCGGGGCTGTATCCGAGCTTATATGAAAAGTATGAAAAATATGAAATGTTTTATAAATGTTATGAATATATATATATGTGTACGCATATGTATATATGTGGTTATAAGTAGATCGCTACCTGGTGATTCAACGCACCTCAACTCCAGGTTCGTCCGGTTGTTGTGTTGTTGGTCCGCGGTAATAAGCTTCGCGTTAAGAGTCGTCCAACGAAAAGGACGGCGGCTACATGCCACAGGGCAAGTCATTAAGACAGGGCTTCTGGGGGTAGATCCATTGAGTGCTACCGGCCCCGTCTCGGGATGTATATGCGTCTAGTTGGATCCAATTAGGTAGACTGACTGCTCGTAACAGGAGAGGTACCAAAAAGCCTAGGCAATATGATGATGTGACCAAAAGGGGGTCAAAGAAAAGGGTACCTTCTTTATCCATGTATGCGGCATATACGTTAACAGGCTCTAACGAAAGTTGGCCACCATCAGATATGGCGTTAGAGAAGAGTAGGCTTGTAGATAACTTATTACCACACATGTATGAATGAATGAATGATGTCTAAATGTTTTATATGTTTCATGTCACTGGTTACGACTCACCAACAACGTTGTTGTTGACGTCTTTTAGCTCGTGATGCAGGTGAAAGAAATAATCAAGGACATTAGCTAGGAAGGCCTAGCTAGAGATGATCGAATGATAGTACTCCACATAGGAGGAAGGAAGATGCTTGGGAATAGTATCTTTAGTTTTTGTTATAATGTAATACACTCACATCGAGTGTTAGACAATGTTGTTATTTTTAGACAATTAATGAAAAGTTTAAATTTGGGCCTCATTTGTGGTCTTTTGAATAAGTCTTCCGCTACATTATTTTATTTGATTGGCTGATGTTATGCAACGTGTCGGGCCCTAGGAGTCGGGGTGTGACAAAGGGGACTAAAAAAATTATTCTATATGACTTAAGTTACTCAAAACCAACAAAGACTCAATGTACACTACACAAAGTCAAACATTGAGCATCATAGTGTAAAAAACTTTAGTGTAGAAACCCATGTTCTTCACAAAACTTGTATTCCCAATTCAAGTGATAATATAGCTATAATACCCTAAAGTTTGTGTCAACCCGTTCGTTACAACTTGCAATTGTTACTAGATCAGGTAACCATGCCACAAGCAAGGTAATATTTCAAACCAACCCAACTACATCCTAGCATTGTTACCACAAAACCTAATTTAGCTTAATAATTGAACTAACCTAAAAGACTAAGACCTTACCACACAAAACAGAAAGAAAAGCACTAAAAATTAAAGAGTATTGTTGCAAGAAAACATACCTTGTGGTTGAAAAGTGGTGGTGAAAAATAAAGCTTGAGATCTTCAAAAAGCTTAGAGCTTTGGTGAAGAAACACACAATTGAAACACAAGGGTTGATGATTATGGTGAATGGTGTTGAAACTTGGGGGTTTTAGATGGTGATTTAGTGGTTTTTTGTTGAGAAAGTGGTGAAAATTGAGTTAGGGTTCGTGAGAATGGAAGAGGAAAGGTGAAATTTGTGGTGGAAAATAGAGTTGCAGATGAATTAAAGTGGAATGGGCTCACCGCGTCACGCGACCATGTTATATGGACTCACCGCGTGACGTGGCGTGCTTAGAATCCACTACGCGTATAACGTGGTCGCGTTACGTGGCCACAATCCCACTTCCTCACCGCTAGGCGCGGTGAGGCGATTTCAACAAAATGTTTTTTCGTTTTGTGGTGTTTCAACACTTAAATTTTTTTTTTTGTAAGTTTAGTTAGTGTTCAAAACCGAAACGACCCTTTTGTATATCACTTAAAACTTACCTGGTGATCTCTCGGTTTCCTCTAACTTCCTCCACACGGTGATGATTCCTGCAAAAATACTTGACACACAAAACAAACAAAACCACAAAAACTACACGAAAACAAGTTAGTAGACCAACAAAAATATGAAAATGAACAAAAGCATACAAACTCTACACCTAGCTAAATTCGCTCAAGTTTTTGGAAGAACACTCTTAAGTGGTGATTCGAGACGAGTTTCCTCCGTCTTGATTGATTCTAATGGTCCTTCTAAGTAGTGTTTCAACCTATGGCCATTCACTTCCCACCTACTCCTCACGGGATTCTCTAACTCAATCGTTCCATAAGGAAACACCTTGCTTCCCACATAAGGTCCCGTCCACTTAGATTTCATCTTACCCGCAAACAACTTCAAACGAGAATTATAAAGTAGGACCCCATCCCCCTCACTAAACTCCTTCCTACCTTTCAACCTTCGGACATGCAACATTTTTGTTTTCTCTTTAATGCCTAGTGACCTAGAATACGTGGCTTCCCAAAGTTCTTCTAACTAATGGATTTGAAAAAAACCGCTTCCTAGTTGCTTTGGTGAGATCTAAATTCACGGTTTTCAAGGCCCAAAGCGCGCGATGTTCTAATTCTACCAGGAGATGAAAAGCTTTACCATAAACAATCATGAAAGGGGTTGTTCCTAAAGGTGTCTTGTGGGCGGTTCTAAATGCCCACCATGCATCATCAAGCTTATAGAACCAATCCTTTCGGCTCTTCCCTACGGTCTTTTCGAGGATCTTTTTGATTCCCCGGTTAGCATTCTCAACTTGACCATTTGTTTGGGGATGATAAGCGGTGGAAACACGATGAATGACACCGTAGCGTGCTAATGCTCGTTCCATGACAACATTACAAAAATGAGTACCATAGTCACTAATTAACGCTCCAAAAGTACCAAAACGAGTGAACAGCTTCTTCAAAAACTTCACCACTACTCGGGAGTCATTGGTGGGTAAAGCTTGAGTCTCCACCCACTTAGAAACATAGTCAAAGGCTACAAGTATGTACCTATTCTCGTTGGAGAGCGGGAATGGTCCCATGAAGTCAATGCCCAAACATCAAAGATTTCAAGAATTTGGATTGGATTTTGGGGCATTTCATTCTTCGACGAGATGTTGCCGGTGTGTTGACATGCATCTGAATTCCTAACAAACTCCAACGCATCCTTCACGACTGATGGCCAATAAAACCCAAAGTCTAAAACCTTTTGGGCTATGACGTGAGGTCCATGGTGACCCCCCGTTAAACCCTCATGGACATGCCTAAGGAATCCTAACCCATCCTCTCTAGTCACATCCCTTCTAAGGATCATATCTCCTCATATCCTAAAGAGATACGAGTCATCCCAAACAAAGCGATTCACATCTCGGAAGAACTTCCTCTTTTGCTCAGTGGTCATTCCTTTCAAAATGACTCCATTAGCAAGGTAGTTCGCTATGCCAGTAAACCACAGCATACCTTGCTCCTCAACATGAACAAAATCAATTGATTCGTGAGGGAACTTATCTCCAATCTCCTCCTCACGAATCTCCTTTCTTCCCGGATCATCCAACAAGGAGAGGTGATTAGCTGCCACATTCTCTGCTTCTTTCTTATCTTTGATCTCAATATCAAATTCAGAAAGCAAGAGAATCCACCATATTAGATGAGGCTTTTGCATCTTTCTTTTGGAAGAGAAAACGCAAAGAGGAATTATCAGTGAATACGGTGGTTTTTGAAAGCACAAGATAGGAACGGAATTTATCAAACGCAAACACGATGGCTAACAGTTCCTTCTTGGTGGTGGTGTAGTTCTCTTGGGCATAGTAAATTGGGTGGAAGTGCTTATCCCGTCTCTGCCCCAAACCGCTCCGACTGCATAGTCACTCACATCACACATGAGCTCGAACGGTAGACTCCAATCGGGTGAAATAAGAATAGGCGCACTAACGAGCTGATCATTCAAGAAAACAAAGGCCTTGAGACACTCCTCATCAAAGACAAAAGGGACCTTTTTTTTCAAGGAGTCGTGTCATTGGTCGGGTGATTTTGGAAAAGTCCTTAATGAACCGCCTATAAAAACTCGCATGACCTAAGAAACTACGAATGGCCTTGACATTGATGGGTGGGGCAAGTCTACTAATGTTGTCAATCTTAACTCTATCAACCTTTATCGCCTTGATAGAGATCTTATGACCTAGCACTATTCCCTCACTAACCATGAAGTGACACTTCTCCTAGTTAAGCATCAACTTTGTTTCTACACAACGTTTCAACATCCTATCCAAGTTAGACTAAAATTGATCAAAAGATTTGCCATACACAGAAAAATCATCCATGAAGACTTCCATGGATGTCTCAAGCATGTCTTGGAATATGGCAACCATGCACCGCTGAAATATAGCTGGAGAATTACATAACCCAAATGGCATGCGGAGGTACGCAAACGTGCCATTGGGGCATGTAAAGGTGGTTTTCTCCTGATCCTCTAGTGCGATAGGGATCTGGAAATAGCCCGAGAATCCATCGAGGAAACAATAAAATTGTTGCCCCACTAGACACTCCAACATTTGGTCGATGAACGGAGGAGGGAAATGGTCCTTTCGTGTGACATCATTTATCCTGAGATAGTCGATGCACACACACCACCCGGTGACCGTACGCGAAGGGATGAGTGTGTTCTTCTCGTTCATAACAACAGTAATGCCCCCTTTTTTCGGGACAACTTGGGTTGGACTCACCCACTGAGAAACAGAAATGGGATACATCATCCTGGCGTCCAACAACTTCAACACCTCCTTTTTCACCACCTCCTGCATGTTCGGGTTCAGACATCTTTGTGGTTGCACCACCGGTTTATACTCATCCTCCATTAGGATTTGGTGAGTGCAGAACTCGGGGCTTATGCCTTGAATGTCCGACAACCTCCAAGCTATGACATTCTTATTCACCTTCAACACCTCTAGTAGCTTAGACTTCTCCTCCTCACTCAACTTCGACGAGACTATGACCGGAAAACGAGAACCTTGTCCTAGATAAGCATACTTGATGTGTTGTAAAACACATCTCGTTTTCACTTTGTTTTAAGTCGTTTTGTTTTTGTTTGAGTCGGTTTTAATTGTTTTTTAGTTGTTTTTAGTTTAGTTTTGTTTAAATGTTTTTAGAACAGGCTTGGCACTTAATTTTGCATGTTTTTCAGGTACAAACACCAATGCGTGAAAAACGGATCGAGAATCGGAGAAACGACGCGCTAAGGAACAAACAACACAAAGTTTCTGTTAAATGGGGTAGGTGGCGGTACCGCCACCTACTGGCCTCCACGACGCGGTACCGCCACCTAGGCGAGTTACGGGTTTTGTTGTTTTTGACCTAATTCGACGAGTTTAAAAGGCAACGAGTAGGACGGCTTTTGGATATGAATTTGGAGGCTGAAACGGACGAATTCGGAGCAAAGAAGTTGGAGTTTTGAGCACGAAATCAGTTCTTGGAGGTTGTGATCGGGTAGTTTTCATCCAACCCATTTGTGTTTGCATGCGTTATTTTGATTTATTGTCATTTATGCTCATGAATACATTAAACTTGAATGATTTTGTGTTTTTAACTTTAACTATGAACTAATTTTATTAGTTACCTAGGTTGATTGCTATTGGTAACGGTTTATTGATTGAAGTTTAGTTTTTGGTTGATTGATAAAACGAGTTAGTAATTTTATAAAAGTTTGATTTTTATATTCTATGGTGTGTTTTGAATGAATGAATGGATTGTGTTATTTGTTAAATCGCTTTACGTAGCTTTGCAAATGTCTTTTGTGTATGGTTGCGTATCAATATCGTTAACTTTTGTTTTCATGTTTTGAATGGTTGTCTAGACGTAGGAACCATAAGAGGTTAATTAATAATTCAATAAATTCGTTTGTCCTACTAAGTCGAATACCCGAGAAGTGAGGATTTGTCGGCGTGTCTTGTTTATCTAGTCGTTAGAAATAGGGTAGGAGAGGAACTTTTCTAACAACGAAGTAAACTTGTATGTTTGAGTCATAGAATTAATTATTAAACCACCCTTTGTGTCTTAGGATATATTGGATCGGTGAAACTAAGAGGGGAGCCGATCATAGGGTATTTAATTACTGTTAAAGGAACCGAGAGGCGATTTAACTAACTAGTGGGATTTAGCAACACTTTGGATAACCAAAAGGTCACACCCGGATAATGGTCTAGGATCCTTAGGAAGTTCGTAGAGTTTGCAATTTATGATCCTAGTTTCGTTTTAACAACCAAGTCTAAAGTTTAATCAATAATCGTTCATCATTAGTAACAACCTAGGTAACGTTTTTCTCTAATCTGAATTAAGTCTTTTTACGCTTTCAATCCGTTAATTTTAATTAAAGTCTTTTAATTTAATTTTTATCTACTCTATTTATTTTCACTTACAAAACCCCAATCTTTTCAATTAAATTATTTAATTAGTTATTTTTGTTATTCATTAGTGTCTCTAGGGTTCGATACCTGGTCTACCATTAACTATACTATCTCACGTCAGGTACACTTGCCTTGTGTGGTCTAGTTTAAGGTAAATTAGGATTAAATTAGAGTGTCTAGATTATGTTTTATTTGTTTATTTTTATAAACCGTTTTAGCACATCAAGTTTTTGGCGTCGTTGCCGGGGACACTTGGTAATAGCAAAATTAACTTTGATTAGTTTAGTTTGTTTGTTTAGATTATCTTTTGTTTGTTTGTCTCTTCTTTTATTACTTAGTTGTTTTAATCTTAAGTTTTAGTTCGTTTTAGTACTCATATTTTCTTTTGTTTCAGTTTTTGCAGTCTATGCCACACATGCGCTCGCAAAGAGAAAAAGAGTATTCACCATTTACAGATCTAGAGCTCGAGCTTCACGAACGTAAGCAAAACCTTCGTGAAAGGTTGAAGGAAGTGTTAAATTCAAGGTTTAGAGATATTTCTCCGGTTCGTAAATTCGAAATGAGAGATAACGCTAATCCACCAAGGCGCACGGTTCACCAACAAGCTAGTGAGGGGGGTTTTTGGAGCACGTTCTCCCATTGCACATGGAGCTTTGACCAACACCAACACATGGCAGATTCCTTCACATGTGATGAGCACCATCTCGAACGTCACTCAGTTTCATGGCTTGGAAGATGAAGATGCTCAATCACACTTATCCCGGTTTACTCGCATCTGTAACACTTTTAATATTGCTAATGTTACTGTAAATGCTATTTACTTGCGTTTGTTTCCTTTCACTTTGCAGGGTCGTGCTCTTACTTGGTTTGAATCTCAGCCGCATGACTCCATCACTACATGTGAACAACTCTCGGATAAGTTTTTGAGCAAGTACTATCCACCATCAAAAGCTGCACGTTTGAGAAATCAAATCCATTCTTTCAAGATGGACCTCGATGAAGCCTATTACATGGCTTATGAAAGGTTCCAAAATTTGCTTGCTAAATGTCCTAACCATGGGTTGACTGAATGGGCATTGGTTGAGAAATTATTCAACGGGCTCACACCGGCTAAGTAGGAAATGTTCAATACTTCGGCCGGGGGACATGTGATGGAAAAGAAGACTAGAGAGGAGTGCGAAGATCTTTTCCAGAGTTTTGCGTTAATTGATCAACAGTCATCTTCTGCTGCTCGAAGTACTTCCCAGAATACTACGGGTACTCGTGGTATGTATCATGTTAAATCTTCTGAAGATAATTCGGATCCTCAGGTTATTGCTGCCTTGGCTACTTTGGCCAAGGAAATGAAGGAAATCAAGATGGGTATGACCAAGTGTGAGTACTGTCGAGGTAACCATGATACTTCAGTTTGTCCGACCATGGAACATGAGCAGGTTGACTTTATGGGTAATATGAATCAGAATCGGAACTCTAACTCTGGGTATGGTAATACTTATAATAAGAACTGGAAGAACCACCCGAACTTTGGGTGGAGATCGGGCAGAAATGGTAACCCACCTGGTTTCCAACCTCACGACAAACAGATCAGGGTCAATCTTCAGGGAGTGGTAATGATACCAAGGAAATCAAGGATATCTTGGCCAATCAAACTCATTTGCTGACTCAGTTTATCTCTAAGGATCAAGAGACACAGAATCGGTTGAGGGAGCATGACACTATTTTGAATATCAACAGTCTGCTTTTCTGGATCTTCAAAGGGTGGTAGGTGATATAGCAAAGAGGATGGAAGACAGACCTATGGGATCGTTTTCTGGTGGTACTGAGATGAACCCGAAGGCTACACTTAAGGCTGTGACAACTAGAAGTGGTAAGGGGGGAGAAAAAGAATGACCACCTGTAATACCCTGAATTTTCGATACCTATATTAATAATAATAAGAGTGAATTAAATTAGGTAGATACTTTAGGACTTTTTAATGAAACACGTATAAGATACGATGAATTAATGTAAAATAAATTAACGTTCAAAATACTAAATCAATTGTCTTGAGTATATGCATACAAACCAAATCAGATTTAAAATGTCATCCAAATCAACTTCACCTAACACTTCAAAAATTTAGTAGATGCAATGGGTTTAAGTAAACTTAGATTGAAAAATAATTGTAGATAAACATGAAGTAATCTTATAATATATATTTATGAAGTTGATAAAAGAAAATAATAATGACACGCTACACTTTTGTTTGAAACAAACTATTTTATGTCAAGATGTTAAAATTTAATTGATTGAATTTGATTAAACGAAAAAAACAATTATAGATATCTATTTATATGCTTATAGGTAGTTTAGAAATTAAACTAAAATAAATAATATAGACGTGAAGAGATAATCGAAATGCATTTGTTTAAATTTATTAAATATTATATTATATATTTTATCCTTTAATCTTTACTAAATGTATGGTGAATTTAATCATTTAATTTGAACAAAAATTGATTTCATCTTTGGCTATTAAATGGGGTTATCATACCATTTATCAAAAAACTTTTTCTTCACCTTTTATCTCTTTGCAATCCTAAAACATCACAAATTCGAAGATGGAAAACTAATCCGAGAAACTATTAATTATATTTTTGTTACAATCATATGTAAGAGTGACGACAGAATTATTCGACTTTGGATCCACGTGATTAAGGTACGAACATGCTATACTATTACTATTTATCCGGCTTTTGTTAGCCTTATGTGTACGGATTTGGGTTCTCCATTACTTCGTAGTTGGAAATCTAATTTCGTTTTTAAATGCTTACGTGAACAAAGTGTAATTATATATATAT
Source organism: Tagetes erecta (assembly GCA_030867185.1). NCBI lineage: Eukaryota > Viridiplantae > Streptophyta > Magnoliopsida > Asterales > Asteraceae > Tagetes > Tagetes erecta. The sequence continues at coordinate 10,273,695 of CM061486.1, forward strand.
ATATAGATATATAGATCTATTGAACAATTGATGCACCGAATGGTGTCTAGTGAACGTGACGAATTGACCAAGTGAATGTGATTATGTGATGCACCGAATGATGTCTAGTGAATGTGACAAATTGACCAATTGAATGTGACGAATTGACCAAGTGAATGTGGATGCACCTAACGGTGTCTAGTGAATGTGAATTATTGAATGTGTACGTATATATTGACTGATAGTTATAAATAAGATTTTATTATTGTATAGTTTTGTTCCACTGAGTAAAAGCCAATTTTACTCAGGCGTGCATATTGTCCTTTATGTACGTTAGGTTACAGGTTCATCCGGAAAGACTTGATCGAGGGCTCGGGAAAGACCAAGAGTTTTCATAAAAGAAATTATTATTTTTTTATGTTATGACGTTTTGCAAAATTATTATCGAATAAATGTAATGTTTTATGTCGATTAATGGAATTGTGTTTGATTTTGATCATTCTTCACGTCTATATTATTTAGGAAACACAATTCCATTAATCGACATAAAACATTACATTTATTCGATAATAATTTTGCAAAACGTCATTACATAAAAAAATAATAATTTCTTTTATGAAAACTCTTGGTTTTTCCCGAGCCCTCGATCAAGTCTTTCCGGATGAACCTGTAACCTAACGTACATAAAGGACAATATGCACGCCTGAGTAAAATTGGCTTTTACTCAGTGGAACAAAACTATACAATAATAAAATCTTATTTATAACTATTAGTCAATATATACGTACACATTCAATAATTCACATTCACTAGACACCGTTAGGTGCATCCACATTCACTTGGTCAATTCGTCACATTCAATTGGTCAATTTGTCACATTCACTAGACACCATTCGGTGCATCACATAATCTCATTCACTTGGTCAATTCGTCACGTTCACTAGACACCATTCGGTGCATCAATTGTTCAATAGATCTATATATCTATATATATATATATAATTACACTTTGTTCACGTAAGCATTTAAAAACGAAATTAGATTTCCAACTACGAAGTAATGGAGAACCCAAATCCGTACACATAAGGCTAACAAAAGCCGGATAAATAGTAATAGTATAGCATGTTCGTACCTTAATCACGTGGATCCAAAGTCGAATAATTCTGTCGTCACTCTTACATATGATTGTAACAAAAATATAATTAATAGTTTCTCGGATTAGTTTTCCATCTTCGAATTTGTGATGTTTTAGGATTGCAAAGAGATAAAAGGTGAAGAAAAAGTTTTTTGATAAATGGTATGATAACCCCATTTAATAGCCAAAGATGAAATCAATTTTTGTTCAAATTAAATGATTAAATTCACCATACATTTAGTAAAGATTAAAAGATAAAATATATAATATAATATTTAATAAATTTAAACAAATGCATTTCGATTATCTCTTCACGTCTATATTATTTATTTTAGTTTAATTTCTAAACTACCTATAAGCATATAAATAGATATCTATAATTGTTTTTTTCTTTTAATCAAATTCAATCAATTAAATTTTAACATCTTGACATAAAATAGTTTGTTTCAAACAAAAGTGTAGCGTGTCATTATTATTTTCTTTTATCAACTTCATAAATATATATTATAAGATTACTTCATGTTTATCTACAATTATTTTTCAATCTAAGTTTACTTAAACCCATTGCATCTACTAAATTTTTGAAGTGTGAGGGAAGTTGATTTGGATGACATTTTAAATCTGATTTGGTTTGTATGCATATACTCAAGACAATTGATTTAGTATTTTGAACGTTAATTTATTTTACATTAATTCATCGTATCTTATACGTGTTTCATTAAAAAGTCCTAAAGTATCTACCTAATTTAATTCACTCTTATTATTATTAATATAGGTATCGAAAATTTAGGGTATTACACCAGCGGTAGAAGAGGAAGAGCCGGTAGACGAGGAAATTGAAATGGAATCACCGGGAAAGGTTGAGGAAAAAAAAGATTCTACTACTGAGATTCCGGGTGAGAAAGTGCAAGGTAAGAAGGACGGAGAGACAAAGAAAGCTCCAGTTGATCTTAGACACGTTCCATATCCTGCTCGTCTTATGCAAGACAAGTATGTTAAGGAATTTGGGTCTTTTTAGAGATGTTCAAGCAGTTGAAGATAAACCTTCCATTCATAGAGGCGATTCAGCACATGCCTAAGTACGCCAAGTTTTTGAAGGATCTTTTGTCAAATAGGAAGAAGCTTGAATCTTTGTCTAATGTGGAGTTGAATGAAAGGTGCTCGGCAGTGGTCCAGAATAACTTGCCGGAAAAGCTTGAAGACCCAGGTATTTTCACTATCCCGTGCTTATTTGGTGGGTCTTAGGTAAAACATGCTTTAGCCGTTCTTGGTGCAAGTATAAATTTGATGCCATACTCCATGTTCGTGCGACTTGGGTTGAAGGAGATGAGTCCGACTCGTATGAGTATATCTTTAGCGGATAGGTCAATTAAATACCCGATTGGTATAGTTGAGAATGTTTTGGTAAAAGTTGATAAGTTTGTCTTCCCGGCCGATTTTGTTATTCTTGATATGGAGGCGGATGAGAGGGTTCCGCTAATTCTGGGTCGGTCATTTCTAAGGACGGCAAAGACTATTATTCATGTGTTTGAAGGGCGGATTACACTTCGTGTCGGGGATGAGAGTGTCACGTTTGATGTGATGAAGTCAATGAAGAATTCAAATGGTCAAGATGATGCGGTCTACTTCATCGACACTATTTTCTCTCAGATGGATCGTTGCATCAATTATGTTTGTGGAACGGATTTACTAAATGAGCCGGGAATGATTGAGGAGGATCCCGAAGATGCATCCGAGGGAGAGGTCAAGACGGTAAACGAAAGCGTGGAACCACAGGTATTAGGTGAGGAACGGGTTGACCCGTTCCCAAATTTTTTAACTACTAACATTCCGGAAATTCCGGAAATTTCTGATGCTTGCAGATTTGTTGAAGATGAGAAACCATCCATTGAAGAACCACCGGTCTTGGAGCTCAAGAAATTACCATCTCATCTAGAATATGCTTTTCTAGATGGGGTGGCAGGTTTGCCGGTTATAATTTCTTCTAAATTATCCCTTAGTGAAAAAGCTAAATTAAATCTGTGTTGATGGAAAATAAACAGGCAATGGCGAATCTTAATGCGCGCTGCCCGACAACACATGGAAGCTAAGTGATATCAAAGGAATAAGTCCGTCGTTTTGCACACATCGGATTCTCATGGAAGAAGATCACAAGACGGTGGTGCAACCACAAAGACGAGTAAATCCGAATCTGGCGGAAGTTGTGAAGAAGGAGGTGCTTAAGCTTCTAGATGCGGGCTTGATCTACCCGATTTCGGATTCACTATGGGTGAGCCCGGTCCAAGTAGTTCCGAAGAAAGGAGGGATGACGGTGGTGAAGAACGAGAATGACGAGTTGATTCCTACTCGAACGGTAACAGGTGGCGTGTATGCATAGATTACTGGAGATTAAATGACGCCACCCGAAAAGACCACTTTCCTTTACCTTTTATTGATCAAATGCTTGAAAGGTTATCGGGGCAACAATTTTATTGTTTTCTTGATGGTTTTTTAGGTTACTTTCAAATACCCATTACACCAGAAGATCAAGAGAAGACGACGCTTATTTGTTCACAAGGGACATTTGCCTATCGAAGGATGCCATTTGGGTTATGCAATGCACCGGCCACATTTCAAAGATGTATGGTCGCAATATTTCAAGACATGATGGAGAGATCAATGGAGGTATTCATGGACGATTTTTCCGTGTTCGGAAGTTCGTTTGATCATTGTTTGGGGAATTTGGATAGGATGATGAAGAGGTGCATCGAAACCAAGTTGATGTTGAATTGGGAAAGTGCCACTTCATGGTCACCGAAGGCATAGTCTTGGGTCATAAAATCTCAAGGAATGGTATTGAAGTTGATCGGGCCAAGATTGAGACGATTAGCAAGCTTCCACCACCTACAAGTGTCAAGTCGGTACGTAGTTTCTTGGGTCATGCGGGTTTCTACCGGAGGTTTATCAAAGATTTTTCAAAAATAACCTGACCCATGACCCGTTTGCTTGAGAAAGATATAGTTTTTGAATTTGATAAGGAATGTTTGAAGTCCTTTGAATTTCTAAAAGAGAAGTTGAAAAAGAAGTTGGTTTCTCCGGATTGGAACCTACCGTTTGAACTAATGTGTGATGCAAGCGATTACGCGGTAGGAGCCGTTTTGAGTCAAAGAAAGGATAAGCACTTTCATCCGATCTACTATGCAAGTAAAATGTTGAATGACGCCCAAGAGAATTATACAACAACGGAGAAGGAACTTTTAGCGGTGGTTTATGCATTCGAAAAGTTCCGGTCTTATTTGGTTCTATCTAAAACCGTTGTGTTCACGGATCATTCGGCCTTGAAGTATTTGTTTGCAAAGAAGGATGCAAAGCCGAGGTTGATTAGATGGATCTTACTCCTTTCCGAATTCGATATTGAAATAAAGGATAAGAAAGGGGCGGAGAATCTAGCGGCGGATCACTTGTCACGTTTAGAAGATCCGGATAGAGAAACGATGAATGAGGATACCATTGGTGATACATTTCCTCATGAATCGTTGTTGCGAATTGAAGTTGAATCCGATGGGGAGTTTGTGAACTACATGAAAGCGAAGAACAAGGTTTGCCTTGGTTTTCGGACATTGCAAACTGTTAGTTATGTATATAGTTAGCCCATTAAGTTAGATAATGTAGTTTGGCCCAGTATGTTAGTTCAGGCCCATGGGCCTTAGATTAGGGTTTCACCCTCTATAAATAGAGGGGTTCACCTCATTGTAAGATAACACTTCAAGTATTATTTCCAGTTCTGTTTCTCTACATCGTATCAGAGCCACAAAGGCTCTCGGTATAAACCCAGTATATTCTAGCTCCGTTCACTGTTCACGTCATCTTTTTCTGGTCTGACTTACTGGTCTGTGCTGACTCCTCACCAGATCTGATACTGATGCTCGTGTTCCGGTCTCCTGCTCGTCACCTGAATCAAGTTCCGACTCGGATCTACTGATCACCACCAAAATCCTTTTTCGGAGAACAATTACACGACACCGCCACCACCAAAAGCTCCGCCCACCCCCGAATTAGACTCGCTAGAAAAATCAACACCCGCTGCCGCACGCGCCACCCCTCCTCACCACGCGCCTGCGCGTCTAGGCGCGTGGAGCCACCTCCAGCCACCGTCGTTTTTCCAGTAACGTCGGAATTCCTGTCCCGTCAAACCTGTGTGGTCAATTAACCGATCCAGTAACTTCTTTCTGCTCTGTCACTGTTCCGGCTACTGTTCCGGTTGCGGCCCACTGACCTGCTGCTGCTCACTGTTCGGTTGTTGCTCACTGACCTGTTATTGTTCTGTTGTTCAAGTTCACATTCCGTTCAGAAACTCTATTGTTATCCGTAATCTCACCGGATCTGCTCCAGTGTTCAGCTTGTTCCTGTTTGTGTTTATTTCTGATCTAAAAGATACAGTAAGACACAGTTGCCATTTAGGATGTTATAACTAGATCTGCTCTAGTTACATTTACTTGTTAGTTGCTGCTTGTTATGTCCTTTACAATCGAAAAAACCATCATACAATTACATTTACCAAGGAGGAGTATTCTGTGATTCAACGTTTTCTTGCCGCATAATCACTTGCTCAAACCAGCTCGGCCCGTTCAGGTACACTTTCTAACCTTAACTCATCCTGGATTGTTGATTCTGGAGCCACTCATCACATGATTGGGAATCAAAACCTATTGTTTAACCTGCAACGTGTTCCTCATCCACCAGTTCAAATCGCTGATGGTTCCTCATGCCCAGTTCAGGGTATTGGATCTATCAGTAATTCAGAAAACCTTACACTTTCCTCTGTATTATTCGTTCCCAAATTTCCTGATAACCTTTGCTCTGTTAGTCAACTCACTAAACAAAATAACTGTTATGCAAAGTTTTATCCGACCCATTGTGTTTTTAAGGAACTAGGCACGAAACGGGTGATTGGTACTGGTTTTGAATTAGGAGGCTTATATCGTATGTCCACGTTGTCACACCCTGTCGCAAATGTTTGTGATTCAAGCATAATGAAAGTTCACTATCAGTTAGGCCATCCTTCTATAGCCATAATGAGGAAAATGAGACCAGATCTTCACATTCCCGATACATTTCATTGTGAGTCATTTCAATTAGTTAAACATATAAGAAGTTCTTATCCATCCAAGGTGTCGAGTCGAACTGATACTTTATTTGAGCTTGTGCATTCTGATATTTGGGGTCCGTGTCCAGTCAAAACTCCTTTGGGTTTTCAATATTTTATTTCCTTTATTGATTATTATTCTCGTGTTACTTGGGTTTACTTACTTAAATCTCGCAGCGAAATCAGTTCTGTCTTTCGCGAATTTCATGCCTTTGTGAAAAATCAATTTAGCACATCGATCAAAACTTTACGTACTGATAATGCAAAAGAGTACTTATCCACGGAATTTTCCATGTATTTGAAAACGAACGGCATTGTACACGAGTCTTCATGCGTATACACACCCCAACAAAATGGCATCTCTGAACGTAAAAATCGCCATTTGTTGGATGTTGCTCGCACGATCATGCTTCATTCTCACGTACCGGACGGCTTTTGGGGTGAAGCTGTCCTTACTGCAGCTTATCTGATAAACCGTTTGCTGTCATCTGTTCTTAATGGTCGGACTCCGCTCTCTGTCCTGTTCCCTAAAAGGAATCCGTTTCCTCTCAAACCTACAGTTTTTGGGTGTGTTGCGTATGTCCATGATAATCGTCCGGGTAATACTAAACTAGCTCCCCGAGCCATTCATTGTGTCTTCCTTGGTTTCTCTCGGGTCCAGAAAGGGTATAGATGTTATAGTCCTTCTCTCCACCGATACTTTACGAGTGCTGATGTCACCTTTCATGAGTCATGTCTATATTTCCCTGAGTCTTCTACCCCAGCCTCTGACATATTCCTTGATCAACTCACCCTCTCTACCCAAATCAAATGGTTCCAAATTTGGACTTGTTCCTTGTTGCTCTTCTTCATGGATCACTTATTTCATTTGTTCTTATCATTGTCATCTTCATCATCTTGATAGCTCTTTTGTCCACATTCTCAATATCCTTTTTCTCAATTCTTTTGATTGATGCATATGACTATACCTGAGTCTGTCACCATTCCTGTATTCCCGACCCCATTTGTTACTCCGGTTCCATCCGTTTCTCCAGTCTCGGACGCCTCAAATTCTGTTTCTGCTACACCTGGCCCATCGATAGAGCCTCCGCCATTGTTGTTCACAAATTCCCAGCGACATACGATGTCTTCTTATTCACAATCAGACCCTGACCCTGTTCCGACCTTAGTTTCAGACCCTGACCCTGTCACAACCTATGTTCCACACACTACCCCTGTCCCTGATACATCTGAACCATCTGTTTATGACCCACCTGGTGCACCATATCCTGACATTCCGATTGCTTTCAGAAGGGAACCCAGACACCACACCCGTTACCCTATTCAGGATTATGTTTCCTACGCTCACCTCTCACCTGAATGTCATGCTTACACCACTGCCATTGATTCCTACCCGATTCCCAAAGATGTGATGACAGCTCTAGCTCATCCAGGATGGAGACAGGCTATGGAGGAGGAGATCGGAGCCCTTCGAGCCAACCATACGTGGGATCTTCAGAAGCTTCCTCCTGGGAAGCGTCTTGTTGGCTGTCGTTGATTGTTCACTATTAAACCAAACCCTGATGGACCTATGCCTCGCTTGAAGGCCCGGTTAGTTGCTAAGGGATATTCTCAGGCTTATGGCATTGATTATGATGAGACATTTTCTCCGGTTTCCAAAATGCCATCTGTCCGCATTTCCATTGCTCTTACCGCCATTAATCATTGGACGCTCCATTAGCTTGATATCAAGAACTCCTTTCTTCATGGTGTTCTTGAGGATGAGATATATATGGAGCAGCCACCTGGGTATATTGTTGAGGAGGAGGCCTCCAAAGTATGCAGATTACGCCGTTTGTTGTATGGCCTGAAGCAGAGTCCTAGGGCTTAGTTTGGTCAGTTTTCTGATGTTATGGGTGAATTTGGGATGACTCGCAGTGCATATGATCATTCTGTGTTCTTTAGACACCGTTAGGGCAGGAGGATTATTCTGGTTGTTTATGTTGATGATATTATCATTACTGGAGATGATGAGGTTGGGATTACCAATCTCAAATAGTTTCTTCAGTCCCAGTTTCAGATCAAAGACCTTGGGCGACTTTGATACTTCCTTGGCATAGAGGTATCCCGATCTTCACAAGGAATCCTTCTTTCTCAACGGAAGTATGTCCTTGAAATGTTGTCTGAATGCGGATTACTACGCTGCAAACCAGTAGACAGTCCAATGCTTACTATGGGAAAGCTTCTTCCAGAAGATGGAAGCCCGATGAAGGATCCTGAAAAATATAGACGCTTAATTGGAAAACTTAACTATCTAACAGTTACGCGTCCAGATATCTCCTTTGCTGTTAGTGTTCTAAGTCAGTTCATGGCCTCTCCATACACCGGACACTGGGATGCTGCTCTTCGTGTTCTACGGTATCTTAAAACCGCACCTGGGTTAGGAATCTTGTACTCTGATCAGGGTCATTGTCGTGTGGGTGCCTTTACAGAAGAAGGAGATGGACGAGTATCAGGGTTCTCAGATGCTGATTGGGCAGGTTGCCCTTTCTCACGACGATCTACAACTGGATATTGTGTATTTGTTGGAGGAAACTTGGTATCATGGAAGAGCAAGAAGCAGCACACTGTATCTAGGTCAAGTGCTGAATCAGAGTATAGAGCTATGGCTGATGTTACTTCAGAGATGATTTGGGTTCGTCGTCTTCTCAAAGAACTTGGGGTTGTTTCTAATGATCTGATGAGGTTATATTGTGATAATCAATCTGCTATACGCATAGCCAAGAATCAAGTTTTTCATGAAAGAACCAAGCACATAGAGGTTGACTGCCATCTTATCAGGGATCGTGTTGTTGGCACTAAAGTTGATCCTCTATCCATTCAGCCAATTCATATCAAGACAAATTTTCAACTTGCAGACATATTCACAAAGCCGCTTCGAAAGACTCAAATAGATTTTATATGTAGCAAGTTGGGCATGATTAACATCTATGCTCCAACTTGAGGAGGAGTGTTAGCTATGTATATAGTTAGCCCATTAAGTTAGATAATGTAGTTTGGCCCAGTATTTTAGTTCAGGCCCATGGGCCTTAGATTAGGGTTTCACCCTCTATAAATAGAGGGGTTCACCTCATTGTAAGATAACACTTCAAGTATTATTTCCAGTTCTATTTCTCTACACAAACTATCTAGGTAGTGGTGTTGTTGCTAAAGGGATGAAGAGTCAAAAACGAAAGAGGTTATTCGCAGAGGTGAGCTACTATATATGGGATTCGCCTTATCTATTCCGGGTTGGGGTGGATCAAATCTTGAGAAGATGTGTTAGTCGAGAAGAAGGTATTGATATTCTCAAGCATTGTCATGAGGGTTTGACGGGAGGCCACCATGGATCATCTTACACGGCCAAGAAGGTATTTGATTCGGGTTTTTATTGGCCTATTATATTTAAAGATGCTAATGATTTCATAAGGAGGTGTGATGCGTGTCAACGGATGGGTAATATTTCGGCAAAGAATGAAATGCTTCAAAATCCCAGCCAAGTGTGTGAGGTGTTTGATGTGTGGGGGATCGACTTTATGGGACCATTTCCTTCATTTAAGGGAAACCGGTATATCTTGGTTGCGATCGATTATGTGTCAAAGTGGGTCGAAGCACAAGCATTAGCTACAAATGATGCAAGAGTGGTGGTCATGTTTCTAAAGAAGTTATTTTCTTGTTTTGGTACCCCTAAGGCGTTGATTAGTGATCGGGGGACACACTTTTGCAATTCACAAATGGAAAAAGCAATGGCAAAGTATGGTGTGAATCACCGACTTTCAACCGCATACCACCCACAAACGAATGGTCAAGTGGAAAATGCAAATCGTGGGGTGAAGCGGATTTTGGAGAAGACCGTGGGTAAGAATAGGAAGGATTGGTCGGATGTAACGCCCAAAAACATGAATTTTTAAATTTTTAGCATGTTTGGTTGTGTTATGACATGAGATTATAAAATAACTAAGTTATATAGCAAAGTTTTCTAACTTAGTTAGAATATAAGTTAATAGTAAGGAAATTAGTTTATTTAAACCAAAAGAGGTAAATAAGAAACTTGAAGGGCTGAATGTGACAAAATAAAAGAAAGATTAAATATCTAGTTGTGGGGAGGGCTGAAAATGGAGTTGTGTGTGTGTGTCGACATTCTGGAGAGGAAAACCCTCTCAAGAACAAAATGTGCAATTCAGCCAAATCAAGATCAAATTGGGTGTTGAAACCTTGCATGATTAAGGAATTCTCATGATCTAATCATAATCAACCTAAGGTAAGTTGTAGCATGTCATTTGGTGGTGGTTTTTATGCTAGAGAATTGTTGAATAATGAAAGTATTGTATGAGTTTTAACAATTCAACATGACTTGATGTGGTATGTGTTTATGTAATCACTAGATTAGCAAGTATGTGTGTGTGATTTGAGTAATCGATACGTTTGAATGAATGTTCAAGTATGGTGTGAAATGGGTTTCCAACATGGGGATGAACCCATGATTAACTTTAGTTAACTTGGTGTATTAGCTTAAATATTTTGAATTTATGCTAACTAGATGTTAATGGCTCCATTGATTAGTAAGAAAAATGGTGATTGATGTTATGAGCTAGAAAGGTAAGCATGAATTACTTGTATATTGTGCCTTAAATATTGTATGCACACCAAGTGTTTGATGAAATGTCTAGATGACAATAATAGGTGAAATTGTACGCAAGTAATGGATGAACATGAATGGAATATGATAATAAATGTAATTGATTGTGTGCACCTATACGGATGTGTTAGAAGTGTCTAAGATACTTGCAAATGGCTTGTACAAGTATTTACATAAACGGGCCAAACGAGTTGGAATGTGATTATGTGAATGATTATTTATATTGAATCTCGAACGTTGCACCATGAAGTGTGGGATTAAATGTGTGTTTGTATGTACCTAGGTGGACATAAGGTTGTATGTGTACTACAACATGTAAATGTAATACATATAGTGTAACAATATACTAGTGTATTGGACATATTTTCCTAAGTTGTAGTTTTTATACTTGACAACGGAGGTGAGAATAACATGGTTAGATTTCCTAATATGATAGTATTATTAGAGAGATCATGTGATATATGTTAGATTGTTTATGTCGCATCATATATATGTGATGACAAGTTGAATGGCTTGAATTATAAACAAGTGATTGTAAGTTTATGTCTTATGTATGTTAGTGATTAAACAATGAAAGTCAACATGACATAGAAGTTGGAAATAATTGTTATGAAGGGGCATGTATGCTAATAATCTTGTGAATTAGATGGCATGAAAGGATAGGAGTCATGTCAACATGAACTCAAGCTTGAAATGGGCTATCGGGTCAAAGATGTGGCAAGTAAACAAGCAAGAACATGGAGAACTCAAGGTAAGTGACTCATGAACTAAACTCTTGGTTTGTTAATGCTATGTTTATGTATAAATGTAGAATGAGAACTAGACAAATGTATAATGATGGAAACCAAGGTACAACCTTGAGTTGTTCATTGTGAGGCATGAGGTGATCCTTATGCATTTATGATATGTGAAATTAGTATGGAATGGATAAAATTGTATGAAAATGAAGAAGGAAATACTAATATGTAAGGGTTAGAAGTATGAAGGATACGGATAAAGTTGTATGAAAACGAATAAGATAATACTACTATGTAAGGATTAGTTAGAAGTAGGATTGATTTGGATAAACTTGTATGAAAATGAAGAAGGAAATAGTAATATGTAAATATTAGAAGTATGAATGATATGAAGTTAGATAGAGATCCAATTCTTCATGTGTATTATAATATTGTATAGTTTATATATAAATAAGTATACATATTAATAATATGTATTATTCGGATGGTAACTTAATTGCGATTTATTTGGGTTTTTATAGTTTTGGTTGGTCACTAGGTGACTTTGTTGAAAAACATAAGAATTAAGTAAAGTTTCATGATGTTTTGCCTCTGACATGGCCATGTCTGGTAGCAACATGGCCATGTAGCACCTGATGAATAATATGAGGGTAGCATTGCCATGTTTGATAGCAACATGGCCATGTAGTACCTGATAAGCAATTTGATGGTAACATGGCCATGTACATGACTATGTTCTGCACTATATATATTAGCATTTTCTTTATAACTCATTGTTTCAAACTTGTCATTGGAACCTTTAATTGCAAGTATGATACGAGAAAGAACGTATAGACATTTATAAGTGTGTATGCATGAAATGGTTGAGTATGTGATGGCTGGGTCATAATAATAATACAATCATGGGAATGGTATGAACGCATGTACTAGAATGTTGTTAATAGTATCGTCATGTCATGGGCAATGAAAGTGCAGGTATGTTAAGGATGAATGCATGCGGGTTAAAAGTTAAGATCCGGAGCTCGGGTTCAAGTTAGTAACCAGAATGGATCTGAACTTGCAGAGACAAGTTGACACGATTATGGAGTTTTCTTTAGATACTATTTCTTTATTGTTCATGTATCGTATGAAGCCACATGTTTAACTAATGATATGACTATGTGGTGGTCGCAGGTTTTAAGGACCTCTCTCTTACGAAATGAGAAATATTTGAAGATCGAGTCAAGACATGGATTGTACGGGGGTGTGGTCACATAGTCTTGAACATTGTGTTCTTAATGTATGTAATAAAAATGAAAGAAGTAATGATTGAAATGCAATATCAAATGCTTTTCAAATGTTTAAGAATGATTAAGCAAAAAAAAAAAATTATAGTTCCTATTTTTCCGCTGCATGAGTTTGTTAAAACGAATGAGGGTCTTACATCGGATAAACTTGATGATGCATTGTGGGCGTCTCGGACGGCCTACAAAACTCCTATAGGTACAACTCCTTTCCGGATGGTATATGGTAAAGCTTGTCACTTGCCGGTGGAGTTGGAACACAAAGCGTTTTGGGCATTGAAGACGGTTCATATTGATTTGCCCAAAGCAACAAGAAAGCGTTTTCATCAATTGCATGAATTGGAAGAGTTGAGGGATGAAGCGTATGCAAGGTCCTGGAGCTACAAGGAGCGGACAAAAGCGTTGCATGATAGCCGGTTGAGGAACGTGAAAGAGTTCAAGTGTGGGGATAAGGTATTGGTTTTTAACTCTCGTTTAAAATTGTTTGCAGGGAAGTTAAAATCCAAATGGAGTGGCCCCTACACGGTGAAAGAGGTGTTTCCCTATGGTACGGTTGAAATCGAGAACGAAAATGGGGAATCATGGAAAGTGAATGGCCATCGGTTGAAGATTTACATCGGAGGAGCAACGAACGCCACAGAGGAGGAAGAAGAACTCCTCGAACCCACCAAAACGGACTAATTTGGGTGGAACATCGGGTTACTACCCGATTGTAGAGTTTGTACAAAATTACGAGTTGTTTCAGGTAAGTTTAATTGCTTTTGAGTCATTTTCTTATTTTACGTTTTTGTTTTCTTTTGTGAGTTTTGCAGGTTTCAAAGCAAGAACAACGTCGATTAACAAGCCTCTAGGTAAGTTTTAAGTTTTCGGGTAATGGGGGGGTGAAAAATTTGGCTAAGTGTAAGTATTTTAACCAAAACAATAAGTTTCCAACACTTAGAAAAATTTCTAGCCCAAAACAAACGCGCAGCTTCTGTTAAAAACGGTAGGTGGCGGTACTGCCGCCTAATCCTTTCCATGCCGCGGTAACACGAGCCAGGCCGCGGTACCGCCTTCTGATTGTGTCTAGGTCGCGGCGCCGCGAGGTAGGTGGCCGACGGGTTTTAGTGTTTTCTTATTCTTATAAGCCCTAACCACACACATATACCTACTCTCTTCTTCCAGCCGAAACCCACCATACCAAACTCCAAATCCACCATCTTTTTACCAAATTCTTCACATTTTCATGCAATCCATCCATCCTACTATCATATTCCATCAAATTTTTCATCTTTCTTCACATCTAACCACCAAACCCAACCCACATTCACCCAAGCCGACCCATTTACGAATTGAAGTATAAAATTTGTGGGTTTTGCTTGATTTTGCTTGGTTTACTTTCGTTCTAAGTTGCAATCTCGTTTAGAAGCTTCAAAGATATGAACTTTTAACTTTTGTCTTTTAAATTTTTTATAAAGCTTTAATTTTTATGCAAGTGTTCTATTTGTTTGGTGATTATGATAGATTTAGGAGTTGATTTGGGTTCTCTATTAGCAATTAAGTTGATGATTGATGTTGGGAATAATGTTAGTTGATTTTGATGTTGGGTGCAATGTGTTTGCTTCGTTTATGAATGAATTTTTAGTATGGATTAGGATTGATAAATCACATTAGTTCATGGAGGAAATTTTTTTTTTTGGGATGGTTGGTGGAATTAAGAGCCAAGAAAGGTGCATGGGAACTAAGTTAGCATCTTAAATTGTCGTAATTGTCCAAATGAGTAACTTTGAGTCTTAGTTTAAGATAAGTGTCGGTTCAGTTTTAAGTCCTAGGATTTTTGTTTCATTTTTACTTTTCAAAGTTTGCTTTGGGAGATGTTTAGTTTAAACTTAAGCTTTCAATCAACCTTGCCCGTACTCAATCTCCATTCGGACGAGGTTTGATTAAGATGCATTTTAGTTTAAGCTCAACATTTTCAGGTTTTATCAAGTTTCACTTTTAGTTTTAAGGGTCAAACGCGAATGAAATGCTATACGTTTGTCACCATTTAGTTTTCCATTGTTAAGTTTCTTTTATGCAATTCTTTTTATTTATTTATTTATTTATTTATTGTATTTCACCATTCTGTACTTTTCTCTCGTTCATCCGTTTTAACTATCATATTAATTGTTTCTGCAGAATGTTCGGAAGGCCCAGAGCAATAAGAGCCCGTCCCCGACGACAAATTGATAGAGAACCGGTTATCAGTGCCCCTTGAGGACCGTGATATTAGTACCCACACTCTCCTTCAATTTGCTGAAGACACCGAGGAGAGAAATATCTTCGATAAACTAGTGGGCATAAGACTCCTAACTCCCCGAAACATTGACTTTGAATTATTTGGGGGAATGGGAGAGGACGGACACTTGCGAGACTATCTCCCAAATAAATGGTTAGCCGTCCTCACACCGGATGAGGACCAATACGAAGAGTTTGTTCTCGAGTTCTTATGCACATTCCAGTATTCACCAAAGGACTATGATAACAGTCATGTTGTATCGTTTTCCTTGGGTGGTCAGGTTTGTACGATGAGTGTTCCCGAGCTCGGGGTGGCATTAGGTTTTTATACCCAAGAGGAGATTTCCACTAATTGGTTTAATAGTTCTATTAGGGGTTTTCACAGGAAGGCATATTTGGGAAGCTTGGTCGAGGGGCAGGTTAAATCAGCATGGTCGGGTATTGGAGTAGGGGATTACGACACGAAATGTCAGGCTAAGAATATTCGTGATCCATGCCTACGATACCTTCAAAGAATTTTAGCATCAACTCTTATTGGTCGCGGCGAAGGTGCCGACAAATGTAATCTGCAAGACATTTTCTGTCTGTATCACATGTCCAATAAAGAGTTGGTAAATTTTGCTTCCGTGTTCTGTTTATCTGCTAAGCGTCCACGCCGTGGGGGTAAAGACGCTCGGTTGGACTTGGGCCCTTACATCACACGGATAGCGAGGCATGTGGGTGCTTTCGCTCGCTTCCCTGAACGATTTTTGACACAGGGACCTAGGGTCGGGTGGCTCAGTTTTGGAGGATTTAATGAAGGGGAAGATTTCGATAACAACTAATCCCCCACGGTTGAAGTATAGCATTGGGGATGGAGACGCGGGTGCGTCTAGTTCAGCTTGACCGTCTAGTAGGAGGAGGCGACGACAATCACCGGTTCAGGAACCCGAACCGAATCCTATCCCTCCGTATCAGTCAACTGGCCCCGTCACTATGGATATGCTTCAACACCAGATGGCGAACAACTTCTCAATGATTGACCAAACTTTTGCCACATTCAGTGATAATTTGGACATGAGCTTTGCTGGGTTGAATGACCGAATAAACCAGGGATTTACTGCGATGAACCAACAGTTTACTCAGCAGATGGATACGAGGTTTACGGCCATGGGTCAACAGGTTAATGAAAATATCAACCAGCGACAGACGTACGAGTCGAATGAGCGAGAGAATAGGAGGGCCATGAGGGCGATGATGGAGAGTATGGGGGTGCCGATACCTCCATACTACATGGATCAGAATGATTAGTAGATGATGGTGGCAGCAGGAACGAGAGAAGTACAGAACTGGTTCTTTTTCTTTTTCATTTTACTTTATTTTATTTTGCCATTTATTTTATTTCGATGCTGGTCTGTAATTTAACTCCGTACTGTGAAACACTTGTCGGTACAATTTCTTGCTTATTTTTTTAGTCGTATATTAGTTTGTGTGTTACCACGTGCTATGAAATTGTTGGATGATTGTTTGGTACATTTGGGCGCAAGGGAGTTATATCCGTTGGTTGCTGTTGAAGAAGAAAGAGGGCAAAGTACATGGAAACATCGTCATGGCCAGGCGACTTTGTTCTAATTGCATTCTTTTATTTTTAGTTCTTTCTTTTTATTGTTTTCTTTTCTTTTATTTTGTTACGTGTTTTTTTTTAATTTGTGTCTTTTAGTTTATTTCTCAAAGCCACATTGAGGACAATGTGTGTTTTAAGTGTGGGGATGGGGAATATTATTTTTATTTATTGTGTGTCGTTTTAAGTCTAAAAAAATAATAAAAAAAATGTCTTAGATTTTTCTACGTTAAATGGGAAATGATGAGTAAACGCTAAGTTTTTGGGTTTTTCAAATTATTATACGTATGACATTTTAAATGGGTAGAAAGCGTATTCAATTTGGGATGTGTTGGTAGGCCCAGCCGGCTATAAGGTTTTTAAAATTGTCTTAAATGTACTTAGATAATTACGGTTTTGTGGGTCCTCATCTTTGGAAAATGCTGAAACTTGAAAAGACAAGTGTTGAAAAAGTTAGGTTTTAGCGTTTAACCGTATGAGTATTAGAATGTTAATTTACTTAATAGCACACTATTATCTAGTTTACTGAGTAAATGTCGATTTCAGTGGCGCTCCATCAATCCATCACCCATGTATATTATCAAGAGCATTCACTGTATAAATTGGACAAAATTCCAATAATCCAATGAAATATATGGATGAGGATGAATAAATCACTTTAAGAGCAAAGCTCAACTTACTGTATAAATCTGGATCAAAAGAAGCCAATGAGCTCGATCATTAATTAAATATGCTCGAAAGTGACCGGACCATCATTCCATTAAATTCATCTGTAGACTGATGTTTTAACATTCATACGGTTAGGCTAGAATTTTACTTTGAAGTACATGAGTTGAATCGGGTGGATATATGAGTACTAAGTGTGAGACCTTTAGACTAGTGATTCTGAAAAATCTAAGGAAACAACTAACTCGGCAAGAGCTATCACTTTGAAGCTGAACTTAATTGCCTGATTTAATTGGAACTTGAAAAGTCGGTGGTTGGGTTTAACTGGATAAGAATACCGTCAATCGTTTGTTGAATACGTGATTATACTTTAATAAGATAACCATTATTATTTGTTGGCCCAAGGATTTAGTTCTGATTCCATTGCAGATTTTTCGAGGACGAAAAAGTGTCAAGTGTGGGGATGTTTGATGTGTTGTAAAACACATCTCGTTTTCAATTTGTTTTAAGTCGTTTTGTTTTTGTTTGAGTCGGTTTTAATTATTTTTTTAGTTGTTTTTAGTTCAGTTTTGTTTAAATGTTTTTAGAACAAGCTTGGCACTTCATTTTGCATGTTTTTCAGGTAAAAAAACCAATGCGTGAAAAACGGATCGAGAATCGGAGAAACGACGCGCTAAGGAACAAACAACACAAAGTTTCTGTTAAATGGGGTAGGTGGCGGTACCGCCACCTACTGGCCTCCATGACGCGGTACCGCCACCTAGGCGAGTTACGGGTTTCATTGTTTTTGACCTAATTCGACGAGTTTAAAAGGCAACGCGTAGGACGGCTTTTGGATACGAATTTGGAGGCTGAAACGGACGAATTCAGAGCAAAGAAGTTGGAGTTTTGAGCACGAAATCAGTTCTTGGAGGTTGTGATCGGGTAGTTTTCATCCAACCCATTTGTGTTTGCATGCGTTATTTTGATTTATTGTCATTTATGCTCATGAATACATTAAACTTGAATGATTTTGTGTTTTTAACTTTAACTATGAACTAATTTTATTAGTTACCTAGGTTGATTGCTATTGGTAACGGTTTATTGATTGAAGTTTAGTTTTTGGTTGATTGATAAAACAAGTTAGTAATTTTATAAAAGTTTGATTTTTATATTCTATGGTGTGTTTTGAATGAATGAATGGATTGTGTTATTTGTTAAATCGCTTTACGTAGCTTTGCAAATGTCTTTTGTGTATGGTTGCGTATCAATATCGTTAACTTTTGTTTTCGTGTTTTGAATGGATGTCTAGACGTAGGAACCATAGGAGGTTAATTAATAATTCAATAAATTCGTTTGTCCTACTAAGTTCAATACCCGAGAAGTGAGAATTTGTCGGCGTGTCTTGTTTATCTAGTCGTTAGAAATAGGGTACGAGTGAAACTTTTCTAATAATGAAGTAAACTTGTACGTTTGAGTCATAGAATTAATTATTAAACCACTCCTTGTGTCTTAGGATATATTGGATCGGTGAAACTGAGAGGGGAACCGATCATAGGGTATTTAATTACTGTTAAAGGAACCGAGAGGCGATTTAACTAACTAGTGGGCTTTAGCAACACTTCGGATAACCAAAAGGTCACACCCGGATAATGGTCTAGGATCCTTAGGAAGTTCGTAGAGTTTGCAATTTATGATCCTAGTTTCGTTTTAACAACCAAGTCTAAAGTTTAATCAATAATCGTTCACCATTAGTAACAACCTAGGTAACGTTTTTCTCTTATCTGAATTAAGTCTTTTTACGCTTTCAATCCGTTAATTTTAATTAAAGTCTTTTAATTTAATTTTTATCTACTTTATTTATTTTCACTTACAAAACCCGATCTTTTCAATCAAATTATTTAATTAGTTATTTTTGTTATTCATTAGTGTTTCTAGGGTTCAATACCTGGTCTACCATTAACTATACTATCTCACGTCAGGTACACTTGCCTTGTGTGGTCTAGTTTAGGGTAAATTAGGATTAAATTAGAGTGTCTAGATTAGGTTTTATTTGTTAATTTTTATAGACCGTTTTAGCACATCAATACTCTAAATGGGAAGGAAGGACCTTAAGTTCTAAAGGAGCAACTCCCTCGGTGGAATGACTCTCTTTTTCGCACTCGATCTCACTAACTTCCATCACTTCAGGGACAAACGAAGCTTCCTCCAACTCTTCTTCGTCTAACTCATCGTCAGCCATCCCAACTAAATTATTCCCACATATGTAATCAAGACAAGTTCTATGCCAGAAATAAGAGTTCAGGAAATAAACAGAATGGCATGGTCCACTGAAATCATCTTGATCACCAGGATGTCGCATAACTCTCGTAACATCGTATGTGATGTTTTCATCTCCCACCTGAAGAGTGATTTTCTCGTCAAAGACATCGATGAGTGCCTTCGCGGTACATAGAAAGGACGACCAAGACTTATGTGGACCTTTTCATCGGCCTCCATGTCGAGAATGATGAAATCCACAGGGAAGACAAATTTTTCAACTTTGACGAGCAGAATTTTAGTGGTCCCCTGTGGATGCTTGATGGAATGATCGGCTAAGGACTAGGTCATTCGGGTGGGGGTGAGTTCGCCTAGGTCTAGCTGTTCGTAAAGAGATAACGGCATAAGATTGATGTTAGATCCTAGGTCAGCCAATGCTTGGCTTTTTGTGTCACTACAAAACAGACACGAGATTGTGAGAACCCCATGATCATTCAACTTCTCTGGTAGCTTATTGAGGACTACCGCGGAACAATCACCGTTCAGAGGAACTGTTGAGATCTCCCCTAGCCTATCCTTTTGCTTCAGGAGGTCTTTCAAAAACTTAGCATACTTAGGCATATGCTGGAGGGCCTCGATGGACGGAAGGTTGATTTTCAACTGCTTAAACATGTCGAGGAAATGACCATACCCCTTAGTAAACTTCTGATGCTTAAGGTGGGCAGGATATTGGGCACGAGAGTGATCAACCAAGGGTGAATATGGAACCTCTACGGGTTTCTTTCCCTTACTTCCTTCTAACTCTGGCTCGATGGTAGGTTCGGTAGTTTCTGGGCTTAGCCTATTTTGCACCCTCCCAGGAGCCTTTAACTCTATCTCTTCCTCATAGACTGTTTCCGGCTCGAGCTTGTTTGCACCATTTCCTTCAATGTCGGATATTTAGAGATATTGATCATCTCGTTAAACTCCACTTCATTTTCAGTCTCACCGACCTTAGTTTCTTTCTTAACTTCATTCAGTTCACTCAGAATCTTCTTGATCAGGCACTACTGATCTAGCACCAACTTTCTTAAATCCTCCATTTCAGCTTCCCTATGCTTTTTACATTCTTCCACATTCATCAACTTTGTTTTCAACATACCCAGCTCGATAGAAAGCGACGTATTTAAGTTTTGGATAACGTCCTCATCTATTCCACCCTTATCCATCTGTTCTACCAGCCGAAACAAACCCTTGTTTAAAAATAATGTTGAAAAGAGTAATAGTAATGATACTAACAATAATTTTTTTTATAATAATCATACTAATAGTATTTTCTTGCAATTAGTAAATAACTCAAATAATGTATTTATCCAATTAGTTAGTCATTTGACGACGACAATAGATTTATATACACTAATAATACTTTAAAATATTAATCAATCTTTTTTTAAAGTATTTGAATGCCTTAAACAAAAGTCTATTTTTATAAACTCTTATTTATAGATATATTCTTACCTTAGAAGTCCAAAAATACCTTTTATAGTGTTTTTAAGGTATATAAAAGTATTTGTAAAAACTAAATTTATAAACTTTGATTTACAAAAATCATGGTTTTATAAAGTTTTTGACATATTACAATTTATATGTTATAAAGATTAATCTTGGATTATGGTATGAGTAAAAATGTAAATACAACTAATAGTAAAAAAAATATGGGGCACCTAGGATTTGAACCCTGGGTCACCAAGAACACACCAACTCCTTCCACCGTTGAACCATAAGCTATTTAGTGTTATTGATTTTGTTTTCAATTAATTTTATATATTTATTAAGTTCCCCCCTAATTCCATCAAGAACAGATAAACACTAGATCCTAAATTACATTCAAATGAATCAATCAAATGAGAAATTGATAGAGGGTTATTGATCACTACATGATAACGAGAATTTTAACTAAATAACTTTCTTGATTGTCGAAAAACTGATAAAAGAATTTGAAGAACAATAATGCGGTTACTTGAGAATCAAAGTAATAGATTAAGGCTATTACAATCCAATTCAACTTCCAGATTCCTTCACAATGATTAGATGAATGAAAGCCCTATGTAATTTCAGTTTAAGAGTGGTGATTTGGTGAAGAACATTTGCGAGTTTAGTGGCTATGAACGATGAGCATGAACGACGATGAAAAGATGAATTCGTTTCAAATTGATTTCTGTAATACATTTGAAATGATTTGAAAGATGTTTTGGTTAAGTTAATTGAATTGAAATGATCATTTCTAGAGGTAACGGTTTTGGGGTTTGATTATTGAACCGTCGACTTGATTTAGGCTTAAAGGAACGGATTTTTGTTTAAATTGTTGTTTAGGGTTCAAATACTATATAGAAAGCCGTTAGAATGGTTTTATCGTGTTTCGATTGAACTAAAAGTGACCAGATGAGGGTTTTTGGGCTACCCAAAGCGTCACCGGAGACCGGCCAACCTTGTCGGAGGCAGGCGCCAGAAAAGCGGGGAAGAGGCGCACCTGGGGGTATGATTAAAAGTTATAGCTTTGGTGCTTGAACTTTCAATTGTTATTAGTTTGTTATAATAACTTTTAATATAAGTTTAAAAATTAACAAATTTGGCCTAAAGTTAATTAAATTATTATTTTAACAACTTAACTTAATCACTTTAACTTGTAACCTTCATACAACTGACGTTTTTATTTACGTTGTCTTTGACGTTGAATGGTTATTTTTAGACGTATTAGTAATAAACTTGATATTATTTATAACATATCTTTTTATAAATTACAATTTATATATTTTTTAGATTATTCATTTATTAATAACGAAACGTTACACCTTAAAGAAACAAATAACAGCCTAAAATTTAAGTGATACTTGCACTTTCATTATCATTCAAGCATCATGTAGTATTAGGTTTAATGTATACACACATGTTGAATAAATATGTTTAAAAACTAATAACGAACTAAACATTTTCTTCTTTATTGGTATTATATTAAATACATAACATCTTATTCGAATAAATAGTTAGAATTTATAAATTGATCATAAATATCACTAATAGTTTTAAAATGAAAGAAATTTACATATGTGCAAATTCATTCAATTTAAATGAAACTGAGATCCATTCTAAATTCATTCAATTTGAATGTGTTGATTTAATTTGGAAACCGGGAAAATTTGAATGACAATCAAGCTCCTAAAAAATTGGCCGCCTGGATGGGGAGTATTGGAGCCCAATTTTGCCGCAAAAATAACTTTAACTTATTAGATAGAATTCACTTAGTCATAATCATTTCATGAAGTCTTCATATTATCATTATCATATTAGTACAGACAATACTTACACATTTATTAAACTAGGTATATTCGTCGCTCGCGCGTTGCGCGAGCTTTTTGTTTTATAATTTCATTTCAGTTGTCGACAAAGCCAATTACGGAATACATATCTAGTTCCAAATAATATATACTCTTTTTTTAACACTACAATTCATGACAATCGAAAACCATCAAATGTTTTACAGTAAACCCACACAAAACTGAAATCAAATAACACAAAAACTCCAACAAAAACTCTAACATTAAATCCAACAACATAAACCAAAACAACAAACGAAAATAACAATGGCTCAGAAAATTTATGTAACAACGACTATATCATGATGATAGCATGGCTGCAGCCGGGTTACACGTTTACAACGACCATCCACAAAACATGCAACGCCAACGCACATCACCGTTGACTTAACGTAATCCCGTTTTACTCATCACAGCCCAACCTTAAGAATTACGAAAAACACACATAGCATAAACAAATGATGCGTATGTTGATCAGCGACAACAACAACTAATGTACACCATCATAAACACACCAACAACAACAATTTTAAAAACCATGGTTTAACAAATCTGGTATTCATAAAACTATGTACCAAATGTTAATCCCATTATAGATCATCACCAGCAATCAAGTATCAAGCCTCTCTGAAATCATCAACACATAAATCACAACAACAAAAACGATAACGTAAATCCAAGGTTTCACCCAATCCTTACCGCTAGTACAACAACCACATCGTTTACAACCGCATAAAAAAAGTCAAATCACAATATCAAAAACAGATGTAAGAATCAGCCACAACCATCGATGACAACCATCGCAAGCCCAAAAGCCTAAAATGGTGACATGCAAACCATCGCAAACCCTAGGTCACATAGATCAATCGATCTACAAGCCATCGCAACCCTAGGTCGCACAGATCCGAAAATCGGCAACCGTCATCGGGTAAAAAAACACCATCGCCACCATCATAGACCATAACTGAACCATAGATCAATCGATCTGTAAATAAGTGCAACCCTAGGTCGCACAGATCCAAAGATCAACAACCATCTTCGGGTGAAAAACTAAAGAAACCACCACCATAACGTACCACCACCAGAGGCGGTGAGTGATAAACACGAAAGAATACACCACCATCGCCACCATCTCATACCACAACTGAACCATAGATCAATCGATCTGCAAATCACTGCGCACCCTAGGTCGCCCAGATCCGAAGATTGGCAACCATCATCGGGTGAAAAACGAAAGAAGCCAGTACCGTCGCCACTGTCACACCCTCAAAATCCACTAACGTAGTTTTACCGTTAAGTGTGTGACAAACCAGGATCTCAGTCATTAGTTACACCAAACGACACTATATGAATTTAAAGCATACGTGTCTCATTAAATGAGAAAATTTAATACAGAGTTAACGTTTAAAAGTTTGCGGAAGCGTTATCGAAATGTAATGTTAAAATATTAAATGGAAACTAAATGCGCAAAACACGCGCCCAACACGAGAAACACAATCTAAATAGCAATTAAACTCAAAACATGATTTTTAATGCAAGAAAATGTTTAAATGAAAAGTCGTGACTCCATGCCATGTCCTAAGTGCGTGGTACCCCAATGACCTGTAAAAGTGAAAGGCTAACAAGTGTCAACACGACGGTTGGTGAGTTCACATAGTAAGTATAAAATCAAGTAAGTTCAGTTGCAAGCAGAAATATAAATTAAGTATGTCATTGTAGGTAGCTAGTCTACAGCACATGTCCTTAGAGGCGTATGTATCTGACCGAAGCTGACGTATGTACACATTAAGTGCATTTTGCCCGTTCGTACATCTCAGCAGGATGCACTGTAAGTATGTTAGGTCATTCAACACCCGTTCGACAGGTCCTTCTGTCGTGCTAGCGCGACTAGCCCGGGTGGGGTTTGTCAAACCCAGTAGTACTACTCAAAATTTCCCCGCTATTTCACAAATACTAACGGTCAACTAGGTATCCATGAGGTCTTTCATGAACAAAATAAAAGTTTCTCTAATCCAGACATGCGACATACAAAATTTGTAAATCCGTAAAAGTATTCGTCCGAGTTCCATCCCAAAAAGGGTAGAATAGTAAATAGTTTAGTTCAGTGAACTCACCTTATTTTTGCAAGCAAGTATACGTAGATTAAAGTTGAAAGTCCATATAAGCACACAATGCATCGGCATTCAGCAATAACATCCCTATTTGCACACATCATAATTAACCTATAGTATTAGCACGATGTTATTATACATATGCGATTGAGCTCTTCGTAACAGTTAAATGTTCATTTTTCATGTATTAGTGTCTGCCATATCCTTACAAAATATATGTGTTCTTAGCTTTGCAGATAAAAGTTATGGATATCTTGATTTAACTAACGAATATTACTAGTGAGAATGATAGTAATAATAATATTAAAGTAATGTTCAAATAGCAAGAATACTTAGTTGGTCTCAAAATCTTAGATAATATTCATATATATGTTTGTGTACGTTGTTCGCTATATATCTCGTTCTACAAGTCCAAGTCAAAGGTACTCATGTTCTGGTGTATTAGTAATAATATTAAACTTGTAATACTTACTACAATCGTGTTGTACTTTTATAATTCACATTCGTGTCACATTCTTCGAAAACCAAACGAGTCGCTATTATATTCTAGTTGGAAAATCTTACTGAGTTATTATGATTTTATTATTTTTTTGTTTATCATTTCCTATTTAGAGCCCAACACACGATCATTAACAATCAGGGATATATTTATTTAAAACTTGTAAACATGTCTATACCTTTTTATTTGTTTCTACTAGTCGAGTTCACCCGTGTTTGACCTTCTTATCTCGTTACCTACTTTGTCTATCCACTAGTATCCTTGACTTTAGTCCCACATAATCACTCGACTTTCATTGACAAAAAAAACCCGAGTACCCAAACGCATCCAATTTACATCCCAACACTAACTTATTGTCACTACAACCGTCATCAACCATAACCACACCACCCAACAACGACCACCACTATTACCCCCTTTGTTAACATTACTTCTTGCACCTTCGAACCAGCACCGCATTATACCATCATCACCAACGCCAGAACCATGTCTAGCAACAACCAAAACCCACCATGCCACTGATGCTTGACTTCTGCTACATCACAAACCACCACCATTAACGACAGTCAACCACATCAGCTTCAAAACAGTTCCAAACAACCATAGCCCGTCGTTGCTGTTGTTGACCGATAACACCGCCGCCGCCGCTGTCAAACCCACACCACAGCAACACCCTACGCAGACAAAAATAAAGAAGACGGTTGGTGATATCTATACTCGCCGGAAAACAATGGAGATGAAAGTAAAACCCTAGCCGCCACCTCTTTCTTTGACATCCAGCACTTCCATCGTGATGTTTTTCACAAAACCATCACCATTAACCATACCAGAAGAACGAGACGAAGATGATGAGGCAAGCATTCGCCCCCACTCGCCGGAGACGGTGGCCGGAAAATCACAATTGGGGGGGGGGGGGGGTTGGCGGCTGACTTGCTTTTAGGGTTTGCAAAAATGAAGGAAGTGTTTGTAAAATAGTTTATATAGGTAAGGTTTGGTTAGTGGGCTCTTAATTGACTATCGCGTACAACACACCGTGTTTCGTTTCGTTTTTCGTCCCAGCACTCCATCAAAACATACTCTCTTTTATCAATTCCAAATCGTTTCCAAATATTATCTCCTTGATTATGCATTTAATTTGTTGAACATATTTTATCAGATACGTGTTTGTTAGGCGTTTCCTAGTAAAGGTGTTTGTTTGTACGAAGTTTATTTACCTGAATTTTTATAAGGTTATGAGACATTTATTCTTAATATGGAGGATAAAGATTCGTTATGGCGTATTGGGCCTTTAATGGGCCTCATTTATCAAGTTGGGCCGCTAATGGGCCTTTAAGCCCATTTACTTGAAAATCAATGTATTTGTATCTTTAAATACTTTAAACAATATAATTAAACTAAATTAATAATGAAAATGAACAAATATAAACCGAGTTGTGTTAACGGAGTTAACCCGAAAATATTGGGTGTCACAGCCACCATCACCGTCGTCACGTACGACCACCAGAGACGGTGAGATGCTGAGTTTTGCAAACTTGCAAGGTTTAAATGAGAAAGCAATGAGATAAATTTCAACTTATAACACAGAGTCAAATGGACATAAATGCCCTTCCATCACAATGAAAATTACCAGATTGCCATTGCTACTATTCGTTTTGTTTTTCTTTCAATATAGTATAATATAATTTGTATCATATTATATATGATTATCATCCTTATTAACATAGTATTGTTCAACACAAAATTACATGCCCCAATTTTCTTTAAACATCCAAACACAGCATTATCACATGTATAAACACTTTTAATAACCCCTTTTTTACCGGGGAACTAGAGAACAATTCTGAGCCCTTGGATCATCTAAGGTGAGAACACCTACACCCTCCAATCCTATGCTTTGCAATTTAAAACAATAGAAAATAACGCGATCTCAGGGGATTCGAACCCGTGATCTCACGCGTCATAATCACGCGTTCTACCATTATGATAAACTAAAAGTTTTATTATTTAATTCGATTCTTATTTACTTCATGTAATATTTACGCTATTTTTTCTTTTTTTGTGTTTTGTTTTATTTATTATATATTATTGTTTAACTTTAAAGGTTAGTTTTAGGATTAGATTTTAACTAGATTGATATTTTATTTATTTTTTATTTAATGCTTTTTGTCGTAACTTTTTTTTTATTTTGGTTTAATTTTATTATTTTTGTTTTACATATTATTATTTAGCATAAGGGTTAGTTTTCGGTTTAGTAAAATTTAGTTTTTAGCTACTTTGATGAACGGCAGGATGAATGTGGGATTTGAACTCGTGATGTTGGGTGCGCGACTCACAAACAAAATGCTCAAACCAATGCGTTTTAGCATGAACTTGTTATTATTTCTGATTCATTAATATTATTACCATTAGTTTCTATGATTATTAATATTATTATTTTACTTGCTTGTTTTGTTTATTAATTTTACGTTTTACCTTTTAAGTTTAACTTTAGGGTGTAGTTTTTGGGTTTGGTTTTATGGTTAATTTTTTTGGGTTAGGTTTTTGGGTTTAGGTTTCTCGGCTACGTTTTTGGGTTTAGGTTTCTAGGCTACATTTTTGGGTTTGGGTTTCTAGGTTAGGTTTTTCGGTATAAGTTTATAAAACCTCAATTAACATGTGCTAAAAATTAAAAATCACATGTCCTAAAACAAGAATCACATGCGCAACACTTCAAATCACATGTGCTAAAACCAGAATCACATGTGCTAAACCTCAAATCACATGTCTAAACCTCAAAACACACGTGCTAAACTTTCAGCCAAAGACAATTAACAAGTTCACAAAATCTCAACTAAATGTGCTAAAACCTAAAAATTACATGTGCTAAACTTCCTACCAAAGACCATTAATATGTTTACAAAACCTCAAATAAATGTGTTAAACCTCAAATCACATGCACTAAACCACAAATCACATGTGCTAAACCTCATATCAGATGTGCTAAAACTAGAATCACATATGCTAAATCTCAAATCACATGTTCTAAACTTCCAACCAAAGACAATTAACAAATTTATTAAGCCTAAAATAAATTTGCTAAAAATTAAAATCACATGTGCTAAAATTAGAATCACATGTGCTAAAATATACCAACCGACATTAATTTTTAATATTGATATAAATTTCAAGTTTAAAACACAGGAATCTAGTTTTTAGCTCATGTGATTCGAAGTTTAGCACATTTGACTTCAAGTTTAGAACATGTTATTTTATGTTTTAGCATATGTGATTCCAGTTTTTAGCACATGTGATTTTAGTGTTTATTACATCTAATTGAGGTTTAGCACATGTGGTTTTTTTTTATTTTTAGCACATTTATTTGAGGTTAGCACATGCAATACTAGGTTTAGCACATGCAATACTAGTTTTAGCACATGTGATTCTAGTTTTTAGCACATGTGATTTTTAATTTTTAGCACATTTATTTCAGGTTTTGTAGACTTGTTAAATGTCTTTAGTTGGAAGTTTAACACATGTGATTTGAGGTTTAGCATTTTGTGATTCTAGTTTAGCATATGTGATTTGAAATTTAGCACATGTGATTTTTTATTTTTAGCATATTTATTTGAGGTTTGCACATGCGATTCTAGTTTTAGCATATGTGATTTGAGGTTTAGCATATGTGATTCTAGTTTTAGCTAAACCTGGAATCACATGTGCTAAATATAAAATCACTAACATCACATGTGCCAAAAACTGGAATCACATGTGCTAAAACCTAAAATTACATGTGCTAAAGCTGAAATCACATGTGCTAAAATTCGAATCACATGTGAAAAAAACTAAAATCCCATGTTTTAAACTTGAAATTTATATACATGCTAAAATTAAGGACGATTGGTATATTTTAGCACATGTGATTTTAGACTTAGCGTAGACAAACGCTATTTTTCGCCGGGTTATACAACGTTGCCATCGGTGTCATGGTTGATATTGTGACATCTGCCCTAAAACCCGAACCCGAATGCCCGACTCGAACCCGAGATTATCCATCCTTAATGTACTCGTAATTATCTCCTTTAAAAATTTAACGCTTCGTAAATTTAACACATGTGTTCTATTCTAGGGGTCATGGTTGAGTAATATTACGAAATGACATACATGTAAGCTTGCGCAGCATATCTTGTTGATCTCAGATTTCAATACTAGTATTATCAAATTGTGTTTTTACTCACTAGCTTGTGTAGCTAACTGTGTCTTTTTCACCTATTTCAGGTGGTGCGTGATTATGAGATTTTACTTTTGCCAAGACATAGGGTGCATTGGACTTAGTTAATAAAAATGACTTCATTGCCATTACTGTTTAGTTTATGACTTTTGTCGTTTTGCTATTTATGAATAATGTTCCAAACTTATAAGTACAATTATTAGTCATTAATAAAATGATTCCATGAGCTTTGGTTACTAATGATATCCATTCCAATGACAGCCCGGTGTTTCCGCCGCCGGGCGGGGTGTCATAGATATCGTGATTTAATGGGGACTCTCTTTTTAGGGAACAAAGGAAGTTATATTAGTCACTCATTTTAACTTATTGTGCATCTTTCATGTTCTTTTTACATATGCATCTCATTTATAATATTTTAATATCTAAAATCACATGTGTTAAACACTAAAATCATAAAAACTAGAATCACATATGATAAACACTAAAATCACAAAATTGGAATCACATGTGATTTTAGGTTTAGCACATGTGATTTGAGGTTTAAGACATGTGATTCTAGTTTTAGCACATGTATTTGAGGTTTAACATATATGATTCTAGTTTTAGCACATGTGATTTGAGGTTTAGCACATGTGATTTGAGGTTTTGCACGTGTGATTTAAGTTTTAGCATATGTGATTTGTTATTAGCACTTTTATATGAGCTTTTGTAAAATTGTTAATTGTCTTTGGTTGGAAATTTAGCACATGTGATTTGAGGTTTAGCACATGTGATTCTAGATTAACACATGTGATTTGAGGTTTAACACATGCGATTCTAGTTTTAGCACATGTATTTGAGGTTTAGCACATGTGATTCTAGTTTTAGAACATGTGATTTTTGAGGTTTAGAACATGTGATTTGAAGTTTAGCATATGTGATTTAAGTTTTAGCACATGTGATTTTTAATTTTAGCACTTTATATGAGGTTTTGTAATGTTAGTTCTCTTTGGTTGGAAGTTTAGCACATACGATTTTAGTTTTAGCACATGTGATTTAAGGTTTAGCACATGTGATTTGAGGTTTAACACAAGCGATTCTAGTTTTAGCACATGTATTTGAGGTTTAGCATATTTGATTATAGTTTTAGCACATGAAAAAAAAACCATACAATATATATTAGTGAGACTTAATTTACATGTAAAATAGAAAAGATATTTCAGACTTTTATGCACATTTGATTCTAGTTTTAGGACATGTGATTTCCATTTTTAGTAAGGTTTTGTAAATTTGTTAATTGTCCTTGGTTGGAAGTTTAGCACATGTGATTTAAGGTTTATCACATGTGATTTGAAGTGTAGCACATGTGATTCTCTTTTAGGACATGTGATTTTTAATTTTTAGCACATGCTATCTTAGGTTTTGTAAACTAGTTAATTATCATTGGTAACCCTCAAATCACATGTGCTAGAACACAATCAGATGTGTTAAAAATAGAATCAAATGTGCTAAATCTTAATCACATGTGCTAAACTTCCAACCAAAGACAACTTGACAAGTTTAATAAATCTAAAATAAATGTGCTAAAGTATAAAAATCACATGTGCTAAACATCAAATCCCATGTGCTAAAACTAGAATCACATGTGTTAAAATATAACAACCGACATTAACTTTTAATATTGATATAAATTTCAAGTTTAACACACGGGAATCCAGTTTTTAGCACATGTGATTCGAAGTTTAGCACATGTGATTTCAGGTTTAGAACATGTGATTATGTTTTAGAACATGTGATTTTAGTGTTTAGCACATCTGAGTATAGATTTAAAAATAATTTAAATGAGATGCGTATGATTAAGGAACACGAAATATGCACAATAAGATAAAACAGATGACCAAGATATGTTTCTTTGTTACCTAAAAAAGAGAGGTTCCCCAGTGAATCACGACATTGACCATGACACCAATGACAACGCTTTATAACTAGGCCAAAATGAGGTTTGTCTATGCTAAATCCAAAACCAAATGTGGTAAGATACAGGGCCGGTCCTGAGAAAATATGTGCCCTGTGTGAGCCATCAATAAAAGGCCCCCCAATTGTGTCTTTGCGGGGTTTCAGTGACAAGGCATCTGATAGTGGGGTTTAAGGGGCAATAAATGGACTTATATTGTTTGAAGTTTTTAACATAAGCCTAAATGTTACTAATTGTTTTTATAAAATATTTTATATATAATTTTTTTATATGTTTTGATGCCCCTAAATTTCAAATCTAAAAGTATGTTTCCTACATGCAAATTTTTATTTTCTACAAGTCCACTTTAATTATTAAAAATCATAAACCATTAAACATACTACAAAAACTTAATTTTGTTTAGTATGTTATTTAAATATAAATAATACATTTTAAGTTTTTTCGTTATTGAAAATCTAAATAAAGAGTTTTGAAACAAATTAAGTTTGAAAAGATCACACTTTATGGAAATACAGGAAATCAAAGATGATATTAATAAAAATAAAAGTTTCACCGCTATCAATAAAACTTTTTTCACTCTTCAAAAATCAAAACCATCACTCACCATCGTCTTCTCCACTCTTTCTTCAGTTTCCTGTTTTCTCATCAACTCTGGCAGTAAAAAAATTTCCAGGTCAACATTTTATTCACTTTGCTAACATTATTTCTAACTATTTACCGATGATTTGAAGGATAATCGTACCCTCCGAACTCCTTTGGTTCCTTCGATGATGGTGCCCTGGAGAGGTGGTGCCCTGTGCGGTCGCTCATGCCACACCTGCCTAGGGCCGGCTTTGGTAAGATATACCAACTAGCATTAATTTTTAATATTTGTATAAATTTCAAGTTTAAAACATGGGATCTAGTTTTTAGCACATGTAATTCGAAGTTTAGCACATGTGATTTCATGTTTAGGAAATGTGATTTTAGGTTTTAGCACATGTGATTCTGGTTTTTAGAACATGTGATTTTAGTGTGACATCCCGCCCGGCGACGGAAACACCGGGCTTTCAAGTAAATTGGATATCAATAGTAACCAAAGCACATGATAATTATTTATTAAGCCAAATAATGATTAATACATTTGGAACATGAGTCTTAAATAGAAACGACAAAATTTGTAATACATAAACAATAATTGCAATTGTATTTATTATTTAACTAGGTCCAAGGCAATCCTAAGTCTTGGCAAAACAACAAAATAATATCAAACATCACCTGAAATATGTAAAAATAAATTTAGCTATTTAAAGCTAGTGAGTAAACCACAAATTGGTATATAATAATATAGAAATCCGAGATCATCATAAAATGCTGCGCAATCTTACATGCATAGCTATTCCATATCATTCTCGACCATGACACCTTGAACACACATCGAAACCATCATTGTATAGTAACTTGTAATCATTTGTCATGAGGAACCAACTCATGTTATCAATTAAAGATAACCTTCCTAGCAACCATCACGTAACCGTCTCGATATAAGTTATCAAAAATTGTTTAAGCATCTAAGGAACGTAGCATAACAACATAGCATAGCAACTTGTATCATCGTATACCAACTTGTGACATTGGATAGTAACTAGAAACATTGAATGGCCGGGTTTAAATCACCTATTTTGAAATACATGTAGGTGGGTTTGTCAAACCATTAGCGCTAACATTGTACCAGTGGGATTACTAAGTAACAATACTACTTTAAACTACCACATAAGGATTGCATCTTTTCAAGAGTCAAGACTAACATATTTTATGATCTCTTTTGGAAACAAATAGAAAACTGAAAAAATTGTATAGTAATTGAAATAATTCAGCCCCAAAATGTAAAAGTAAAAATGGGAGTGAATTTACTCACCTCGAAATGCAAAGCTAATCGAATCACTAGAAACGCAGCTAAAGAGAATAGAGTGTTGCCCAAATATTAGTATCACCTAATTAATTGGGAAAAACTCTAGTTTAGAAACGAAACAATAGTAACTAGGATCAAAATCCGAGATCTAAGGTTTCGGATTTGGGATTTAGGGTTTTAGATCACAAATTGGAAATTGGGGTTTTGAAATACAAATTGGGAACTATTGCTTTAAATTATCAATTGGGATTTTATACGAAACGTTATAGTATTTTTGTATTTGTAAATATTTTATACGAATCCATTTTTAATAATACTTATAACTATGTAATATTGTTATTTGAATATATTTGAACTTATAAGTTTTTGAATCCTTCATAATATATTTAGTATAAAAGTATGGTATTTAATCTAATTGTGAATATATAGTTAAATGTTTAAAATAAGTAAACTAGGAAAAAAATTTAAGAAACAGAAGGTAGTGGTACTCGAACCCGGGATCAACACGTTCACAGCACACATACACTCCACTGGACCAGAAGCCTTTTTTTGTTATATGTTTTGATTTTTAATTCTTTTATTCTTTCACAACCAAACATCCACATTTTCAATATGAGCCCTAGAAACAAATCCATCCAATTAATCCGAATCTGTTAATCATAATCAGATCGATCATAGGGCTTTTAATCCCCATGATCTCACGAACATTTTGATATAAGAAACTTACTTGGTGATGATGATTTGATGTGGTTTCGAGTAGAGACAAGGTGTCGACTGTTTTGATGAAATCTGTGAATCTAGAATTGAAATGGGATCAAATTGAAGGTTTAGGGAGTTTTAGATGATAAAGAGGATTGAAATGAAACCAAAAACTATCTGTGATGATGCCATGAAGGTGGTAAACAACTAAGTCGCTGGAATATGGATTTGGTCGAACGAATTGGATAATTGCAGAGCAAGATTGAAGGTTTTTGGTGATTTGGAAGTGTTGACCGAATGAAATAGAGTGTTAAGAAAAGGTTTATTTGTCAATTATACGTCTAATTACGAAATCGTCGGTTTCAATTTGAATCTCAAAACCAATTCCGCGTCAATCACGCTTTAACCGCAGTTTTTATCATGTAGACAGGTTCAAAACTTGGTTACAATGGTTTAGGAAGGATTAATTTGATTGATTCAAAATTTAATAAAACGCGTAGAAAATGCTTGCCGGAGTAACCAAATTTTCCGGTCAAATGGCCGGACTTCATCTCGCCGAAAATACGGGGAGTAGGCAGGGGGTTTGGGTTTAAAAATATTTTACAGTATCAGCCCTTTTGGTTTAAGTTTGTTGATATTTCGAGTTTTCAACTTTAAAACTAGTTTAACAAGTTAAAATTTTAGCCCAAAGTTAATTATAATTTATACTAACTAACTAATTTAACTAAGTTAACTTGTAGTGTTTTTAGGATTGATGTTTTTGTATCGTTAGCTCGTCTATGACATAAAAAAACTATATTTGGGCTTCAAAGTGATTTCCTTTAACGTTTTCACAAAATTTCCTTTATGAACTATATATATATATATATATATATATATATATATATATTTTCTTGAGATTTATTATTACATATAGTCAGGGTCGGTCCTAAGGATTTGGGTGCCCAGTGCGAGACGAGAAAAAAAGGCTCCCCGCCCCCTCAACCCGAAGCACCAACGCAATAAATTATATAAACTAAATTTTTAACCAAAAACGACGTTTGATAAATAAACATAAGAAAATCAAAGTATTCAAATTAGTGAATTACGTTTTTGGCATCAGTGGGCTTCCTCTAGCTTTCATTAATCCATAATTCATTTAAGTGTGTGGACTTTTAGATGTTTAGTTAATTAGTTGTAGTGAGCTTTTGCCTTTAGGTGTGAGCTTTAAATCTTTGCTTATTTGTTACATGACTATTGACTAAATATAAGTTTTATAAAAAAATTTATATAATAAATTTTTGCTTATTTGTTACATGACTATTGACTCATTAAGGCTTGGATCAAAGGAGTTTTTTACCGAGTCGATCTTGAGTAGCTTGCGAGCCGGCTTCACTTATTTACAGCCATATGTAAAATACAAATCTTAAAATTTAAAGCCAAAACTAACCCTTAAAGCTAAACAATAATAGGTAAGAGAAAAAATAATAAAATTAAAACAAAAACATTAAAAAAAAATTTACAAGAAAAACGTTAAGTAATAAATAAATTTAATACCAATCTAGATAAAATATAAATTTTAAATCTAATTATAAAACTAACTTTTAAAGTTAAATAATAATAGTTAAATCATAAAATAAAAATGAAACAAAGCAAACAAAAAAAACTGCGAAAATAAGAGTTAAGTAAAATAAAAAGCAAACTATATAGCAATATGTTGTGCTGTAGTACAGCGGAAAAGCGCTTGTCTTTGAAACGTCTGGTAAGCGATTCGAGTCCAACTTCAGCTTTATTTTTTGTTTTTTTTAAAAGTGCAAAATGTATAGGAATGGAAGGTGTAGGTGTTCCCCACCCAAAATTGATTTTAGATGATCCAATGACCTAGATTTGTTCCCTAGTTTCGTAGTAAAAAAGGGGTTTCCCATTGAACTTTTCCATATATATATATAGGGGTGAGATCATTGAAAACAAAGTTATATTTAAAAACACTAAAAACCAAAGAGATTTTAGTTTTTAGTAGATGTGGCAGTTTTGTAATTAAAGTGAAATTATGTGTCAATGTATAAAGAAAAAGGATATTTTAGGTAGTACATAAATGTTCTATTTTGATGATAACTGTTAAAATCCAAAAAAAAGGTGATTACTTCAAATACAATTTGAATCCAATACGACGATTTGAAAACAAATAAATATAATACGACTTCATATCTTATTTTTAATCAATTGGCTACCAAGGAAGGACAAATCAAAAGCGATTACGGAGAAATCAAAAGGGATTAAGGTGTATTTGTGATTATTAAGAAGATATTTAATCGTTGCTTTTTGGTTCTACATTCAACAAGAGCGTAAAAGATTTCCTTCAAATAACCTAAATCGAATCTGTTTTCATGATTTGGAGATCGATTTTATCACTTTTGAGTGTAGTATATGAATACCAAAGGGAATAAAGTTGGTTGAGGTATTTGATCTATGTAAATGTCGTAACATACGTATACGTATACATGGTGTGTAATCTATGTAGAAAGCAGTGTATGGTTTTTTTATATAGCAATGTCGATTACAACTGGTATAGGAGGAATAAAGTTGGTTTAGGTGTTTAATCTATGTAAATGTCGTACTTGGTGTGTAATCTATGTAGAAAGCAGTGTACGGTTTTTTTTATATATCAATGTCGATTACAGTTGGTATAGGAGGAATAAAGTTGGTTTAGGTGTTTAATCTATGTAAATGTTGTAACATACGTATACGTATACTTGGTGTGTAATCTATATTGAAAGCAGTGGACAGTTTTTTTTATATAGCAATGTCGATTACAGTTGGTATAGGATTTTATTGCTAAGTTGACATCCAAAACTTCTTGTACGGCAAAAAAATACATCGGTAACTGTTGAACGGTTAGTATAATGAGAATAAGACTCCTTCAAAATAAATTGAGATAAACATGGATTGTATTTAATTTTGATTTCCAAATATACCCTTATGCATTTTATAAATACAAAAATTAATCAAAAATTGGTTTCTTTGGTTTTCAGCGTTTTCAATTATAATGTTTGTTTTCAATTGAACCTAACTCTCTCTCTCTCTCTATGTATATATACAGTATATATATATACACACACACGCACACAAGGGAGAGTTATCCTAAAAAGATTTTAATCTAAGAAGGTTAAGCAGGATTTATAACCTTTAGATCTTTTAATGGTTGAGATCAATTTGTAGGAAAAGAATTTGGTGGAAGGGTACATTAGTCATAGCCACTTTTCTACCAAAAAAATTACATGTGATTGTGTTATATTATAACTAGTGAAATGTTACTTTTATCGGTTCAGTCTTAAGTCATTATGTAATATCATCTTATTGTAAAGATTTGTTGTGTCATCTTATGTGTTTAGAAATTATCACCGTGCCACAAATTGTTAATATGTGTTTGAGAAATGTTCAAAGACAAAGTCATTTTTTGTTACAAAGTGTGAGAATGACACAATGGTAAACAAAGACACAATGACACTTTAAAAAAAATTATAACTCACAATATAAATCAAATTTTAAAAAATGGATTGGAGACCTTGTTCCCAATGTATTCCTCTTTCAAAAAATAAATAAACGAAAAATTAAAAAAAATAAAAAAATTACCGTTTTTTTAAATTATACAAAATGAAAAAAGACACAATGAGAAAATAGTAATTTTTTAAGTTTCGTTTATTTATTTTTGAAGGAGAATAATGGGGGAGCATGATCTTCGAAATACTTTTTGTGTAATTCTGTAATTATTATTAGATCATTGTGTAATCCTTGTCAAATAAGATTACACAATGACCCGATGAATGACACAACAACCCTCACAATGACCTGACGGAAGACACAATGAGCTGAAAAAATGTGAAAAAAGTTCATTTTTTATATATCAATATTATACGTGTTTTAAAGAGAAAAAAATGCTCGTTTTTATGGTGTAGTTTGTTTAAAAAATAATGTCGCATGTAAAAGTTATAAACATTTAAAAAAGTGGGGGAATTGACATGTGACTTGCATGTGGAGAGAGAAAATTTAAAAAAAGTGGGTATGACTAAAATACCCCTAACACAAATCATTTTTGTGACACCCAACATTTTCATGTTAACTCCATTAACACAAATCTGTTAATTATATTCCCTAAATTATGTAATTGTACTAATTGGACTTAAAGGCCCAATAGTGACCCAACCTGATAAACAAAGTCCGTTAAGGTAAACAAAGCCCATAGTGACCCAATAAGTTATAACGAGTGTTCAACCGATATATTTGTGTAAAATATGTTTTATAAACTTAAAATAAAGTCAAAGTAATTGATTTTATAAAAAAAAATTAACATAATTAAATACGAAACACGCATTTGATCAGATACGTTCGCAGAATTTAGTTTTAACCAAGTAAATAATAATTGATAACGCTATTCAAAATCACAAGTATAGTGTAAATGTCGACAATGATTTATGGCAAATGACGAAACGAGAGGCAATATCGTAAACGCGGTAATTATTAAAAGACTCTACATGAAAACCCTAGGTATAGAAGCCTCCTAAACCCTTTTTCCTTCTCATTTTTTTTACAAAAGAAAACCCAACCCTAAAAGCTCTTTTACAGCCGTCACCCTTTCCGGCAGATTCCGGCCAGTTCCAACATCGCCACGAGGCCTATTATATATCAAAATCTTCGTCTCAAAAAGACGGTTCCAATGATAGTAAATACGTCTTCTAACTCGTAGCGATTAAAAAGTTATGGCCAGTTGAAGATTTCGGTTGCTTGGTTCGTCCATTGATGATGTTCGGTTGTGTTGGGTCTTTGGTGGTGTTTTTGGTTGTTGATTGAAGTTACAAACACATAACAAGTAAGTTTCATCCTTAACATTATATATATATATATATATATATATATATATATATATATATATATATATATATATATGTTACGTAAATTATAGGAATGAAACCGTAGTTCATCCAATGTTGTCAATTGGTAATTTTGTTGTGGAATTGGTTATTAATTATGAGTTATTTGGTATTTTGATGATCAAATGGCTAGTTGAGTCCATGTTAGTGTTTTATGAAAATTAGGGTTGATAGGAAGTCAATGGAACATGAATTGGATGCATGATCATGATGAAATAGGATGAAATATGTGTTTATATGATGAATTAGATGAAGTTTGATTAGTTGGTTTTGAATTTACATGCTCGTTTGGCCATATTACTAAAAATAGTAACTTTTTCTCTAGGACTTATGTGAAATTCCATGTTATTGACATCTAAGAGTTGTTATGAGGTTCCTAGCATGTTTGTATAATGTATTAGATAAATTTTGATTATTTGAACGTGGAAATCCGACTTGATTTGGTGTGACTTGCTAAATGTGGAAACTTTTTGTCATGAACTTTCACTAGGGTGCATGTTTATTGACTTTGGACATACAAACATAAATGAATTGCATATGGAAGATTGTAGGCAACTTCGTGTATGGCAAACTAGCTTTTGGACATGAAATGGTATTTAAAAGTATTAGTTGATAAATAACCCGTTTGCATAGAATTGGTTGTGAAGGAATATACAAGGTGTGTTCTAGTTAATTAGGATGCCATGTTGAAAGTATTGCTATGATAATTGAAACAAAACATGTGGACAATGTTATGTGCTTTGAAATGACCACACATGCTACTATGTCTTATATTGGAAACCGTATGGTGTTAGTGTGTGCTATCGTCTTGTGTAACATGCTATGACTATTGTGTAGTAGTTGACATGCATAGAGATGTTTGAAAACCTAGGATGTTGATTATGAAAACATGTGCTAAAAGTCCTACTTTCCTATAAAGGAAACTTTAATGGAAATACAAAATTTGGTTTGTTGAATGCTTGTCGTATGATGTGATTTGTGAATGTAATATGAACAAGACATCCCATGAAACATACTTACACTTAATAAATCACCAACGGGTCGTGGGTCAACTCGGGTCAACAAAAGTCAACTTTGGTCAAACTTGGTCAAAGAGTCAAACTTTTCTAATCTTGCACAAACCATAAGACTATTTGGATACATAGGGTTCTATGACCCTACATGAACACACATTAATAGACCTACTATTATTTACGTTGCTGAATTACATTGTGTACTCTTAAACTGGTTTGCTATGCAACCCAAGGTGAGTTCACTAAACCGTAACAATTACTATTCTATCCTGTCATGGGATGAAAACTTGAACAACGACTTTCATGGATTTACAAGTTTTGTATGTCGCATGTCTGGATTAGAGCAACTTTTATTTTGTTCATGAAAGACCTCATGGATACCTAGTTGACCGTTAGTATTTGTGAAATAGCGGGGAAATTTTGAGTAGTACTACTGGGTTTGACAAACCCCACCCGGGCTAGTCGCACTAGCACGACAGAAGGACCTGTCGAACGGGTGTTGAATGACCTAACATACATACATGTGCATCCTGATGGGATGTACGAACAAGCAAAATGCACTTAATTTGTACATATGTCAGCTTCGGTCATATACATACGACTCTAAGGACATGTACTGTAGACTAGCTACCTACACTGACATACTTAATTTATATATCTTTTTGAAACTGAACTTATTTGATTTCATACTTACTATGTGAACTCACCAACCGTCCTGTTGATACTTGTTAGCCTTTCATTGTTTCAGGTCACTGAGGTACACTACACGTAGGACATGGCATGTCCTCCCCGCATTTCATTAAAACATTTATTTGCATTAAAGAAACTGTGTTTTGGGATTTAACAACTATTTAAACTGTGTGTCTTGTGTCGGGCGCGTGTTTTTGCGCATTTACTGACTGCATGGTTTAGGATTGCTTTCAAAACTCATATAGAGTCGTCCGCAGAACGCAAAACTATTTACTCTGGTTAACGTTTCAATTACTACAATTAATGAGTAAACGTTTGGTTTTCAAAACTCATATAGAGTCGTTCGGTGTGATTAATGACTAGATCCTGGTTTGTCACGCCTCTAACAGTAAAACTCCGTTAGTGGATTTGGGGGTGCGACAATTTTCATAATTCACGGACAAATACGTTTACTACATTTACCGGCTTCGCTCCAATAAATAAATTTTAAATAAAATTACGAAGTGGCAACAAAGTATTTACAGATTTTTATTTTCTTTTTTATTTTCAAAGTTATATGTTATAGAAATATAATCAAGTTTACTCATTGTTTTAATTAAGTGGATTAACGATAAAAAAATGTTTTT
Organism: Tagetes erecta; assembly: GCA_030867185.1. Lineage (NCBI taxonomy): Eukaryota > Viridiplantae > Streptophyta > Magnoliopsida > Asterales > Asteraceae > Tagetes > Tagetes erecta. The sequence continues at coordinate 10,315,321 of CM061486.1, forward strand.
CTGTTATAAATCTTTATGCAATTAATGGATGAATACATTTTCAACAATTGCAACTTAGCTCCATAAAAATTTGTCAATTTCCAAATGTTATAGAAATGTAATCAAGTTTACTCATTGTTTTAATTAAGTGGATTAAAGATAAAAAAAAATGTTTTTCTGTTATAAATCTTTATGCAATTAATGGATGAATACATTTTCAAAAATTGCAACTTAGCTCCATACCAATTAGTCAATTTCCAAATAGTTATCTTATCTACCAAATAGTTAATCTTGTCTATATTTTGTAGTATAAATACTCCATCAAAGTGATGAGTAAAAACACACCTTATGTATACACTTGAATGAGTTATACAATTCTCTCTACATCTTACTCTTATAATATCTCTAAAGTTCTTATGTTAAGTCACTAATCTTGTGATAGTTATAGTTATATTATAACACGTTATCAACACAAAGCTCTAATTTCTTAATCAAGAAAGTATATCCACCACAAAAGATATTCATCTTAAAGCAAGGTAATTACTTATTAATAAGAGTGTGCCTTTTGGTTACGAGAAGTTCAGTTTTTGGGTCATGTCATAAACCACGAAGGAATCATGGTCGACCCATCAAAGATTGAGGCAGTTATGAAGTGGGAAATTCCTAAGACGGCATCTGAAATCCGTAGTTTCAAGGGATTGGCAGGTTATTATAGAAGGTTCATCCAAGATTTCTCAAGGATAGCCTCCCCGCTAATGAAGTTGACAAGGAAGAAGGTAGTATTCGATTGGGGAAAAGATCAGCAGGAAGCGTTCAATAAGTTGAGAAAAAGGTTAACCGAAGCCCCTGTACTAACGTTACCTGAAGGGAACGATGATCTTGTAGTATATTCCGATGCATCACGACAAGGCTTAGGGTGCGTGCTTATGCAGCGAGAAAAAGTAATTGCCTACGCATCAAGGCAGTTGAAGGAAAATGAGGTGAACTACTCGACCCATGATCTTGAGCTCGCGGCAGTTGTTTTTGCTTTGAAGATATGGAGACATTATTTGTATGGGACGAAGTGTACACTGTACACCGATCATAAGAGTTTGAAGTATTTCTTTGAACAGAAAGATCTAAATATGAGACAGAGAAGGTGGTTGGAGTTAATCAAGGATTACGATTGTGAAATCCATTACCACCCAGGAAAGGCCAACGTGGTGGCAGATGCTCTAAGTAGAAAGGAGAAACATGAACCGATTCGGGTTAAAGCTTGCCAGCTGATTATTACACCCGGAGTTATGGAAGAGATTAGAAGGGCTCAGATAGAGGCCCTAAAAGAAAATCAAATTAAGGAAGAGAGAATGGTTGGGAAAGGGATAGAATTGACAGAAAACACTTACGGCGTGAAGACGATATACGGTAAAATATGGGTACCTCGATTCGGGGAGATACGAAAGGGTATACTTGATGAAGCGCATAAGTCCCGATACTCGATCCATCCAGGAGGGACAAAAATGTACCAGGATTTGAAGAAGGATTACTGGTGGCCTGGTATGAAAAGGGAGGTTGAAGCGTATGTGAGTAAGTGCCTGACTTGCCTTCAAGTCAAGGCAGAGCATCAAAAGCTGTATGGTAAGATCCAGCCACTGGAGATACCAGAATGGAAATGGGAACACATCACCATGGATTTTATTACAAAATTACCACGAACTCCTAAGGGGTATGATGTTATATGGGTGGTCGTAGACAGATTGACGAAGAGTGATCACTTCCTACCAATCAAGGAGGCAATAAGCTCAGAGAAATTAACCAAGATATTTATCAAAGAGGTTGTGGCGAGGCATGGAATGCCGGTATCCATTGTGTCCGACAGGGACACTCGATTTACGTCAAAATTTTGGAAGAAATTTCATGAAGAGATGGGAGCAAGGCTCCATATTAGTTCAGCTTACCACCCACAGACTGACGGACAGTCTGAAAGAACGATCCAGACCCTGGAAGATATGCTTAGAGCCTGTGTGCTCAAATTTGGTGGTAGTTGGGACAGTCATCTGCCATTGGCAGAATTCTCCTACAATAACAGTTATCACGCTAGTATAAAAATGCCGCCGTATGAAATGTTGTATGGGAGGAGGTGTAGGACTCCCATCCGTTGGGGCGAGATTGGCCAGAGGGAACTCGGAAGTTTGGAAATAGTCGAGGCCACAACTGAGAAGCTAGAAAAGATTAAAGATTGTATGAAAGCGGCTAAAGACAGGCAAAAGTCTTATGCCGATAGAAGAAGGAAGGACATTGTGTTCCAGGTAGGGGATAGAGTCATGCTGAAAGTGTCCCCATGGAAGGGAATAATTCGATTCAGAAAAAGAGGAAAGTTAAGCCCTAGGTATATCGGGCCGTTTAGAATTGTTGCGCGAGTGGGAGATGTTGCTTATCGATTGGATCTCCCTGAAGAGTTGAGTGGGATTCACCCTACCTTTCATGTGTCACATTTGCGTAAATGTTTAGCCGATGAAAGTATGGCAGTGCCGTATGATGATCTGGAAATTGATGAGCGGCTGAACTACGTAGAACAGCCTGTAGCCATATTAGATGAAAAGGAAAAGCGATTACGGAATAAGACCGTGAAGCAAGTAAAGGTTCAGTGGAGACATAGGAAAGGTTCGGATGTTACGTGGGAGCTAGAGAGCGAAATAAGAAAGAATTACCCCGCGTTATTTTCATGATTTAGAGGTTTCGGGGACGAAACCTATATAAGGAGGGGAGACTTGTAACACCCCGATTTTTATGGTAGGACTTATTTACGTGCTTATGCTTACATGAATGTGCATTTAAGTGATTATGATTAAAATGATGAATGACGTTACTATATATGTTCTGTTAATGATAAATGTGACGGTTACGATATATGTACAAAGGAGCAAGAAAATGATTATAAGTAAACGAAAATGTAAAACGTAATGACTAATTACTTGCTAATTAGAAAAGGAAAGGATTAATGAAGAGGTTATGATGTAATTATGGGCCATTAAGGGTGAAAGAATGAATTAGGCCCAAAATGGTAAGTTAATTAGCTAAGGGGTTTACCTAAAATAGCCTAATTAATTGATTAAAGCCCAAAGCCCACCTAAAAAGCCTACCCTATGGAAAAACCCTACTTCTTAAACACTATTTCTAGCCTCCATCCCCCATTCTACACCATCACAACAACAACACATACACACAAACCCTAATCTTTGAAAGAAAAGCAAGAAAGAAGAAAACCAAGATTTTTGTGAAAAAAAGGGGTGATTTGAAGTTTAAAGGTGTTAAACAACAGGTAATCAAGGTAAAATCATCCCCTAAAACTTGTTTTCATAACACAAAACGAATCTGGCCATTAATGGAGTTTTTAAGTTTTTCAAAAGTTTCAAAGAAATCAATAAAGGTTGCATTTTTATGGATAAAATCGTGGAAAAAGCTTAGATTTAGTCATATAAATGATAAACCAAGGTTTTGGACGTAAAAAGTTTGAGATTTGGTTGAAAAACAAGGATTTTGGGTTTGAAAACGAGCTGTAACAACGTTTTGCGACACTAGTGTTCTTGATGCGACACTAGTGTTCATCTTGCGACACTAAGGATGACTTGACTTCTGGGCGTGTGTCGGGTGTGTTTGCGACAGTAGTTTAAGTCCCAACGAAAGTTGGGCAAGAGCCTTGCGACACTGCAAGTGGAGGTGCTGCTGAAGCAACATGCGACACTGTGGTTCGTCTATGCGAGACTACAAGCGACACAACCTGCGACACTATATGCGACATTGCTTACGACACTAAGAAAGAAATGTCGATTTTTCATAATAACTTAAATGCAGATCGTGCACCAAAACCACTACCTTAACCTGGTCCAAACAAGCAAAGATCACTTAAGAATCAGGTGAGTTCTAGACCTCACTTCCGTTTCAAACACAATTTTGAGGCTAACATGCATACTGAGATTTTTCCTGGACTGTTGGACTTTATTATGTGATGTATGATGATGATGTAAGAACGAGCGATTGAATACTGTATATATAGATATATATAAACGAATGTATGCCCTAACGGAAGATAAGAATCCTACTGGGGATCTTATAAAACCAGCTAAGAATCCTACTGGGGGTCTTATAAAACCAGCTAAGAATCCTACTGGGGATCTTATAAAACCAGCTAAGAATCCTACTGGGGATCTCATAAAACCAGTTAAGAAGCACAGAATGGGTCTCTTATGACCAAAGAGGACACAGTGATGACTTAACTAAAAGACAAAGATATTATGCTATGTATTATACGAATGTGACGTCCAATGTGATAATGCTATTTACTTGTATTACATGAATGATATGGAAAGTTTCTAAAGATGTTTTAAAACTAGAACTCACTCAGCGTAGCTGACTTTTGTATGCATGTTAGATTGATGTGCAGGTCAGGAGGTTTAGAGGGCTGCTTGGTGAGAGCTAGAGACTTGTGGAAGACTGACATTAAAGAAAATAGTTTTGGAAATCAAAATTATATGTTTGTAATGCTTTAAGTAGCTCCAAGACAACTTAAGGACAATGTATTAATGCTTTAAACAATTATAAGTAGAAGGCCTTTTCTATCTATTTATTCTATCTATTTAAGAAGAATCCCTTTCTAATTTAATTCTTTAATAGGATAGTACTTTTTTTATAGTTATTGCTCGCTGCTTTTGAAACTTTATT